>JAGIQG010000006.1:101619132-101781347 GCA_024679065.1 Sphyrna mokarran
CAATGCCTCCACATCTTTCTTATAATGTGGCGACCAGAACTGCACACAATACTCCAAGTGCGGCCGCACTAGAGTTTTGTACAGTTTCGTGAAGGGTAGGTCATGCCTTACTAACCTCATTGAGTTTTTTGAGAAAGTGACCAGAGAGGTGGATGGGGGTAAGGCGGTTGATGTAGTATATAGGGACTTTAGTAAGGCGTTTGATAAGGTGGCCCATGGAAGACTTCTACAGAAAATGCAGATGTGGGGAATAGAGGGTGATTTAGCTAATTGGATGAGGAATTGGCTGGCAGATAGAAGACAGAGGGTGGTGGTTGATGGGAGATATTCATCGTGGAGTTCGGTGACGAGTGGTGTGCCTCATGGGTCTGTTTTGGGGCCCCTGCTGTTTGTAATTTTTATAAATGATCTGGATGAGGGTATTGAAGGATGGATTAGTAAATTTGCAGATGACACTAAAGTCGGTGGAGTGGTAGATAGTGAAGAGGGGTGTTATAGTTTACAGAGTGACTTGGACAAGTTGCAGAGCTGGCCGAGAGGTGGCAAATGGAGTTTAATGTGGAAAAGTGTGAGGTAATGCACTATGGCAGGAATAATAAATGTGTAGAATATAGGGCTAATGGTAGGATTCTTAATAGTGTTGATGAACAGAGGGATCTTGGTGTATATGTGCATAGATCCCTGAAAGTAGGCAGTCAAGTCGATAAGGTTGTTAAGAAGGCATATGGAGTCTTAGCTTTTATTGGTAGGGGGTTTGAATTTCGGAGCCGCAACGTCATGTTGCAACTGTACAAAACTCTAGTGCGGCCGCACTTGAGTATTGTGTGCAGTTCTGGTCCCCACATTATAAGAAAGACGTGGAGGCATTGGAGAGGGTACAGAGGAGGTTTACCAGGATGTTGCCTGGTATGGAGGGCAGGTCCTATGAAGAGAGGTTGAAGGATTTGAGGTTGTTTTCGTTAGAAAGGAGGCGGCTAAGAGGGGATTTTATTGAAGCATATAAGATGATTAGAGGTTTAGATAGGGTGGACAGTGATAGCCTTTTTCCTAGGATGGAGAAAGCTAGCACGAGGGGACACAGCTTTAAATTAAGGGGTATGAGTTATAGGACGGATATCAGAGGTAGGTTCTTTACTCAAAGAGTGATTAGGGAGTGGAATGCCCTGCCTGCAGCTGTTGTAGATGCGCCAAGTTTGGTGGCGTTTAAGAGGTTAATTGATAAGTATATGGAAGAGAAGGGAATGGTTTAGTTTGGAGGGGCATTGCTTTTTATTTTGGTCGGCACAACATCGAAGGCCGAAGGGCCTGTTCTGTGCTGTATTGTTCTATGTTCTATGTTCTAAAACCGAAATTATTACACAAGACTCACACAAAGTAAATAATAAATACTATCTTAGAATATTGGAGATAATCTAACATGATGAATCAAAACAATTGAACACTAATCAACAGGCAAACTGTGGTCAATTATAAACTACAGATTAAATGTCAGATCTAATGAATGGGCTTGGCAATCCAACACAGTACATAAGTCAAACAACACAGTCACAAAATCCTTCAAAACTTTGTTTTCCTTACAAAGAATTTCAGCTAATCACCTTCTAAGATATAGTTTGACTCTCAGCAGAAAACAGCAGACAACAGCATACAACCAATCCAAGTTCATTGATTTTGGTCTTCACAACAAGTAGCATGCATCTGCAGAACCTCAACTCCGTTTGGATGATGACATCCTCTAAAGTTACCTTGAAGTTACAGAAACAACTGCAGTACCCAATTCTCAGCTTCTCAATCTGGACTCTGTCTTTTTCAGCTTACTATACTGCACTTCTGGACTCATCAAGTATTATTACTGAACCTAAGCGGCTCTGTGTCTCCTTTACATAGTCTTGACAAGTTTCGGTCTTCCCAGAAACTTTCACTTGCAAATCTCAGGTTCTGTTTGTTTCCTTAGAAATGGGGAGGGTCAGTGTTCTTTCGATGTTTCTATTTTTGATTTTCCCTTATCAGTTTCTGTTTTCAATTTGGGCCTGCCTCAAAAAACATGTGCTTGGCAACCAGGACAATGGAGTACTTAAACATATGGTTGCTGGTTACGGAATGATAACTTCTCTATTTACATTGTGCGGCAACAGCTGTGTTTTCTTGTTCACACCTCACAGTCTTGATCTACCACATTCTTGTTATATTCAGGATGATGATAAACAGAATGCCTTGAATTTTTGGCCCTGAATCAAAGACATCTAAAATGGGTTATAAACAATTTAGCAACATGTCTGCCTAGTCACTTGTATGATGTTAGTGCTGTGAAGATGTAAAGATGCCGGCGTTGGATTGGAGTGGTAAGAACTCAGTAAGAATTTAGCAACACCAATTATTAATCCAACCGATTTATTTGATAGTAAAAAAGCGAGCTTTCAACACTCCCGTGTCTTCATCAGGCAATGCCTGATGAAGACACGGGAGTGTTGAAAGCTCGCTTTTTTACTGTCAAATAAATCGGTTGGATTAATAATTGGTGTTGCTAAATTCTTACTGAGTGCTGTGAAGCCCAAGATCCCCAATCATGTCTAGGGTCAGTTAGAAACAAAAGTGATTTAGATATGGATTCAACCAAATTACATCTGCTATTGTTTATAGTATGTCTATATTGAATTTGGAATTAATCTCAGCACTGGCAAAAGTGTAGAAGGAAGATTTGGGGGTACTAGGTTCAAAGAGTAATAAAAGTAACATCTCAGACTGGTAAGACTGTTAAAAAAAAAATGAACTGAATTCTAATTTTATCATCCAGGTATAGAATAGAAAAGCCAAGAGATAATAATTGAACTGATATAAAACCTCCATAAGACCTCAGATAACACACTGTTAACTATGGCCTTTAGAAAGGGCACAATGCATGTTCAATTAGGATGCTGATTCGCACAGCAAATATCAGCGTAAAAAAAATGCAAAATTAAGTCATTATTCATTAGAATAATGCACTTATGAGAGGATTATGAAAGAAGTTTTTAAAATATGAAAAGATTGCATGAAATAGATAGAAGTGTTTAAGAAGTCAAGAATAAGAGGACATACATAAAATAATAATGCAAGACATTTGAAGCAGCTGAACAGGCAGTATAAACAGCAATAACTCACCAAGGCATTTTGACAGCACCTCCCTCCCTTGTGGCTTTACCATGGAAAAAATCAGGAGCAGCTGTGTCATACAATCAACACTTCAGGTGTCCTTCCAAGTCACACAACATCCTGATACGGACATATTATCACCATTTGTTGATCACTGTCAATCTGCTAGATTTCCTGATCCAACACCATTATGAGAAGACAATTAAGATTGCAGGAGAAGGAGCTTAAGGAGATCCAACATCCTGTTTTTTGAGTTATGCTACATTACTCAGTTCATCCAAAATTACTTAATCCTAGTGCGTTCTTGTGATTACGTGATTCTACAGATATTTGTTTAATCTTTAACTATCAGTGACATAAAATATAAGTCATATAGAAATGCATCTTGTTCCGTTCTGAAGAAAACTGAGCCAAGAATTAAGTATGATGGTTCTGGAACAAGAACCAAAATGAGCGTCAGATATTTTCTTTAGTGTTGGAATACTGACTAACATGGAATAAGTGCCACGTCTGATCTTCAGAAACTGCTAGAAATGGAAAGATTTGCACTTACTATGGTAATATTCATATCAAAGCATTCCATGGCCTATTATTCCTCTCTATGGCCTACACTAAAGCTTCATTACAATATTGTAAGTGGACTTTGTTACATATGGGAACAAAATTTGTTATAGCAGGTCTAATAGCAGATAGTTTGAATTGCCACTGCAAATTTGATGTTCTTTGGTGCATTTAGACAGAAAGACTATACAATAAGTGGTAGATTCCAAAAAGAGCAGAGGAACACAGTGATAGAGACAGAAACCTCATCGTTTTTAAAATATACTTGGATATGTCTACAGGCCTCTGAAGATAAAAAGTGAGATAAGTTGGTCAAAAAGGCACCACAGGTAGTTTCCTTTATTGACTTAGGCCCAGTGTACAAGAGCAGGGAGATTATGCTAGAACTGTGCAAAACTTTAGTTAGACCATAACTGGAATTCTTGTATAGTTCTAGTCACTTCCAATAGGAAGAATGCAATGACACTAGAAAGGATATAGAGGAGATATAGAATTATGTTACCAGGAATGAAGAATTTCAGTTATGAGGAAAGATAGGATAGATTTGTTTCATTTGGGAACAGAGGAGTGGTACAGAAATGTACAGAAAACTTGGATATGCATTTGAGGCATTAACCTACAGAAGTATGGAGCAAACGCTGAAAGGTAGGATCAGATTACAGAGCAGAAATAATGGGCTGAATACCAACCTTCTGTGGTGTAAAATATTCTACATTTCATCAGATGCTGCTGGGCTGGAGCATCTCAGGCTTAAAATTGCATTTAAGTTTCAATAAACTGCCCACAAAGTTGTTCAAAGTGCAAGCTGTAAATGTGCAGTGAAATATTTATAGGATCAAGAGAAACCAGATGTGCAGTGAGGGAAAAAGGATATTGGGGACGTTGGTGAAAAGGAGAACCAACAACATTTTTTTTAATTCGTGAGATTTTAAGAGGTATATTTTACATGATCAGGCAGGAAGGGAAAGACAGAAGCGGGTGAGAAGTGCTCCCTTCCTCTGACTTACATTTCTGTAGCAATTTTACGCCGGCCAACCAATTAACAGCTGGCAAGGAGGAGTGCAACCACATAATTAGCTGATACGATATGATCTACTGGCATCACATTTATAGGCAGCCAGAACTGGACCACCTTCTGAAATCATTATCCAGACCATAAGTACTGTCCTCAACTTCTCGCATGGGTTTTTCCATCAAGAGGCTGGTGACTTTCCTGGACAGCCAGAACAAGCAAATGAGTGAGCGAATGCAGGAGATGCACAAAGACATGCATGCTATCACCTTGTCCATTGTTTAACGAAGCAATGACCAGGTAAAATGGAGATAAGACACCCTGGGTTCTCCAGCAGGTCCTGGATTTTCTTAGGTCAGCAGAAAGATACAAGTAAAGCTTATAAGGAAGGGAGGAGCAATAACTACCCTGTTTCTAGAGCTTCTCTGAGGATGTGCACTATGGCTCCACTACCAGTGGTATCAGCACCTCAAGTTATGGACAGAAGGTGCAGGACTCTTGCATCATGCAGGCATTAAGCAGCCAAAGAATTCCTGCCAATGTCATCCCAGACCATGGGGCAGCAGGGTCAACTGCCTGGCCCTACCACAGCCAGCCACAAAGGTGAGCACCATGTGGGAGCATCTGGAGCAACTGAGTAACAGTACAAAAACCTTCAGCTCTTTAGACCTGATTGTCAAACTGATGCAGACCATCTATATATTGGTGAGCTGTCACAAACAAGGCATCAGTAACTACTTTGAAACACTGTTGTGCAGATGATTGGGAGATTACACATGTTTCCATTGGGTCCCCGGAAGAGCTAAATGCATAGGAGTTTAGGGCCTTCACAATAAAGGGCACCTTGAGCACTGACCAGCACCACCAACTAAATTCCAATTAATAATGTCTCAACATTCTCCAAAGCATAGAACATAAGTTTGCACAAAAGAAAAATACGGCAGATGCTGGAAATCTAATAAAAGCATAAAATGTGGAAATTCATCAAATTAACACTTTAGGTCAATGATTTTTCCAGTGAAAGGTCATGACCTGAAACTTTAATGCTGTTTCTCCCTTGATACAGCCAAGCCTGCACTTCCGGTTTTTATTTCTCAAGTTTATACATATGACTGATGTATCACTATTATACAATTTAAACTTGTGCAATACATCGCTGTCCAGTTTGGTTAAATGCAACTTTCTTTGCTCTAGCCATTAGCTATGAGACATAAGCAAGAGCGTTTGCAGCACAGTAAGAGGACATGCAAGCCTCATTGTACATGCTCTCAGAAACAGCCATCCTCCATTTAATCAACCTTTTTGGAGTCTTTTCTGATCTTTTCAATTCGTGTTACTTCAGATTTCAATTTTCAATTCATTCAAGGGTGAGTAGAAATTCCACATACCAACACTTCAGTCTTTAAAATCAGCACACCATCATGTCAAACTTTAATCAAATGTGTTTTATAAAATGAGCAAGACATATGTAACAAACGAATACTTATAGCAGGTATCTTTCCGCCTAATTCCTAGGAAGTTACAAATAGTGGAACGTTTAAAATTTTTAATCATCTACTCTTGTTCCCACAATTAAACAACAAGATATTGGAACTCTTAAAAACCAAGTTAACCCTTTGTGAATGATGATTTTCTGCTCCCAATCACATCAGGTGGGTCCAGCAACGCAAATGAAAACTCTCACGGAAACAGCCAAACCAGGTTGCATGTTGTCGTGAACAAGTTACGTGACTGCTCCACTTCCCAATCTTTCCATCCGACAGAGTGCTTTTCCTGACATTGAATATCAAGAACATTATTATTAGGCCTCCACACCCAAAACCATCCATATCAGCATTAGGGCAGAAAGGTATAAATCCCAACTGGTCCCCCAAGGTATGCAGCTGCCAAGCAAATTTCCAAGTGAGTGCCAGGACAATGCCCAGCTATGAACTTTCCTGGGTCCCCATCACCTGGTTCATGTTTTTAAAAATGAGTTGTAAACGTTGCCAACGTGATGTCATGTCAGAAAGGGAGAATTCTTCAACTGGAGGGATGATAGGGAAGGAAAACCCACAACTTATATTTAAATGTATTGCAATGAGATTCCTGACCTTCCTGGGCAGGAACCTCATTTTGCGTGATTGGGGGGGTGGGGGAAAAAAAATCACAAAATGAGATCTCACCAGCGAGATTTTCATTTTCTAGTTCTCATAGGATTTTGTGCCCATCATAATCATTTGTGCCTGCAGTGAACATGGGCACAAAATCATTCTATTATTTGATTTCTAGCAACTTGCATTTGTTTTATTGTTTAATGGTCTGCTGTTAATTCATTTTTTTGCTTCAGATTTTATTTCTAAATTAACAAAACTTAGCTGTAGCTGGACATGCACATTCTGTCAACTTCATCAATCCAACAGGGGCCTGGGCATAATTTCATACAACAAAGCCATTTTCCATTGGTATGTTCCAAGCATTGCTGCTTTCAGATTACTATGCATAAGTTCATTACTTAGTTCTTAGGGAATGGTCCTGGACTGGAGAAAAGGCTGGAAAGGATATAATCATATGATACCAGAGAATAAAATGCCTCCATCATACTGATAAAGCTACTCAAATAGTTCTGCTTTCCTGCATATCTCATAGTTCAACAAATGTTAGTTTTGAAATTCCCTTATAAAAGTACCTGTAAAATGTGTTCCCACCACCTTAGCGAAAAACAGTGCAGAGGTCCATGGAGTCTGCACCGATGCATGAACGGCCTCGATCTGCCCATCTAATCCCATTTGCCAACACTTGCACAGACATTGCACAACAGATTAAAACAATTCATGCATAAAAAAAAATTCATTCCCTCTGGTTCTTCTAGGACAATGAAAAAAAAAGGTGGAGAAGATGAAATATGTAAAATATGCAAAATATGTAAAATAGCTAGTAAAATAAGATTGCAAGAGTTTTTTTAGATATATAAAAGGTGAGAGGCAAAAGTGTATTTTAAACCATTGGAAAGTGAGGCTGGAGAAGTGGTAATGGGGGACAAAGAAATGGCAGAGGAACTGAATTGGTACTTTATGTCATCTTTATACTGGAAGACACCAGTAACATAGAAGAACTTCAAGAGACTCAGAGGACAGAGGTAAATATAGTGGCCATCACTAAGGAGAAGGTGCTAGGGAAGCTGAAAGGTCTGAAGGTGGATTGGGTGGACTACACCCCAGAGATGTGAAGGAGATAGCCGAGGAGATCATGGAGGCATTGATGGTGATCTTTCAGGAATCACTGGAGTCAGAGAAGATACAGTAACAAGTCTCACAACACCAGGTTAAAGTCCAACAGGTTTGTTTGATAACAAAAGCCACTAGCAAAAGACCCCACTTCTTATCAAATAAACCTGTTGGACTTTAACCTGGTGTTGTGGGACTTCTTACTGTGTTTAACCCAGTCCAACGCTGGCATCTCCACATCAGGGATGGTCCCAGAGAACTGGAAAAAAGCTAATGTAACACCCTTGTTTATGAAAGGAGGGAGGCAGAAGATAGAGAATTATAAACCAGCTAGCCTGACCTCAGTTGGCTAAGACCCTGGAATCCATTATTAAGGATGATATTACAGAGTATGCGGAAATGCATAATAAAATAGGGCTTAGTCAGCAAAGCTTCGTCAAAGGGAAATCTGACAAATCTGTTAGAATTTTTTGAGGAGGTAACAAAGAAGTTAGACAAAGGAGAGTCTGTGAACATGATTTATTTAGATTTCCAGAAAGCCTTACAGAAGGCTGATAGATGGTGTCAGAGACAAGGGACTGGCATTAATAGAAGATTGATTGACAGACTGACCACAGAAAGTGGGGATAAGGGGGTCCTTTACACCTAGTGGTGTTCCACAGGGGTCAGTTTTGGGACTGGCGACAAGTGGTGTTCCACAGGATTCAGTGTTAGGACCACAACTTTTCACGATATACATTAATCATCTGGAAGATGGAATTGAAGCCATTGTTACAAAATTTGCAGATAATACAAAGATATATGGACAGACAGATAGTATTGAGGAAGTGGGAAAGTTACAGAATGAACAGGTTTGAAGGAGAGACAAAGAAATGGCAGATGGAATACAATCTGGGAAAGTGTAATAGGAAGAATAGAGGAGCAGACTATTTTCTAAATGTGGAAGGTTTCAGAAATCTGAAGCGCGAAGAGACATAGAACATAGAACATTACAGCGCAGTACAGGCCCTTTGGCCCTTGATGTTGTGCCGGCCAGTGGACCCTCTAATCTAAACTATTCTAATATCATCCATATGCCTATCCACCGAACATATGAATGCCCCCAAAGTAGGCGAGTCCACAACTGCTGCAGGCAGGGCATTCCATGCTCTCACCACCCTCTGTGTGAAGAACCTGCCTCTGACATCCGTCCTATAACTACCACCTCTTAATTTAAAGTTATGTCCCCTCGTGTTGGTCATCACCATCCAAGGAAAAAGGCTCTCACTATCCACCCTATCCAATCCCTTGATCATCTTATATGCCTCAATTAGGTCACCGCGTAACCTTCTTCTCTCTAATGAAAATAACCTCAGGTCCCTCAGCCTTTCCTCATAACGCCTTCCCACCATACCAGGCGGCTTCTGGTTCAGGCCTCTCTTAGATTAAGGTTAATATGCAATTAATATTCAGTTGGAGATTAGGAAACCAAATTCAATACTGGCATTCGTTTCTGGAATGGTAGAATACAAGAGCATTGATGTACTGCTGAGGCTGTATAAGACTCTGGTCAGATCCCATTTGGAATATTGTGAGCAGTTTTGGGTCCCACACCTAAAGAAGGATGAACTGGTCCTTGGAGGGGGCCCACTGGAGGTTTGCAAAATTATCCCAAGAATGAAGGATTTGTCATATGAGAAGCGTTTCAGGAGTCTGGGTCTATACTCAGAGCTTAGAAGGATGAGAGAGGATCTACTTGAAACTTACAGAATACTGAGAGACCGAATGAATATAGAGAAGTTGTTTCCACCAATTGGAGAGACTAGAACTGAAGAGCACAACCTCAGAGTGAAGGAGGGACCCTCATTTCAAACAAAGAGCAAAGAACAAAACAGCACGGGAAACAGGCCCTTCAGCCCAACGAGCCCGCGCAACCACCCCGATGTTCCCACCTCTACCCGCAATCCCTGTCTATGTTTATAGATCTATGGATTAAATACCAAATTGGAGACAATTTAGGGAGAATTTGTTTTGCCAATTAGCCTAAGAGCACATCTTTGGGATGTGGGAGGAAATTGGAGAAAACCCACACAAGCACGGGGAGAATGCGCAAACTCCGACAGACACAGGCCCAAATCCATGTATCTGCACAGCACAGCAATAGTCACTGAGCTGTTATGTTGCCCATCAAATGGTCCAGGTCAAGCGTACACTAACGACGTGAAGCACTAGGATACTCTCAAAAAAAAATTCAAGAGCAGCCCTCTCACGACCCATCGTGTGTATGCCCCTCGTTAGACAATAAGGTGGACCAAAGCACCTGTAGGATAAAAACAAGTACATCAATATCATCATCTATTTACACACTTCCTAGGGACTCCCAAGGCTCATGATCCCTATTTTAAATCAGTTTTCTATACCCCTCCATTCCCATTCTGTTCATGTGCCCATCTAAGTATTTCTTAAATAACTCCAGAGTACCTGCCTCCACCACTTTACTTGGCAGCGCATTCCATACCCCCACCACCCTCTGTGTGAAAAAACTCCCTCTAGCATCCAAATTATATCTTACCCCCCTCACCCTAAGCCCGTGACCCCTCGTGCTATTTGAGTCCATCCTAGGAAAAAGCTTAACCCTGTTTACTCTATCTGTACCCCCTCATAATCTTGTACACCTCTATTAGATCTCCTCCAAGTCTGTCTTTCTAAGGAAAACAGTTCCAAATTTGCCTAACCTCTCCTCGTAACTCAGACCTTCCATACCAGGCAGCATCCTGGTAAACCTCCTCTGCACTCTCTCCACAGTCTCCACGTCCTTCCGGTAGTAGGGCGAACAGAACTGGACGCATTATTCCAAATGAGGTCTAACCAACATTTTATACAACTGCAACATTAAAGGCCAGCTCTTGTACTCTTCCTATAAAGGCTAACATACTATATGCTTTCTTCACAACCTTATCCACTTGCTCTGCCACCTTCAGAGACTTGTTCACCTACACCCCCAGGTCCCTCTGCTTTTCTATACTCTTAATAGGTCTATCCTTTATCATATACCTCCCCTCTACATTCTTTCTCCCAAAATGCATCACCTCACATTTATCAGGATTGAATTCCATCTGCCATCTGTCTACCCAAGCTACCCGCCTATGTCCTGCTGCATCGCCTGACAATGCTCCTCATTATCCGCAAGTCCAGCCATCTTTGCATCATCTGCAAACTTGCTGATCACTCCGCTTACTTCCTCTTTCAAGTCATTTATATATATTACAAATAGAAGAGGTCCCAGTACCGAGCACTGCGGCACACCACTATTGACCGACCTCCAGCTAGAAAAACACCCTTCCACTATTACTCTCTGTCTCCTATTACCAAGCCAGTTACTTTTTTAAAACTGAGATGAAGAAGAATTTTTTCAACCAGAAGGTGGTGAATCTGTGGAACACATTGCCACAGAGTGCTGTGGAGGCCAAGTCATTGAATGTTTTTAAGATGAAAATAACTAGGTTCTTGATCAATAAGAGGATCAAGGGTTATGGGGAGAAGGCAGCAGAACGGGGACAAGAATCATATCAGTTACGACTGAATGTCAGAGCAGACTCAATGGGCCAAATGGCCTAATTCTGTTCCTATATCTGATGGTCTTATGCCCATTATCTTAAATCTGTGTCCTCTGATAACTGCCTTCCAATGGAAACAGTTTCTATTTACACTTTCGAAACTCCTCAATTTTGAGCATTTGTATACAATCTCCCTTTAGCCTTCTCTGTTCTAAAGGAGAACAATCAGAACTCCTTTAAGTCTCTCCAATAAAGCCACTTTTCAACAGCACTCACAAGTTGCTATTTTCTTCAGCCACACAAGATTTACACTTATCTGGGACTTCAGCCTAAAATGAATGATTCTCAGCAATGTTCTAAACAATAAGACTTCCGTGAAGTGCTTTCCTTAGACAAGAGAAGCTGTCTTTGATTAGTGTGACAATATTAGACACATTGTATATGTCATTGATATTCAACCAATAAAAACAAAGGCACGTTAGAACTTATCAAAGAGGAACTGAACAAGGAGTTTTAATAATTACAAACATTTTAAAGAATTCATGTTATTTTACTGCAACGTATATAATACATAATAGTAACAACCAAAACTAATATCTGAAGTGCAACAGTGATCAAAGATCAATGCTAAAAAAAACCCTCAACAGAAAGAATGGAGTCAGGTCTATATGGACCTTAATTCACAAGGTGAATAATTTGGGGCACCCTTAGTTTTGTAGAAGATATTTTTTTCACATCTTAACCACATCTCAGACTTCTATAGAAAGACTTTATGTTAAAGTTAATCTTCAATGTGCTCAGGAGTCATATTAATATGTTTCATAATACATGTTGCATTGTAGTCAGGAAATAGTCATATTACTAGACATGTAACTAAAGTATCTCAAGTATTCCATCAGACCCAAGTTCAAATTCCCACAGTTTGAGAATTTGAATTTAATGTTAAAAATTCATGCATAAAAAGCCGTATGAGAGGAGTGACTAGGAAGCTATTAGATCATGGTTAAAAAACAAGTGGTTCACTAACACAACTTTAGGGAGGAAATCTGACTGTTCTGACCCGGTCTGGTTTATTATATAACTGTACAACAACATGGCTGATTCATAATTACCGATTGAAGTGGCACAGTATTTCACTTCATTCTATTATTACCTCAATTACATAGAACATAGAAAACAGAACATAGAACATTACAGCGCAGAACAGGCCCTTCGGCCCTCGATGTTGCGCCAACCAATTAGGAACAAGCAGTGACCCTCTAACCTAAACCATTCCCCTTTCATCCATAAACTTATCTACTAACCTCCTAAACGCCACCAAACTTGGCGCATCTACAACTGACGCAGGCAAGGCATTCCATACCTTATCACCCTCTGGGTAAAGAACCTACCTCTGACATCTGTCCTAAAACCACCACCCCTTAATTTAAAGCTATGTCCCCTCGTGCTAGCTTTCTCCATCCTAGGAAAAAGGCTATCACTGTCCACCCTATCTAAACCTCTAATCATCTTATATGTTTCAATAAGGTCTCCTCTTAGCCGACTTCTTTCTAACGAAAACAACCTCAAATCCCTCAGCCTCTCCTCATAAGACCTGCCCTCCATACCAGGCAACATCATGGTAAACCTCCTCTGTACCCTCTCCAATGCCTCCACATCTTTCTTATAATGTGGGGACCAGAACTGTACACAATACGCCAAGTGCGGCCGCACTAGAGTTTTGTACAGTTGCAACATGACGTTGCGGCTCCGAAATTCAATCCCCCTACCAATAAAAGCTAAGACTCCGTATGCCTTTTTAACAACCTTATCGACTTGATTGCCAACTTTCAGGGATCTATGCACATATACACCAAGATCCCTCTGTTCGTCAACACTATTAAGAGTCTTACCATTAGCCCTATACTCTACACATTTGTTATTCCTGCCAAAGTGAATTACCTCACACTTTTCCACATTAAACTCCATTTGCCACCTCTCGGCCCAGCTCTGCAACTTGTCCAAGTCCCTCTGCAAACTATAACACCCCTCTCACTATCTACCACTCCACCGACTTTAGTGTCATCTGCAAATTTACTAATCCATCCTTCAATACCCTCATCCAGATCATTTATAAAAATTACAAACAGCAGGGCCCCAAAACAGACCCCTGAGGTACACCACTTGTCACCGAACTCCAAGATGAATATAAGATGAATATCTCCCATCAACCACCACCCTCTGTCTTCTATCTGCTAGCCAATTCCTAATCCAATTAGCTAAATCACCCTCAATCCCATACATCTGCATTTTCTGCAGAAGCCTTCCATGTGCCACCTTATTGAATGCCTTACTAAAGTCCATATATACCACATCAACTGCCTTACCCCCATCCACCTCTTGGTCACTTTTTCAAAAAACTCAATAAGGTTAGTAAGGCACGACCTACCCTTCACAAAACCATGCTGACTATCCCCAATCAATTCATTTCTCTCTAAATAACTATAAATCCTATCCCTAATAATTCTCTCCAATACTTTGCCCACAACAGAAGTACGACTCACTGGCCTATAATTCCCTGGAAGGTCTCTCTTCCCCTTCTTAAACAATGGGACCACATTCGCTATCCTCCAGTCCTCCGGAACCACACCCGTAACCAACGAGACCTGAAGATCAGAGCCAGAGGCTCTGCAATCTCCTCTCTTGCCTCCCAGAGAATCCTAGGGTAAATCCCGTCCGGCCCAGGGGACTTATCCAACTTCAAACCCTCGAGAATATCTATCACATCCTCCCTATCTACTTCAATACTTTCCAGTTTGCAACCCTGTACCTCAGTGTTCTCCACAACTACATTTACATCTCCCTACGTGAATACCGAAGAGAAATATTTATTCAGTGCCTCTCCAATCTCTTCAGGCTCCACGCACAACTTCCCACTGCTGTCCATAACTGGCCCTAACCTTGCCCTAACCAATCTTCTATTCTTAACATATCTAAAGAAAGCTTTAGGATTCTCCTTGATCCTATCAGCCAAAGTCTTCTCGTGTTCCCTTTTAGCCCTCCTCAACTCACTCTTTAGCTCACTCCTGGCTAATCTATAGCTATCCATTGCACTAACTGAGCCTTCAAGCCTCATCCTGACATAAGCCTCTTTTTTCCTTTTAACCAACGAATTAACTTTTTTAGTACACCTCATCAGGGTAACTAGGGATGGACAACAAATGACAACATTGCCAATGATATCCACACCTTATGAATGAATAATAAACAAAATCCAAGTTTTTGATTACAAAGGTGCCCTCATAGTCAAAGAAAAATGATTGATTAACTTTCAAGTCTTTCAGCATTGAAATTTGACTGGTGGGTTTATGCAAGAGGATACTTTAGCAACCATCTTCTTTGTTACCCAAAGCACATCAGATCCAATGATAGCTTGTTATGGTGAAAACATTAGATTTACTCAAAAAAAAATATAAACTGGATGCACAATGAGGAGTGCTATTGTTTAGCAGGAACAGCTGCACAGAGTTAAAGTGAGTATTTCAACTTGTGGTCCAAATGCAGCCTCTTATAGCAGAAAGACACACAATCACATACACACATTGTGAAATCTGGGAAGACAAAATTTCTAGCATGTACAGTCAAGAAAACAGATTTCCTTCATTCATGATTTTTGAGGATCAAATAAGTTGGAGTGAGTTACTGCTTTTCAACAACTAAAAAATGCAACTATTGGTACAGCAGATTGTTAAAGGTGATTTACAAAACCAATTCTTTTTTGCAATTACAAATGTACCGAAAACATTCCCCACTTTACTAATGCACAACTAGTTTTCCAGATGGCATTATTAACTCTCTTCTGATGTGTTTCTGTTTTCTCGCCGCTACTACCAAACCTCTGCCACTGCATCAATATTACATTTTTAATTGCATGCCTGTACCCACATGGGTAGAAGCTTAATGCCAGAAGCATAGTTGAAAGTTATGTCACCCAAAAACAGGTCATTGGTTCATTATCTGCTGATACTTCATCCTGAGCTGTTTTCATGGCAGCTTTTCTTTGTCAGTCATTAGTAGAAAGTAGTGCAAAAAATTTAAATCCACTGCACAAGTTATAGGTTCAAGAGGTTGGTTTTATGTTAAACGACAAAAGCAATGGTATAAACCAAGTCAAAAACAAATGCTTTTAATTGTCTTTAAAAAGGGATATGCCTAACTTCTTCAGTTGAGATGTGGAAACCCAAGCTGATCTTTCCGATCCCTATTCTGAATTCACAAACTGATGCAGAACCTAATATAGCCCACCCCCATCACTCGCTCAGCTAAATTAAAAAGATAAGGTCAAACCTGAAACCTTGCATGTCTCAATACTGTAGCCCATACATTTACCCTTTAAGCCATCGGGAAAACAGAACTGCATTTCAACGGGCACCACAATCTTTCCAGAGTTCAAAAGGTATTATAAACAATGGGATATTGAACGTTCAGTCGGTTCCAGCAAAAGCCATTTGTGCCTCATGGACGAGTGAGCAGAATCAAACATTATAGTCCAAAAACATGTTACAATTCCATAATGCCATCCAATAAAAATATAATCTGATATGTTCATTCATTACAAATCAATAGGCACAATTATAAACAGAATGGCTTCCCCTATTTACTAGTGAAAAAAAAATCATGAAATCTATTACAGCAAAGTGGAATCTGGCATTTTTAGTTGCCTTCAGAAGTGACAATGTAACAATTGTTAATACATAATCATAATGGCTGCTGTTTGAGTAAATGTTGCCAAGTTTCACACTGCCTAATAGAATACCCAAATGTTAACAATAAACTAATGTAATTTTACCATCAGAGCTTGCATGCTTCTTTATGAAAATATACTAATTAGTCTTCCATCGGTGACTGGGGACAGAACATTAAAGCTAAATTGCTTGAAGAGATTGTTGCTGAATATTCCTGTCTAACTGCAGCATGACCCATTTTTCAGACACAATACAGCCAAACATCAAATAACAACTGATCA
Organism: Sphyrna mokarran; assembly: GCA_024679065.1. Lineage (NCBI taxonomy): Eukaryota > Metazoa > Chordata > Chondrichthyes > Carcharhiniformes > Carcharhinidae > Sphyrna > Sphyrna mokarran. Next base: position 101,635,585 of record JAGIQG010000006.1, read on the forward strand.
ACTATCATAACTTTTATTTGAACAAGTCTATATGGAAACAGTAGCAATCTCAACTGAATCACAGAAATATCACCTGAGTTTATGAACTCTCTTTCCTTCAAGGCTTTGCCCCAAAACAAGATCCAGATTGTACCTGGCTTTGCCCTTTCCTGATTCATTTCTCCAACTTGGGGCTTTTCTCTTCTTCTCCAAGAGAATTTTTAAAAATCGTCTGCAAGGAAAGAGCCACACACACAGGCTCAGACTCAAACTGTCAGAGCTGCCACAAGCAAAGAACAATACAGCACAGGCACAGGCCCTTCTCAGCCCATCAAGCCGGCACAAACACATGACACTTATGTAAATTAAAGATCTTTTGCCTCTGTACAGTCCATATCTTTGCATTCTCTGCCTATTCATGTAGCTGTCAAGATGCCTCTTAAACATTGCTATTGTATCTGCTTCTAGCACCTCCTCGAGCAGTACATTCAAAGCACTTACCACCCTCTTAAAAAAAACTTGCCTCTCATATCTCCTTTAAACTTTCCCCCTTTTATCTTAAACATTTGTCCCCTAGTAATTGACATTCAGTATCAGCTTGTCACAAGGGACCTTGTCAAAGCTCTTGCTAAAGTCTGTATAGAACACATCCACTGCCCTGCTCTCATAGAATCATAGGGCAGCACGATAGCACAGTGGTTAGCCCTGATGCTTCACAGCTCCAGGGTCCTGGGTTCAATTCCTGGCTTGGGTCACTGTCTGTGTTGGAGTTTGTACATTCTCCTCGTGACTGTGTGGGTTTCCTCCCAGAGTCCAAAGATGTGTGGGTTAGGTTGATTGGCCATGCTAAAAAATTGCCCCTTAGTATCTAGGGATGCGTAGGTTAGAGGGATTAGTGGGTATAATATGTAGAGATATGATGGATGGGCCGAAGGGCCTCTTTCTCACTGTAGGGTTCTATGATTTTCCTACAATTCAGAAGGAAACCATTCAACCCATCAAGTCTGCACTGACAACAATCCCACCAAGCCCTATTTCCCATAACCCCACATATTTACCCAGCTAATCTAAGGGCAATTCATCTAACCTGTACAGGAAACCCACGCAGACACAGGGAGAATGTGCAAACTCCACTCAAACAGTCACTTAAGACTAGAATTGAACCCAGGTCCCTGGCACTGTGAGGCAGCCACTGTGTCATCAATCATCTTTGTCACTTCCTCAAAAACTCAACCAAGTTTGTGAAACACAACCTTCCCTGCACAAAACCATGCTGCCTATCGTTAATAAGTCCGTACTTTTCCAATTGCCCAAGAATCCTCTCCAATAATTTCCCGACAATTAATATAAGGCTTTTTAGCCTGTAATTTCCGGGATTATTCCTAATGTCCCTTTTAAACATAGGAACAACACTGCCTATTCTCCGGTCTTCTGGAACATCTCCTGTGACTAAAGAAGATACAAAGATTTCATACAAGACCCCAGAAATTTTGTTAAAGGCCTCATCCATTTTCTCCAGCTCTATGCATAAATTCCTCCTGTCCTTGAGTGGATCTACCTTTTTCCTACTTATCCTCTTGCTTCTTATATAAAATGCTTTGGGATTTTCCTTAATCCTGTTTGCTAAATACACTTTACGGTCCTTTTAGCACTCCTAACTCTTTATTTAACTTCTTTCCTGCTTTCTTTAAGTTCTTCGAGGGTTCTGTCTGTCTTCAATTTTTAAAACCTTACATATGTCTCCTTTCTCTTTTCAAATAAGCTCACAATTCTCTTGTCATCCAAGGTTCCTGAATCTTGCCATCCTTCATTCTCACAGGGACATGCCAGTCCTAAACTCTAAATCAACTGGCCCTAAATGACTCCCACATGATGCATGTGGATATACCCTCAAACAACCACCCCAATCTAGATTCCCGGTTCTTAATAGTTAGCCTTCCCCCAACTTAGTACATTCACACAGCACTACTATTATCCTTAACCACAAGTAACTTAAAACATACAGAAATAAAACATACAAAATACATCCAGAGTGCTTTTCCCCTGGAATTTTGATTACTGTGTATGTATCTGTCTGCATTTGAAGATGCCAGTGGCTAATTATTTTATATGGGGGGGTTGGGGCATTGAGGGGGGACTTCACATAGTCTTTTGTCATCTGGAAATATGAAGACTTGGATGAAACCTGAGTGATGACTAACAGTCGCATATTATGTTCTGTGTCTATTCTGAAGCACTCCAGTTCCCCCAAGATTGGGAGAGGTACAGCTAGAACTTCAGACAAGCTGCAAATTAAGTCCATTTTATTTTAAAGCTGAATTGTGTACAGCGGAAATCACAGTGAAATTGCAGCTTTTAGTGGTGTGATGGACAACCAAGACCCTCTCAGATCTCAGTGGACCACAAGCTTGAAATCAGACTTGCTCACAAACCATAAGCGTTGAATAAAATTGAATACATTTAATTCACGCTGAACACCCCATAATGAGTTATAGAAAATGCTAAATCATTCATACATTAATAGAACTATCAATGTCAAATGGTTACTTATACTTGAACGGAAGGAGAGGGAATGCGCAGCTTTCATAGTCAATATGCTCACTTCACATGCTCTTCTTTTATGCGTGTATAACTTTAGTTGTACCTACAGGAAAAAAACTACGTGGATGGAAAAAAGCAGAATGTGGCAACTCTGCGCGCAAAAACAGTCGACAAAATGTCTCATAGGCCATACTCAGAAACAGATGGGCCACAGGTTACTCACCACTGTTCTGAAACTACAAATACGATTTTGTGTCATTTGAAATTCTCAGTAGAAAACTAAATTTTATTTGAATCGTCTCACATTAAAATCAATACTATCAAAATGGCCTTTAGGGAATCTGTGTGTGCTGTTGCTCTGGACGAGTAAAGCTGAACGAGCGTGCCTCCTGGCAAAGGTCCATGAACTGCAGTGACTCAGATGAAGTAACAGACTGGTGATACATAAAATAACATTTTTACACTACTTTAAAAAGAGTTCATATTTATATTATGTATTATGCATTGATCCAGAATATGCAGATCATAATTGTATTTCTATGCTGTGTTGTTTTTGTTGGCATCTGAGTTCACATAAATTTTATAGTAACAACATTGAGTTACATTGGAAAATAGTTTAGGCAACACTAGCATAAATTAACTATCTAGTGTGCTCCTGCACCTCCTAAGTTAGTTCAAGTTAGCTGAGGAAGAAAAACACGGTTCCTATTCTGATCTGTATCCAGCGATGGCTTGTCTCAACAAAGGCCTCCAGTTCCCAAGTTCCTAATTTCAGCTAGGTAGCATGCCAGATTCATTGGGAGTGATTCTCCCAGTCCTTGCACTGCTTTAACAGCGCAGCGGATCGGGAGACTTAAGCGGAGGTTCCCCACTGGTGGTCGGAGCCTGTCTGAGTTCTGGGCGCCAGATTTCTGGCACCATCAGCTCCATGCAAAAAACCTTTGCAGAGCTGAATAAATTATGCTGACACTCATTGTAATATACTTTATAATCTTATTAGCGAGCACTGGGCAGTGCCAAGAAGATAGGGCAATCGGTGGGGTTAGAGATGTCCTTCAAGTCTGGTCCAGATACGTCCACAGTGTCAGTAGTTGGGCCATGGGGGCATCTGTGGGGCAGCAATGGGGTCATGGAGCTGGCCAATGGCTGATTGGGAGGCCAGCAGTGCGGGACCACTGGACATGCAGCAATCTCGGCGCTGATAGTGTTGATGAACAGAGGGATCTTGGTGTATGTGTGCATAGATCCCTGAAAGTTAGCAATCAAGTCGATAAGGTTGTTAAGAAGGCATACGGAGTCTTAGCTTTTATTGGTAGGGGGATTGAATTTCGGAGCCGCAACGTCATGTTGCAACTGTAAAAAACTCTAGTGCGGCCGCACTTGGAGTATTGTGTGCAGTTCTGGTCCCCACATTATAAGAAAGATGTGGAGGCATTGGAGAGGGTACAGAGGAGGTTTACCAGGATGTTGCATGGTATGGAAGGCAGGTCTTATGAAGAGAGGCTGAGGGATTTGAGGTTGTTTTCGTTAGAAAGAAGGCGGCTAAGAGGAGACCTTATTGAACATATAAGATGATTAGAGGTTTAGATAGGGTGGACAGTGATAGCCTTTTTCCTAGGATGGAGAAAGCTAGCACGAGGGGACATAGCTTTAAATTAAGGGATGATGGTTTTAGGACAGATGTCAGAGGTAGGTTCTTTACCCAGAGGGTGGTAAGGGTATGGAATGCCTTGCCTGCGTCAGTTGTAGATGCGCCAAGTTTGGTGGCGTTTAGGAGGTTAGTAGATAAGTTTATGGATGAAAAGGGAATGGTTTAGGTTAGAGGGTCACTGCTTGTTCCTAATTGGTCGGCGCAACATCAAGGGCCGAAGGGCCTGTTCTGCGCTGTAATGTTCTATGTTCTATGATAGATCACCGCATGCGCAGTGGCCCGCTCAGCAGTACGCTGCCGACTCTTCAGTGGGAATAAGCCCCATGCACCCATCTTTTTGAACTGATTTACTCTAGTGCATTCTGCAGTGCACAGAGTGTGGGAGATTCATTTCGAAAAAGCCAGCTTGATTTATCAGTTTTACTCGAATTCAACACTTAGAATTATTTGGGGGGAACCGCCCATCATACCTCCCTATTGGAGGAAGGAAAAGCAGAAAGATGAACAAAGAACAAAACAGCATGGGAAACAGGCCCTTCGGCCCAACGAGCCCACGCTGCCACCCCGATGTTCACACCTCTACCCTTGATCCCTGTCTATGTTTATAGATCTATGGATTAAAAACCAAATTTGAGACAATTTAGGGAGAATTTGTTTCGTCAAATAGCCTAAGAGCACATCTTTGGAATGTGGGAGGAAACCGGAGCACCCAGAGAAAACCCACGTAAGCATGGGGAGAATGCGCAAACTCCCACAGACACAGACTCAAATCTCATGTATCTGCACAGCACAGCGATAGTCACTGATCTGTCATGTTGCCCATCAAATGGTCCAGGTCAAGCGTACACTAACAACGTGAAGCACTACGATACTCTTGTAAAAAATCCAAAAGCAGCCCTCTCACGACCTATTGCGTATATGCCCCTCATAAGACAACAAGGTGGACCAAAGCACCTGTAGGATAAATACAAGTACATCACTATCATCATCTATTCACACACTTCCCAGGGAGTCCCAAGGCTCATGATCCCTATTTTAAGTTAGTTTTCTATACCCCTCCATTCCCATTCTGTTCATGTGCCCATCTAAGTATTTCTTAAATAACTGCAAAGTGCCTGCCTCCGCTACTTTACGTGGCAGCGCATTCCATACCCCACCACCCTCTGTGTGAAAAAACTCCCTCTAGCATCCAAATTATATCTTACCCCCCTCACCCTAAGCCCGTGACCCCTCGTGCTATTCGAGTCCATCCTAGGAAAAAGCTTAACCCTGTTTACTCTATCTATACTCTTCATAATCTTGTACACCTCTATTAGATCTCCTCTAAGTCTACATCTTTCTAAGGGAAACAGTCCCAATTTGCCTAACCTCTTCTCGTAACTCAGACCTTCCATACCAGGTAGCATCCTGGTAAACCTTCTCTGCACTCTCTCCACAGTCTCCACGTCCTTCCGGTAGTAAGGTGACCAGAACTGGACGCAGCATTCCAAATGAGGTCTAACCAACGTTTTATAAAAGTGCAACATTAAAGGCCAGTTCTTGTACTCTATACCCCTTCCTATAAAGGCTAGCATACCATATGCTTTCTTCACAACCTTCTCCACTTGCTCTGCCACCTTCAGAGACTTGTGCACCTGCACCCCCAGGTCCCTCTGCGTTTCTATACTCTTAATAGGTCTATCCTTTATCATATACTTCCCCTCTACATTCTTTCGCCCAAAATGCATCACCTCACATTTATCAGGATTGAATTCCATCTGCCATCTATCTGCCCAAGCTACCAGCCTATGTCCTGCTGCATCGCCTGATAATGCTCCTCATTATTCGCAAGTCCAGCCATCTTTGTATCGTCTGCAAACTTGCTGATCACCCCACTTACTCCCTCTTCCAAGTCATTTATATATATTACATTTAGAAGAAGTCCCAGTACCGAGCCCTGCGGCACACCACTAGTGACCAACTTCCAGCTAGAAAAACACCCTTCCACTATTACTCTCCGTCTCCTATTACCAAGCCAGTTACTTATCCATCTAGCTACCTGTCATTGTATCCCATGAGCCTTGACCTTCTCAACTAACCTCCCATGAGGGACTTTGTCAAACGCCTTACTGGAATCCATATAAACGACATCAACGGCTCGCCCTTCGTCCACCATTTTCGTCACCTCCTCAAAAAGGTGGGGTATCTCTGAATTTTATTTTGAAATTCAACAAATTATATTCAATTCTGGAAGTCAAACTACAGGAAAAATGTCAGTGTCTTGGAGAGAGTGCAGAGGAATCAATGAATCCACAAAGGGACTATATGCAGATTTGAAAAAAAAAGAAAATGAGAAACAGTTTGCAACAGGCCATTCTATTGAGTATTAAGATAAAACAACAGTTAGAATCATTTAATTTAACTAAGAACAACTATTTATCATGATATCTTTTATTGCATTTGGAAAAAAAATTCTTAGTTTGAAGTGAATTAATATGTTCAGGTGGCATTAATAATTAATTAATAAATTATAAATCTTAACTCTTATAAGTTTTTCAGGATTTCAGTCGCTCAGCATATATTGGAACAGATTACAATCTGTGCCCCATCTTATATGACTAATACTAATTTATCATTATAGGTCAAAAAATAAAGTTGCCATAGTCCCAGATGAGCATAAGCTGCTCTCCCCTTTGAGAGAAAGGGAGAAAGAGCTGACTGGTGGTGATTTTAACCAGAGGATCACCACACCTCAGACAAGGAGCAAAGTTGAATAGATGGACCTTCATGATAACCTCAGCTGGTACAGGAATTGAACCCATACTGTTGGCATTATTCTGCATCACAAACCAGCTGTCCAACCAACTGAGTTAATCGACAGTTATAAATAGCACATTGAAAAAGAAAGTTAAGCATGACAAGAAACTGTCAGCTTTAAATGTTTGGTTGACTGTCTCAATGTAAATTATCTAATATGAAGCAAATTACACATTTACTGAATTCTGATGAGTCAAGTCACTAAATTTTATCCTACACTTGTTAAAAATATATTTTTTAAAAAAATCAAACACGTTGTAATGACAATTATGCATGATATATATTTAAGATAAGTGGTAGAAGGTGTAGAGGGAACATAAGGGAGAAATCTTTATGTAGAACCATAGAACCCTACAGTGCAGAAAGAGGCCCTTCAGGCCATCAAGTCTATACCGACCACAATCCGTCCCAGGCCATACTCCCATATCCCTACATATTTTACCCACTAATCCCTCCAACCTAAGCATCTCAGGACACTAAGGGGCAATTTTAGCACGGCCAATTAGCCTAACCTTTGAATTAATCTTTCGATTATGGGAGGAAACCAGAGCACCCGGAGGAAACCCTCGCAGACACAAAGAGAACATGCAAAGTCTACACAGACCGTAACCGGAGCCGGGAATCGAACCCAGGACCCTGGATCTGTGAAGCAGCAGTGCTAACCACTGTGCTACTATGCTGCCCATTTTAGCAAATAATGCGTGCCTAATTCAAGGATATCTTATAATGCAGATATATATTTCCAACATGTTGGCTGTATTTGAAAACCAAGACTCAGCAAATGAAAGAGAAAGGAAATAACCAAGACATTAAAAATGTATATGTAGATCTTAAATGCAAAATTTTTAAGTCAAATTTGAATGCCAAATACATTCTTAAAAGTAAAAAGGAGGGATTTTTCAGCTGGACGCTCAGTAACGCTGGATCAGCTATGCTCAGGCAATATGACAAATCACAAGGTCAGAGATTACATCCTCAAAAGAATCTCATCTCGTTTATTTCCATTTACTTAAATACGTGGATTCCTTTGCAGGCAGATACTTCAACCCACCTATTTTCTCAATATTTCTCAAGCAATCCATCTGGTCAGGGCAGAAAGTTAGATAATTTCCCTCATATCTGGCGAGTATGGAACAAGATCATACTTCAGGTGTAACAGTTCATCAGAGCTCCCGATGAAACATAATTTCAGCTAACATTTCAGTACTAAGAGAATGCTGCACCCTCCGCAAAGCTGTTTGCGAATGAAATGTTATAGAACATAGAACATTATAGCCCAGAACAGGCCCTTCGGCCTTCGATGTTGTGCCGACCAATATAAAAAGCAATGACCCTCCAAACTAAACCATTCCCTTCTCTTCCATATGCTTATCAACTAACCTCTTAAACGCCACCAAACTTGGCGCATCTACAACTGCTGCAGGCAGGGCATTCCACTCCCGAACCACCCTTTGGGTAAAAACCTACCTCTGATATCCGTCCTATAACTATCACCTCTTAATTTAAAGCTGTGTCCCCTCGTGCTAGCTTTCTCCATCCTAGGAAAAAGGCTATCACTGTCCACCCTATCTAAACCGCTAATCATCTTATATGCTTCAATAAGATCCCCTCTTAGCCGCCTCCTTTCTAACGAAAACAACCTCAAATCCTTCAACCTCTCTTCATAGGACCTGCCCTCCATACCAGGCAACCTCCTGGTACACCTCCTCTGTACCCTCTCCAATGCCTCCACATCTTTCTTATAATGTGGCGACCAGAACTGCACACAATACTCCAAGTGCGGCCGCACTAGAGTTTTGTACAGTTGCAACATGATGCTGCGGCTCCAAAATTCAATCCCCCTACCACTAAAAGCTAAGACTCCATATGCCTTCTTAACAACCTTCTCGACTTGACTGCCTACTTTCAGGGATCAATGCACAAATACACCAAGATCCCTCTGTTCATCAACACTATTAAGAATCCTACCATTAGCCTTGTACTCTACACATTTATTATTTCTGCCAAAGTGCATTACCTCACACTTTTCCACATTAAACTCCATTTGCCACCTCTCGGCCCAGCTCTGCAACTTGTCCAAGTCTCTCAGCAAACTATAACACCACTCTTCACTATCTACCACTCCACCAACTTTAGTGTCATCTGCAAATTTACTAATCCAAGGGCACGTCAGTCCTCTCATGTGAAACCTAAAAGATCCCACGGCACAGTTTGGAGTGGAAGACACTGAAGTTGCTCCTCAGAATCCTGGCCAAAATCTACCCTTAAAAAAATACACATTGCTATTTGGACAGCCTTGCCGCCGACAAATTGGCTGTCGTATTTCTTACACAAAATAAGCCCATCATCTCCAAGGTTTTGTTTCGTATGGTTGCCCTCTGATTTTTTTTGCATTTGTTATTTCAAAAAAACTACGTCCTTGAATTTTCCTAACTCTCTCATGCAGCAAACTGAGGCGCAGCTTTGAACTCTAAAGAGGCAGACCGGCAGGTAAGCCTTGGACAAACCTGCAGCGTTTGGGACTGCTCCTGAGGGCTTCTACCCTCAGACCGGGGGAATGAGATAGGACAAACGATTAGGAATGAAAGAAAAGGCCCCTGGTTAAAAAAAATCACCAGATTTAACACTGCGCTCTAAGAGCTCCAACATACTGCTGTTCAGTGACCTCTCAATAACACTAAAACGGAAGGGGATATGCACATAATGTAAGTAAACACATTGCAAATAATACTTCATAAGAGAAAAAGAGTGAGGTTAATGTAGAGCAACGGGGAGAGCGTCACTACCTGGAGACAACATGGATGGCAACAGTAACAAGATGTCTGATCTCCAAAAATGTACAATAAAAGTAGTGAATGTGCTTTGGCGGAAAGGGAAGAAAGATTACTAGTCTTAAAAATAGTGGACTACATCGGATTAGGTTGCACAACACAGCCAGTGGGAAACCAGAGTAACAAAATGGGTGAAAGACCTTCCCTCCACGAGCAGTCAGTTTAACGTATATATAAAGAAAATACTTCATATTTTAACCTGACTCCAACAACTAAAACCTCTTCTACAGCATATTTAATCTCTCTCCCGCGTTGGAATCAGTGTCACAAAACCCGAGACAAACATACATGCAATTTAAGATCAAATATCACCCCCCGCCCCCGCACGGACACATACACAAATATTAGATCGGAGAATTTACCTCGTCAGTCTCGCTTTCTGTGTGGTTGGCCATGATCTCCACAACAAGCAGGGAGACTGACCCTGTAGAAAGTTTCTGTCACTGGCACAACCGGCCGGCAGAACTGAGAACGAAGCGCTTCACCGTGTCGTTGGTCTTTCCGCCGGATGGATCCAGCCGCTGTGTCACTAGAAAACGAAAGGAGAGCAAGTCCTCTGTTAGTCATCTGAGCAGACTCCTCCTACGACAAAGCCGGAGAGGGAGCAGACACCTGTCCGCCAGGTACAATGCTCAGATCATTCTGTACACCGACTGAGATATTTGTAGTTATAACAGGCAAGTCTCAGTTGGATTTTCCTAACAATTATCTGAAGATAGATAACTCAGATCTGCTGGGTTTATCCAGCATCTTTTGTTTTTATATAAGACAAATCTTTATCTTTTTTAGCGACTCAGTGAAAGCGGCAGCGAAATTGTTATAATAGTTTAGCGTTTAAAGGGCTAATAGTTAGCAAATGTGAGTTCAAATCTCGTAAAAGCAGTTAGTAATTTTAAATTTAAAAATGGAATAAAAATGATGATCCATGAATCTGTTGGATTTTCCTTAGAATTTAATAGTTTCACAAATGTTTTGCCTGTTGCTTCCCAATAGTGTTTTTATAATTTGGTAGTGGGAGGGGGGGGGCTCCTTTTCCATAAACATACTTCAAATTATTTCCCTAAAATCAAGTTAATCCACAAGTTAATCCAGTTAAAGACACATTAAACAATACGATACAACGTTCATGTTGATTATATAGGATTACGTAGGACATATGACATAGACATAGTTCATTTGGCATAACAGGTCCAGGCATCTATGCTTCACTCTAGCAGCTTGGTATCAGACAGAATGGTCCTAATAATAAATATGGCATAATGATATCAGTGAGAAAGGATCTTGGATCAGAAAATCAGGAGGTAGAATCAGTGTGGTTGGAGATTAGGATTGCAAGGGTGAGAAAACATTAGTGGGAATATATTCTTCTTCAGTTCCCTACCCAAAGGCATGTCCAATACACAGTTGCATCTTAGGTCAGGCAAGGAGACACATCCCAAAGCCACTCCAATTAGAACAGGAATTGAACCCATGCTGTTGACATCAACTGCTGCACTGGCCGTCTACTGAACTGAGTCCCACAAGGAGTCCCCAGTTTGCTGTGACAAGATGCATTTTTACATACCAAGTGTAGCCTGGAACTGCAAATCATAATGGTCAATGCTCCAGTTTTTTTTTCCATCACAGGACTGACCAAGGATTTATCCCATTCTTACCACCTGTTGTTGACACAGGGTGGAAGGGTTTACAAGTTGTCACACAATCTGGTTAATTGCATTATGAATGTACCTTCTTAGGCCATCAAGTACCAGAGTAGGATTAGAACCAGAACTTCTGGCCCAAAGGCAGGGATACTATTCCCTGCACAACCAAATCTCTGTTAGTAGTTTATAAACTCCTTAACACTAGTTGGATGATGCATTAAACAATAAGTTATTTCAGCTTGTAACAAAGGTCATGCAAAAGTTGTGGAGAAAGAGGCTTTGGCGAGGTCATATCTGGAATACTGCATTTAAGGAAGGATATATCTGCATCAGCAGTACAGTAAAAACTCACTAGATTGATCTCTGGAATAAAGAATTATGATGAGGGGCTGCGTAAATTGGACCTATATTCTATGGAGTTTTGAAGAATGAAAGATGATCATGAAGTGGATGATAGGGACTGAGATTGTTTCCCCTGATTGAGGATTCAGAACTAGGGAGCATAGTTTCAGGATATCGAATCAATCAAGAAACATTTCTTCACTCAAAGCGTTATGAACCTTTGGAACTCTCTACTCGAGCATTGTGGATATACCATAATTGAATATATTTAAGGCTAAAATAACAGATTTTTGGTCTCTCAGAAAATCAAACAATATAGGTTGCAGGCAAGAAAGAGATGTTGAAGCACAAAATCAGCCATGATCTTATTGAATGGTGGAGCAGGCTGTAAGATAGTCTTCTGCTCCTGTTCCTTATTTTCTAATGAGGCATCTGTCCATCTTATGGATAGCAATTTGTCAATGGGATAGCCAAAATTATGCAAGCAATGGACCAACTAAACTTAAACACAGATGTTCCATCAATTTATAACGCCAAATACACCAAAAATTCAAATATTTAGACCTGACGCAGTACAACTTCTGGATGAGTGGACTCAGAGACACGGTGAGGAAGACTTTGAGGTTCCTGTTCGGGGCTTGCTTTCTACCTGCTGTCCTTATACAGTTTGGTCTATATGTAACTCCAGACCTAAAACAATATGATTGATTCTTAAATGCCCTCTGCAATTGTCTAGCAAGCCATTGTCTTCTATTAAACTACTAAAAAAGGTATAATAAAACCAGATGGGCTACCTAGCATGGACTTGGGATTCAGTTAGATATGACAAAGAAATTCCCAGTCCAGTAAACCATATATAGTCCCCTTGGCTGCAGACTGTTTAATTTTGATTTGATTGATTATTGTCATATGTATTAGAATATACAGTGAAAGGTATTTTTTTCTTGCAATACAGACAAGGCACACTATTTGTCAACAAAGAAAAAGGAGGAATGCACAATGTCGTGTTACAGTCATAGCTAGGGTGTAGAGAAAGATCAACTTAATGCAAGGTAGGTTCATTCAAAAGTCTGATGGCAGCAGGGAAAAAGCTGTTCTTGAGTCAATTGAATGTGAACTCAGACTTCTGTATCTTTTTCTTGACGGAAGAAGATGGAAGAGAGTATGTCTGGGATAGGGGGGGTCCTTAATTATTCTGGCTGCTTTTGAGGCAGTGGAAAGTGTAGACAGAGTCAATGGATGGGAGGTTGATTTGCATGATGGATTGGGGTACATTCATAACTTTTTATAGTTTCTTGCGGTCTTGGGCAGAGCAGGATCTGTACATAAAGAATACTTTCTAAGGTGCATCTGTAAAAGCTGGTAAGACTTGTAGCTAACATGCCAAATTTCCTAGTCTTCTGAAAAAGTAAAGGTATTGATGGGCTTTCTTAACTATAGCGTCAGCATGGAGGGACTATGACAGCTTGGTGATCTGGACACCTAAAAACTTGAAGCTCTCAACCCTTTCTACTTCATCCCCATTGATGTAGAACAGGGGCATGTTCTCCACCATGCTTCCCAAAATCGATGACAATCTCCTTCATTTTGTTGAAATTGATGTAGAGATTATTATCATTGCACCAGTTCACCAGATTCTTTGTCTCATTCCTCTAATGTTTCATCATTGTTTGAGATGCAACCCACTACAGTGGTGTCATCAACAAACTTGAAAATTGAGTTGGAGGGAATATGGCCACAAAGTCATTGATGTACAAGAAGTATAGTCTATGTAGCTAGCCTGGCACTACTGCCTTTTGGCATCTTTAATGGATCTCCTTTGATCATATCTGGCTTTCTTGCATCGACATTAAGAACTCTCACAACACCAGGTTAAAGTCCAGCAGGTTTATTTGATAACAAACGCCGTTAGCTTTCGGAGTGCTGCTCCTTCGTCGGGTGAGTGGGAGTCCTGTTCACAAATAGGGCATATAAAGACACAAACTCAATTTATAGAATAATGATTGGAGTGCAAGTCTTTGCAGCTAATCAAGTCTGAAAGGTACAGACAATATGGGTGGAGAGAGTATTAAGCACAGGTTAAAGAGATGTGTATTGTCTTCAGGCAGGACAGTTAGTGAGATTTTGCAATTCCAGGCAAGTCATGTGGGTTACAGATAGTTTGACATGAACCCAAGATCCCAGTTGAGGCTGTCCTCACCACACCAACCTCCTCAGAAGAGAAACACGGGACAAGATGGACAGAGTACCTTTCATCATCCAGTACTTCCCCAGAGCAGAGAAGCTACAACATTTCCTCTGGAGCCTTCAATATGTCATTGACGAAGACAAACATGTCACCAAGACCATTCCCATACCTATACTCCTTGCCTTCAAAGAACTACACAACCTCAAACAGATCATTGTCTGCTGCAAACTACTCAGCCTTCAGGAGAACAGTGACCACGACACCACACAACCCTGCCACATCAACCTGTGCAAGATGTGTTGGTTCATCGACATCAATGCCATTATCTCATGTGAGAACACCATCCACCAGGTACACGATACGTACTCTTGCAACTTGGCCAACATTGTTTACCTGATACATTGGGAAAACTACGTGGAAGCTACGACAACAGATGAATGAACGCTGCTCGACAATCATCAGGCAAGAGTGTTCTCTTCCTGTTGGGAAACAGTTCAGAGTCACGGGCATTCGGCCTCTGATCTTCAGGTAAACGTTCTTCAAGGTGACTTCACAATGCACGACAGCGCAGAATCACTGAGCAGAGACTGAGAGCCAAGTTCCAGAAACGAGGATGGCCTTTATTCATGTCACACTATCTGTAATGTTCCCCCCACCCCACCACAACTTGCCTGGACTTGCAAAATCTCACTAACTGTCCTATCTGCAGACACATCTCTTTAACCTGTGCTTAATGTTCCCTCCACTCACACTGTCTGTACCTTTAAGACTTGATTAGCTGCAAGGACCCGCATTCCAATCATTATTCTGTAAATTGAGTTTGTGTCTTTATATGCCCTGTTTCTGAACAGAAATCCCATTTATCTGATGAAGGAGCAATGCTCCGAAAGCTAGTGGCTTTTGCTACTAAATAAACCTGTTGGACTTTAATCTGTATTGTGAGACTTACTGTGTTTACCCCAATCCAATGCCGGCATCTCCACATAATTTCTTGTATAAGTCAGAGTCGCCTGACTTGAGCGTATCAGACCTAGACTTCAGCAAGCAGTGGTCATCCTTGTTCATCCATAGTTTCTAGTTGGGATTTGCTTCTTTGGCACACAGTCTTCTACACACTTACTAATGAAATCAGTTACTATAGTGGCAAACATTGTTCAGGCTGGTTACAGAGTTTTTAAATACTGACCAGTAAACAGTCAGAAGATTTTTCCCAGGGGAGAAGCGTCAATTACTAGGGAACATATATTTAAGGTGCAAGAGGCAAGATTTAAAAGAGATGTACAAGACAAGTTTTTTTTTAAACAGAGGGTGGTGGGTGCCTAGAACTCACTGCTGGGGAAGGTAGTGGAAGCAGAAATGATAGTGACTTTTAAGGGGCATCTTGACAAATACATGAATAGAATGGGGATAGAGGGATATGGTAGAGGATTTTAGTTCAGTCAGGCAACATGATCGGTGCAGCCTTGGAGGGCCAAAGGCCCTGTTCCTGTGCTGTAATGTTCTTTGTTCTTTGACTTTAAGCAATCCTGTAAGAGATCATCCGATTCCTCAGACCAACACTGCATGACTTTCTTTGATGGATTCTTCCGCTTCAGCTTTTGCTTGTAAGCTGGGAACCTTGTGGTCTTTGTACAATTATTGGGAAAATTGTCCCATAAATTTACAGAATCTTACATCTCCTCCATCACCATCCCTGTTCTATCCACCAGCAGGGCGGACATACAATTGGCAGTGAAAAATCTTAGGAGTCATTAACATTCTGGACCACATTGTTTTTCAGGGTATTAATTCAAACATGAGCAAGGAAACTATCAACTGATTACTATTGTGGATCAACTAATACTTCTCCATTGAACTGCACTAAGGATACCAACAGCACTAAAATTCAATGTCCAAGTGGCTCAGAAGTAAATTATTTGACTGAGCTGGCCGAATCCCAAAGAACGTTAAAGTTTGAGTTCTGTGCACTATCAGCATGCTAAATGGGATAGTTTCAGAACAGATCCAGTAGATCAAAACCAAGTACCTACGAAGCATTGTAGGCCATCTGCAGGAGAAAAAAGTATTCCACAATATCTGTAACCTCATTGTCCCTCTCCCATTGCCATTAAGTCAGGCAACTAATCCTGTTTCATTGAGGATTGTAAAAGTGTATGTCAGAAACAACACCAGGCATATTTAAAAATGAGGTGCCATTCTGGGAAAGCTACAAGGTTCTATTCAGACTGTATTAAATTATAGAAGTAGCACAAAAATGGGAGGTGATCGTGACAATCTATAATACAACACGCCTCATCAGACTCAGTTCGACAAACATCAATTCAACCCCAGACGTACATCCACAGCATTTATTGATCAAATATTATCACGTCGGGTCAGTCTTCCTTTTACAATGAAGCAGCCAAACAGAGCATACAGCACCAAGGAGAGACTGACACTGACTCGTGGTTTTAGCACAATCCTTATAGGTTCTCCTAATGTATACACGTAATCTTATTAGCTACAGCTTAGATATCATCAATCAGAATAGTATTCGTATAGCAGGAGATATTGTTTTTCAGGCACTACATCATATCATATTGGTCAGTGCAACATCGAAGGCCAAAGGTCCTATTCTGCGCTGTAATGTTCTATGTTCTATCACTGCAAGCGTCTAATACAGTCAACTTCTGCAAACTCAATCATTGCTATGTGCACACATCTTCATTCCCACCTTTCATCACTCTGTGGTAACCATTAACATTGTCGTGGCTTCTTGGTTCATATTATGATTGTACTCTCGTTAATGCCAAGTTCAATTTGTCTTTTGTATCCTCCGCATACAATTCTGCTTCCACTTCTTGTTTCTTTCAACAGCTCCTCATCCAGCATCAGTTCACATTCCTCATCTCCTCCTTCCTCATTCTTGGCAACCATCACTACTTGAGTCGGCCATGATCTCCTTGTCTCCGGTGTGATTGTCACTCGTGATAAGGCATTTAATGACACTAATATCAATGCATGTACACAAAAGCAAGAGTAGGACATATGATCCCAAATTCTTTAGCCAACCAAACCATCCCAACATCCCCCATGCCCAGTCTCGCCCCCTAAAACATCTTTCATAGTCTCAATTATTCCTGGGGACCACAGACCCATTGCCCTGCCATTCCCACCAGATGGGTTCCTTGTATCATTCCCTCTGTTCATCGTCGGTCTCCTTGTCCTGAAAGTTAGTGTGGTAGCAATCTGCAGTTGGGGCAAAGGCAGGGTCATATCGAAAGGTTATCTTGTCCCTCTTAGGGAGAGTCTCATCTGGTTTTGTGCATTTGAAGGGTAGTTCCTCCCGATACCTAGAGGGAGAGATTGTGAACAGGGAATTTACCCCCCCCTAGGGGAAGGGTAGCAAGCTATAGTGGAGACTCCGTGGATGGAGTAGTGGACCTGTACAAATCAATTTCCCAGCGTGTCTTCTAGCGCACAATGACATTTCCTAGACAGAAATGATGAATCTGATAAGGCTGGCTGATTTTATATGTGTGCCACTTTCCCCAAACCATGGCACAGACCACCAAGCCAATGAGCCACAAGAGTATCTTTTCCGGTTCCATTCTGGTTTACCCTTGCTCAACTGCTACCTGGAAAAAAAATAGCGAAAAGCATAGCAAAAAAAGCATTAAAGATCACATTACAGCAGCTGATTCCTTCTGTACTAGTCGTCTATAAAGTCCTCCCCAATGCCATCCTCTACCCACCCCACCCCCCTCCCTTTTTATGGTCAGCTTGCCCGATCAATTTATAGTGGTGGACTATAGGTGAACCCACGCATCACGTCCCGCCACTGTAGCCACCGTTGGGGGTGGTTAGCAGGACTTGGAATAGGCCTTCGCATTACCAATACTTTTATACAACAGAATAATTAAGATCTCGGCAAATTAACATAAATGGAGTAGATCACAAGTAGAAAATGTCATCTTATATACTTCTCTCACAGTAAAATTTTAACAACAGTCAGCATCTTGTTATCCAATGTAGGATACTCTTCAATCCATTTACTGAAGACATCAACAATCACTTAGACATATTTATACCCTTGACATCTCTGCAACTCAATGAAGTCCCTCTGCAAGGTCTCAAAGGGGCCCACTGGTAGTGGAGTTTTACCCTGATCACAGGGTACATCCCTTGCCCGGATAATGCTGTTGGGCATATCAGACAGCGGTGACTTAAGCCCTGTGCCATTTCCTGTCGCCAAGAAGGCCACCGGGATTTAAGAAGTAAGTCACTAAGAGACCATGCACCATAGTGAGTTGCAAAGTGTACACAATCGATCACCCATAGAGCCAAAGTGTCAGACGTATAAGTTTGGTTGGCAGGGGTGATCCAGACTCCGGATTTTGGATCACCCTACAGCCCAGTGCATTCCATACATCTTTTTCGCGAGGAGAGGCCTCTTGTTGTATTCTAAGAACATCATCGATGGTTGGCATTGGTTTCTCAGGGATAGACTGACCCACCCGTGTCCGGACTTTTGCCCTTGCTCACGGCATAATCATCTGACAAAGTTTGGAAGCAACTTTATTTAGCATGCCTCATCCTTGTTTGTCTCCTGCTGAGACACTCCTTGCTGTATTGACCCAGGCGGCCACAGTTAAAACAGCCATCGGATCTGGCATTCCCCTGCATATTATTTCAACCCCAATCACTTCCATGAATCCTGTGCGGTTTTACCTTTGGGAGGAGGGACAGTTGCACTGGGGTTTTCCTCCTTTATAGCGTCATTCAAATTAGATGCAGCCGGGAGTGGTCCCGCTAAGGGTTGATCCTGGGGTGAATGAGACGTGGTTACAAATGATAACTAATTCTCACTATCTCACCAATTATGTAAATCATCCAATTATGTAAATCATCATCTGTCTCATTGTCAGTGAGTTTAATACCATCCATCATGTTTTTAATCTCAGAAGCCTTGTGATCCTTAAAGGACCAGTTTTTGTATAAACATTCCTTTTTTAATATTTCAACCGGTTTCGGAGTTCCTCCCTCCATTAATTCTATTCCTAAATTCACAGCATTCTCCTGCCAACTGGATAGGAGGCTTTGTTCTTTGATTTCCTGACAATATTGTAACCATAAGCCCAATAAGCTCCTTTGTCTTCCTTCCCATATTTTTTGCCAAATTTGTTGCTGCGCAGCTTTAACAAGTTGAATGTTTTTGGTACCTCCTGGGGGCCATTCGATGGCCCTAATTTATGATTCAATGCCTCTGGCAATTGTCTTAATTTTGCGGCTTTATCCAGATATTTTTCGCAAGGAATTTTTAAGGCCGAATCCTCATGATTATCCGTATCTAAATAATTCCCCATTTCAAAACAACAAATTCCTACACCAACTTAAAACAGTAAAAAATTCAATTTGAGTGCTACAAATGATAACTAATTCTCACTATCTCACCAGTTTCCTAGTGACCCTCGCCAATCAACGGCAACCCTCAGTGAAGTATGTGTCTGGCCAATTATTCACTGACTATTTTTCTTTTACCTCACCATACTTAATAACACCATGTTCAAATGACAACCAATCAACCTGGAGTTACCTGAGCTGACGAATTAACGGGTTATTCTGTCGGAATGGCCGGCGACAGCAAAGGAAAGGTCAATAAACACCAGAAATACAGGATAGAGGAAAACCAAGTGGTTGCACCAAATGGTTGCAACAGTACTCACTTGGATGGCCGATTCCTTAGTCCTAGTTCCGGTGCCATTCAGTCCGACGCCGTTTGTTGGAATCCCACTTCTGACACCAAATGACAATCTATATTTCAGCACGCCTTGTCAGACCCGGTTTGACAAACATTGATTCAACTCCAGATGTGCATCCACAGCATTTATTGATCAAATATTACGACGTTGGGTCAGTCTTCCTTTTACAATGAAGCAGACAAACAGAGCACACGGCACCAAGGAGAGACTGACACTGACTCGTGGTCTTAGCACAATATTTGTAGGTTCTGCTAATGCATGCACGTAATCTTACTAGCTACAGCTTAGATATCATCAAATAGTATTTGTATAGCAGGAGGTATTGTTTTCCAGGCACTATATCATATCACTATAAGCGTCTAACACAATCAACTTCTGCAAATTCAATCATTGCTATGTGCACATATCCTCATTGTCTAATACTATCAATTTCTGCAAATTCAATCATTGCTATGTGCAAACATCCTCAATCACACAACATTCAGACCAAAATTTTGCTGTTTTGCCACATCTAATTGCGAATTGTGGTGGACAATTAAACAACTAACAGGAGACTCCAAAAACAATCCCATCCTCATTAATCGCAAACCCCAGCACGTGAGTACAAAAGATGAGCTTGAATCATTTGAAACTATCTTCAGCCAGACTATTGAAAGGACAGTGATTTTGCTACATTTTCAGCCTCCTCTGGATAATCTAACAGATCCAAGTCTTAAGCCAATTTGATTTACTTCACATCAATAAACAACTAAACATTCTGATACAACATCAGGCTAGCTGACAACATGCCAGCTGTACTGCTGTAGTCTTGTGCATCAGAACATATGCTGTATGCAGCCATATTGTTGCACTTCAGCTACAAAACAGGTATCTAATTGAAAAAAGTGGAGAATTGCCCATATATGCAAGTCAAATCCAACCCTTTCCAATATGTACTCAATCATCAGCAAAGTAATGGAAAGTGCTGTCAGCCATGCTATTTAAGCAGCATCTACCTACAATAACCAAATCACAGATGTTAAGTTTGGGTTTCTCCAGTTCCATTCAGCTCTATATCTTACTATGTTCTTGGTTTAAACATGAGCATAAGTGCTGAATTTCAAAAGTGAGATGAGAATGACTGCCCTTGACATCAAGATAGTATTTTGACCGAATGTGGCATCAAGGGCCTCTGGAGAAACTCAATACAAGGCAGGGAAATCTCCCCATTGGTTCCACTGGGAGTAAGACCAGTGCAAGAGTTTTAGGTACCCTATAGGTGAATCTTTTGTATTCTGTTTCCCAACTCCACCTACAGCTACCACCCCCCCACCCCCGCAACGAACTTCCAAAAATTAAATTTGTGCATTCATATGAATAAACATTCTGCATTCATAATTACAGACTTATTTTGCACAAGAAAGGAGGATATCAAGACTCTAATTAATATATTCTCATTGTTCTATACCTTACACAAGATATGTACTAGAAGTAATACAAGACATGTATAATATAGCTCACATGATGTCTTCTGTCTTCCTGCAATAATTACTAGATTATGATTAATGCACAATTTACACATCAATAATTGTTATGATAATTTAATCTCACTCATTCTATGTTAATTGATATTTACTGATTTCTATATCATGAAAATGTACAAATTTTTAAAACTCACATGAACAGAAATTTACAAATGTACACATTTTTAAAACACACATGAACAGAATTAGGAAAGACTGCACTATAAATGCACTGAAATCTATATGTACATCAGTATATTTAGATGTACATTAGTAAATCTACACCCTTCATTCCCAAGGCTGAAATCTATTTCTTTATTTATGTAATTTCATGAATAGTTCATTCAGTTCTTTGCCATGCACATACCCCACCCACCACTCCAAATTTTGCCACTCGAGGCAACCACCTAGGAAGAAGGTTGGAAGCCAATCATCTTAGCTCTAACACTGCAGGTGTTCCTCAGAACAGTGTCCTGAGCTCAGCCTCTGGAGTAATCTCTACATCTGATGAGTATAGAAGAGGAGCATGCAGCAGGTGAATGCTTTGCAGAAGACAGGGCTTCTTGGAACAAAGAACAAAGAAAATTACAGTGCAGGAACAGTACCTTCAGCCCTCTAAGCCTGCACCGACCATGCTGCCCAGCTTAACTAAAACCCTCCACACTTCCAGGGACCATATTCCTCTCTTCCCATCTCATTCATGTATTTGTCCAGATGCCCCTTAAAAATCACTACCATATCCACTTCCACTATCACAGAACCATAGAATCATAGAACTCTACAGTGCAGAAAGAGGCCCTTCAGCCCATCGAGTCTGCACCAAACACAATCCCACCCAGGCCCTACCCCCATATCCTTACATATTATATCCACTAATCCTCTAACCTACACATCCGTAGACACTAAGGGGCAATTTCTTAGCATGGCCAATCAGCCTAACCTGCACATTTTTGGACTGTGGGAGGAAACCGGAGTACCCGTAGGAAACCCATGCAGACACGAGGAGAACGTGCAAACTCCACACAGACAGTGATCCAACCTGGGAATCGAACTCAGGACCTTGGAGCTGTGAAGCAGCAGTGCTAACCACTGTGCTATCATGCCGCCCACTACCTCCCCAGGCAAAGAGTTCCAGGCACCCACCACTCTCTGTGTAAAAAATCTGCCTCATACATTTCTTTTAAGTCTTGCCCTCGTACCTTAAACCTATACCCCCAGTAATTGATTTTTCTACTGAGAAAAAGCTTCT
This sequence comes from Sphyrna mokarran, assembly GCA_024679065.1. Taxonomy (NCBI): domain Eukaryota; kingdom Metazoa; phylum Chordata; class Chondrichthyes; order Carcharhiniformes; family Carcharhinidae; genus Sphyrna; species Sphyrna mokarran. Next base: position 101,658,048 of record JAGIQG010000006.1, read on the forward strand.
GACTATCCATTCTGTCCATGCCTCTCATAATCTTGTAGACTCAGGTCTCTTCTCAACCTCCGTCGCTCCAGTGAGAACAAACCAAGTTTCTCCAACCTCTCCTCATAATTAATGCCATACCAGGCAACATCCAGGTAAATCTTTTCTGTACCCTCTCCAAAACCTCCATATCCTTCTGGTAGTGTAGTGACCAGAATTGAACACTATATTCTAAGTGCGGCCTCACTAAGGTTCTAGAAAGCGTCAACATGACTTGCCAATTTTTAGACTCAGTACCCTGGCTGATGAAAGCAAGCATGCCATATGCCTTCTTGACTACATTCTTCACCCTGCATTGCCACTTTTAGTGACTTGTGTACCTGTACACCCAGATCCTTTGCCTATCAATACTCCGAAGGATTCTGCCATTTACTCTATATTTCCTATCTGTATTAGGTTTTCCTATCTGTATTAGAACTTTACAACCTATTCTTGTGAAGGTAGAGAGCCAGAAAAATTGCATCTCCACAAAACTGGAATCAAAATCAAAGAATCTCTACAATGCAGAAGGAGACCAAGTGGCCTGTCAAATCTGCACTGACCACAATTCCACCCAACCCTATCCCCATAACCTCACCGTATTTACCCTAGCTAATCCTCCTGACACTAAGAGGCAATTTACCATGGCCAATCAATCTAACCCACATATCTTTGGAGTGTGGGAGGAAACCAAAGCACCCACAGGAAACTCATGCAGACACATGGAGTATGTGCAAACTCCCAACAGTCACCCAAGGCCCAAATTGAACCCAGGTTCCTAGCGCTGCAAGGCAACAGTGCTAACTGCTGTGCCACCTAATCACAGCGCAGTTTGTTAGTGCTGTTGGAAAGAATTTAAACAAACATTACTCACCTCTATAAATTAGTGCAAAGGGCACAGGCTTAGTAGACCTACAATTTACTGTTCTTGGTCAGGCTGTTGCAGTTCTACAATTTTACTCAGCTTAGATAACAGCCGCAGCTTTTGCAACTCGTGTTGATTCTGGCATCAGATGACAAATTACTGATGATTGTGAGCCTAGATATGTGAAGCTATCAACAACCTCCAGCATTACATTGCCAATCTGATTAATTCCATATGGCTAATGCCTGGACCATGACCAAAACTATAACGATCTATTGTCCTTGTGACTATAAAAATATGAGAATTAATGTCCAAATTGGGATGATGTATGAATTGGATGGAAATTTGGAAGTGATAGCATTCCCATGACATCATTGGTGCTTTTCTTTTTGGTGATTCAACCCATAGCAGAAGAAAATCCTGGCAAATTAAATTTTGTGAATTGCTGCACATACAACCTGGATAGTCAGAATCTTTTTCCCAGGGTGGAAGTTTCAATTACTAGGAGGTATAGGTTTAAGATGCAAGGGGCAAGGTTTAAAGGAGATGTAAGAGGCAGATTTTTTAAACAAAGTGGTGGGTGCCTGGAACTCACTGCCAGGGGAGGTAGTGGAAGCAAATACGATAGTGACTTTTAAGGGGCGAATTGACAAATACATGAATAGGTTGGGAATGGAAGGATATGGTCGCTGGAATGGTAGGGAGTTTTAGTTCAGTCGGGCAGCAGCGCAATGCAGGCTTGGAGGGCCGAAGGTCCTGTTCCTGTGCAAAGAAACAATTTTCTTTGTTCTTTATAATACTAACTTCAGTCATAACATGCTGGTGCTATGAGTTTTTATGAATGCAATGACACTGGCATTAATCTAAGCATGAGTAAATGAGATAAAAGTCTCAGTAAGGAGCGCAACTTAAAAGTTGTATATGCAAATAAGTATGTGTTTATGTTATTGGTTTCAATGACATGAAAAGAAACCCACCATTGTATATTTAAAACTTTATTATTATTGTTTTAAATTATTTTTTCTGCTGAATGATGAAAATTAAGATGCCTGTTACAATCACCTGATCACAGGGTATGCCCTCTGTCACAGAGTTATCCCCAGTAGTTTTAAAAATAAAATAATAATTTTTTTCAGCTTCTGGAATTTTAAATTTCACTATATAAACTCTTTATAATCAATAAAAGCAAACAAACTCTCCCTCACAAAAGAGAAAGATCAAAACTGGAAGAGATACTAATAACCAATTTGTCTCTCTTAAGAAGGAACAATGGAATGCTGACCAGGAACACCGAAGTTAATTGTTATGTTGCAATTAGCCATGTCCTATGATTCAACCCTCTGGTCTGTGAACAGTTTCAATATTGTGGCTTTGAGCCTAAAAAAATACAAAAGTTTGAGATCATGTATCAATTAATTCAAGAAAAACTTCTTCCCTGCTGCCATCAGGGAATGTGCCAACCATTGGGTAACACAGTGGCATATTTCTGCCTCATAGCACCAGGTGACCCAAGTTTGATTCTCGGCTTGGATCACTGTCTGTGTGGAGTCTGCACATTCTCCCCATGTCTGCTTGGATTTCCTCCAGGTACTTCAGTTTTCTCTCACACTCTCAAAGATTTGCTGGTTAGGTGCATTGGCCATGCTAACTTCTTCACACTGTACGCACTCTGCCGCAGAGTGTGGCGGCTACAGGATTTTTATAGTAACTTCGTTGCCATGTTAATAAAACTATATATTAAGCTGTTTTTCTCTACAATCTATTTATGTCCAAAGATGTGCGGATTAAGTGGATTGGCCATTTAAATTGTTTCTTAGTGTTAGAGAGACTAGCAAGGGAAAATATGTGGGGTTATGGGTTAGGGTCTGGGTGGGATTGTGGTCGGTGTAGACCAATAGCCAAATGGCCTCCTTTTGCACTGTAGGGATTCTATGATGACTGTAACACTATATTCTGCACCCTTTCCTTTCCTTCTCCTCTATGTACTCTTTGAGCACTATGTTTCTTCTGTACAGTATGCAAGAAACAATACTTTTAATTGTATCCCAATATTTGTGACAACAATAAATCAAATCAAATCACAGTCAATCTGCTGTTCTAGTATTGAACTGATGAGCCAAGAAGCAGGCTCCTCCAAACTCAAAAATAACTTGCCTATGTAGCCTGGCTCTGCTGGAAGATTTTGCACTATTGCCTAATCTCTGCATTAAGACAAAATACTGCAAATGCAAAAGACTGCAAATGCAGAAATCAGGGACAAAAACAGAGAATGCTGGAAAAACACAGCAAATCTGACAGCATTTGTGGAGAGAGAATAAAGCCAATGTTTTGAGTCTGGATGACCCTTCATCAGAGCTACTAATTGGCTCTATTCTCTCTCAATCTCTGCAAATACCTACTTCATCTTAAGGTATCATTCCCACTGTAGGGTGAAAGCTACAACTCCCCAGCTGAACTCAATGCCTACATGAAAGAATTTCTCATGAACCCCAGTTGTGGATTCCTGAAGTCACATGAACTAATATTAATTTTCTTGTGGTCCTTGTATTATAAAATCCCAATGTTTTATATCCTGCCCCTGCGTGTGTGTGTATATACACGTATATGTGAGTGGATTGCTGCCAACATTCCTTTTTCCAGGATGTAAGTATGTAAAATAAACTAACCTCAGCGTTAATCCTAATTCAGATTTGCTGTGGATTATTAGTAAAGTTGGATCATAAAAACCTAACACATCGGGAAAACACATCACCACCTGCCTATTCTTTTCAAAACTAATTCAAACACCTTCTCCTTATGGAGGAGAGGAGATCAGTGCAGGTCAACTGTTTCTCTTTTGTCTATAATAATACAACGATGACAGAAAGTTTTTAAAATTAGGAAATTATTTTTCATCAAAGTGCTGGAAAAACTCAGCAGGTATGATTGCACTAATGGAGCGAAAGAAACAAAGTTAACATTTTGAGTCAGATATGACTCTCATTGGAACCCAGTTTTTCCAGTACTTTGCTTTCATTTCAAATCTCCAATATTCCTGTATGTTGTGTTTGGAATAAGATCATTCAGCCCATCAAGCCCGCTCTGCCTTTCTTTAAGATCATGACTGACCTGATTGTGCGATTAACTCAACTTTCCTACCTGTTCCCCCACATTTGACTCCTTTTTATATCAAAAATGTGTCTAACTCAGCAATAACCCCAGCTTCCACTGCTCTCTGTGAAGAAAATTCTGGAGACTAACGACTCTCTAAGAGAAGAAATTCCTCCCTATTTCCGTCTTAAATAGGAGACCTCATTTTTAAACTATGCCCAAAATTGTTTGACATCAATAATGAAAAATAAATCATTCTAAAATCAACTCCTATCTGTTCATTTTTGAGGGAAACAAAATACAAAACCATTTACCTAAAGTATAGAAATAAATAATCCAAAGGCATATGCTAATAGCCAGATCAAGTAATCTAAGTGTTTTGATCCTGCAGTTAGATATCTTGAGACAATAAGTCTAAAGCAATCAATGAAATAATTAAACAATAAGTGGCCCTGATTAATACCTTGCTAGCAGCAGTCACAAATTTCTTTCAGATTTAGAAACCAAATAGCTCTCCTATTTAACACTCTTAATATATTTTCCATTTATTGCTGCATATGAATAGAAATATAAATAAAACTTTAAAAAATTGAGAATAGGTCAAAAAGTGAGATAGATTACCAGGCATTAGTGTGATGCAACGTGTAGCGACATCATAAAAGCTGCGAAAGAAAGAAATTTATAGCGAATAATTGGTTAATTCTGTTCTTACAGCATTGGTAGCAATATAGTTGCTATGGAAACATTTACTTTGTACACAGTCTTCAGTCTGTATAGGTGAAGAAAAGAGAGCTCTTTTGAGTATAAACACAAGTACTGGTGCTACACCCATATATGGAGTGTAAGTAGTTCATCAAAAATATTGGCTTGAATACTAGCAAACTGACAGCAACTTCTGGAGTCTGCAGGTAGCCAGTTACACAAAGTGATCTGGAAGTTGCTGTCCGTAATTTCTACAGAAAGTGTGTCATGGCAACCAATTTGAATTTGTCGTTGAGACCAATCATTTTTTTTTATTCATTCATGGGATGCAGGTGTTGCTGGCTAGGTCAGCAGTTATTGCCCAACCCTTCAAGTGAGTCGTTTGCTTGTCCACTCTAGAGGGCATTTAAGACTGGACCTGGAATTACATATAGGTCAGACCAGGTAAGGATGGCAGATTTCCTTCATTTATTGAACCAGATGGATTTTTATCACAATCAACAATGATTTCATTGCTATCATGGGACTTTATTTTCAATTTCAGATTCTTATTGATGGAATTTCAACCTGGTTCCCCAGAACATTGTCCTGGCTCTCTGGATTACCCAACACTTACCCAAATCTGATTAGAAATTATTAAACTAATAACTCACACACTTAACATTTTGTCTCACCGTATGAGCCTTTGAAAAAAATTATTCATTGGTAATTAAGTGTAATTGGGTTTTTAACAAAGCATTCATTACAGCTAAAAAGCTCACTGGCCCTGAAAGAGTAATTTTATATTTGCTGAATGTCATAAGTCTGTAAAATTTAAAAACAAGAATAGAGATTTTGTGGTTTTTGTTTCCTGGCTTGCTGTCTCTGAGAATATTTAAATGTGATTAGCTGATTATTCTACTTGAGCACATCGCTGCTGTTATATTCTTGACGATGCCCTTGACTTGACAGCAGATTCTAAGTGACATTGTGAAAGATTAAAACCACATCACAGAGACTGCTAAGTTTTCTTTGAAGTTGCAAACACCATTACGCTACACTATGACTGAAATCCCACTCAATATCTCACAATTTTAGCAATTAAGCTAGCTGTATAAATAGTTGACTCTACTGTATCTGACTATGAATCTGCTGGATTGTTCCTTGACAGTCTAACACCAAGGGATTATAATTTCATAAACTGCAAGAATAAACAGTCATTTAACACCAAAACTGGATTATTACCAGAATAGAAATTAAAATTTATACTATGGTTTAGCTTGTTGGTCCATTGGAGAAAAGTTCTACTACTCAACTTTCACACAGTAGAATGCTAACAAGGATATTTTACACATTTCAACTGATCCACTAATTACTGGTATCTGCTGGTTGCTAAAAAGTTCCATGTGTACAATACTTTTTCATAACACTGTTATAATCAATGATGCACTTGGGGGATTTATGCATTCAGATTGTGCGAGATTGGAATTTTAATGCATTCTTCTAAGTCTGATATTACCTCCTTATAGCTAGATGTAAAATCACAATTCAAATCTCAAGTATATTCAAAGTACCTTTGATTAATTATAACTTTGTGTAAGTTACAAAGATCATAACTTACAAAGGTCATAACTGTAAACAAGAATCTGAACTGTAATCAAGCAACCTTGAGCAAACTTGGACCTGAGTCTGAGTGCCATTGATTAACAGGACAGCAGATCTGATGGCATCAGTTGCACCCTGCAGACTCTAGAAATTTCCAATCCAAACTCTTGAAGCCGTTTTCCATGTTCCTTTTCAAACTATTCCATGTCTGAAAACCCAAGGTTAACACATCCACTTTGGTTATACTAGTGTGGGAAGCCAATGTTTTATTTTACTTTTATATATAACATTTGTATAATATTTTCTATGGTATATTTTTATTAACATTTCCACACGGGATAAACCCTGCCGAAAACTTACCGTGTTACAATGGTACATGGGCTGCTTTCCTTGTCACGTACTCACTGTGTGACTTAGCTAATCTTGGCAGAATATACACCATGCATGATCATAAGTCCAGACTAATCAATATTGAGCACCTTATGTGATCTGATCAATTAACCAGTGAATATAAATGGGTGTTCTCAGGAGTAATAGAACCTTAGAACGCTACAGCACAGAAACAGGCCCTTTGGCTCTCCTTGGCTATGTCGAATCATTTTTCTGCCTAGTCCCACTGGCCTGCACGTGGACCATATCCCTCCACATCCCTCTCATCCATGTACCTGTCCAAGTTTTTTTTTTAAATGTTAAAAGTGAGCCTGCATTTCATCTGGCAACTCGTTTCACACTTCCATCACACTCTGTGTGAAGAACCCTCCCTTAATATTCTCTTTAAATTTTCTCCTTTACCCTCAACCCATATCATGTCCTCTAGTTTTTTTCTCCTCAGTGAAAAAAGCCTGCTTGCATTCACTCTATCTATAGAACATAGAACATAGAACAATACAGCACAGAACAGGCCCTTCGGCCTTCGATGTTGTGCCGACCAAAATAAAAGCAATGCCCCTCCTAACTAAACCATTCCCTTCTCATCCATATACTTATCAACTAACCTCTTAAACGCCACCAAACTTGGCGCATCTACAACAGCTGCAGGCAGGGCATTCCACTCCCTAATCACTCTTTGAGTAAAGATCACTCTTTGAGTAAAGAAAGAGCTATGCCCATCATAATTTTATACACCTCTTTCAAATCTCCCTTATTCTTCTACACTCCAGGGAATGAAGTCCTAACCTATTCAACCTTTCTTTGTAACTCAGTTTCTCAAGTCCCAGCAACATCCTTGTAAACCTTCTCTGTACTCTTTCAACCCTTATTAATATCCTTCCTATGATTAGGTGACCAAAACTGCACACAATACTCTAAATTCAGCCTCACCAATGTCTTATACAACCTCACCATAACTCCAACTCTTGTACTCAATACTTTGATTTATAAAGGCTAATGTTCCAAAAGCACTGTTTACGACCCTATCTACCTGGACGCCACTTTTAAGGAATTATGTATCTAAATGAATATTATTATAATGAATAATAATACTCTAAGAACAATAGAAAGGAGAGAAATTGCTATCATTTTCACTGTAAGATTGAGAGAAAGAGCTTGTGTGCATCTGCATGTAAGAGACATCTTGAATGACCTTCCAATAAATTTATCCAAGACTATGAAGTATCAGTGAATTTTTGACTCTAACACTGGTCTTGTGGTCTTAGAGGAACAAGTGCAAGTTTATTGATGCAATTGCTCACTCAGTAGTGTTTCATAGTTTTGAATTTTTTGCGGGTATTGGCTAAGATGATAGAATTAAATTATTCCACGATTCCTGCCATTTTCTCAGAACTACCAAAACAATTCTCAGTGTCTCTGTGTGAATATGATGTTTATTTTACATCCTTTTCTGAGAAGCACTCAGAAACTGAGATTTAATACCACAGGTTCAATTAGCACTTCACTTCAACAGGGCATCCATTCTTCAAAGTCAGGTGCCATTTCAAACTCTGAATTCTGTGGAAGCAAAAGGATACTTGAACAAAAGTGAATAAAGACAAATAAATAAACAACTTGAAATTAGGATTTAAGGAAGTAGGCACTTCTTTGGTATTCTGATGATTTTAATTTTTATCTTGTACTATATTGGAAACTTGACATTCAAAGATGCAGCAGTTATGGACACACTCACCTCCCTCCAGCGTGCCTTTCACAATCTTGACAAACCTCCAAGCTCTTCATCTATCCTCTGCTACATTTTCTTATAACTTAAAACTACTACAAAAATTTGAAAATCTATTTTTAAAACCACCATGAACTAATTTATATACCACCTGCAACATCTTTACTTGGCTTCTTCTTCTTCTAATTTGCTACATCTGCAAATATCTTCTGCCATCTGCAAAACTTCTAGACTTTAGGACCATTTAGGATCTAAATCCTGCTAATGCCCCAGTTTTCTGCTATCATTCTCCAATTTGTATCTGTGGTGCATTTAATTAGTTGACCTCATAGTGTTCAGTTGGAAAAGTCTCAATAAACTAATCATGATAGACATGTTTCAATCACTGTGTCAACAGTTTCAAGTGCTCATTTGCTCTTCCTTTTAAGGTGTAAAAGGTGTTAGCACTACTATTAAAAGAAGCAGAAAACCATGGTGTTGATTTGGTCATTATAACTTCTGCCAGTTACTTAATTCTGCTCAACAGATCAGTTTGAATTAGTTCTGTAGCCTCCGAATTATCTAAAATTTAAATACCCTTAAAATTCAGATACTTTAAAGCCTTCCAATCTCAACAGTAATTTCAATAATTTCAAGCTGTATAGCTCCACCTCCATTCTTTTTTCAATGCTGATTTTGCTTTCACTCTGCTTTTTCTCTTGTTTTTGCTTTAGGGTGATATTCACACCATCTCTAGAAATGTATTTTCTTTACTTGTCCTGTTAATACTCCTCTTGACCTTATCAAATGACAAGCATTGATGGTTCTCTCCCATCTTCCACCAATCACAGAATTTCCCTTTTGTTCCATGTGATCTTTCAAGAGGGTGTTTCCTGAGGGCCACAAGATCAGATTGGAGTCTACTAGTTGTCATAAAAGAAGGCTAAACCAATCAGAAGTGAAGGGGCATCCTCAGATTGAGGAGGCCCCACAGTTGGAGATTGAGAAGAAAGTTGTTAGTCACATAATTACTTCTGTACGACCTTTTATATATACAATTATTTATCGTTGGCAAGAAAGCATTTGTTAAATTAGGCTTCATTGAATTTCTAACATTCCCCAGTTCTGATGAAAAGCCAGTAACGTGAAATGTTATTCTGCCTCTCTTTTCACAAAAGCTGCTTGACCTGCAAAGTATTTTCCAGCATTCTTCTGTTTTTATTCATGCTAAAATGGTCAGATCACAGCTGAAGCATCGTAACCAGTTCTAGATACCTAACAAGCAGTTTAATCAATAATATTGAGGTGCAAAGCTCAATACAATATTAGATATACCTCATGCCTATTCGTTTGTTGTTGAATACAATCAAATAACTATGCCGTGGTCTCTGCTTCACTCATGCAGACTGTCAAACAGTGGTCATTGACGAGCAATTAAGAACAGAAACCCTGACCAATTTTTTCATGGAATCTCTACAGTGCAGAAGGAGGTCATTTGACTTATCGAGTCAACACCAATTCTGACAGGGTGTCTTACCCATGCCCTCTGCCCCGTCCATGGCCAACTAATCTAATCTACATACATTGAGCTATCAAAAGACACGTTAGCATGGCCAGTCCAGCTAACCTGCACATCATTGGACTACCAGAGCCATTGCTGCACTAGAATCCACTTATAGCAGTTCATATGTTCCTTTTGCTATTCTCAGCTATAGGTTCTGATATATATAATTTTGAATAATGCTACAAATCTGTCTATTCTGGAACCTTCAGCACATCTTGACAATTGACCTTTTTTTCTGTGTTATTTAATATTGCATGGGTAATGCATTAAAGATGCCTATTATCTATTTTAAAGAAAACATCAGCAGTTCTACTTTTCAACCTCTAACGAAAATAATTGGATGCATAAAATGTTTCTCCACCAAATTAATCCTATAATGCTTCTATTTATTGACAAATAAATCATGAAGGTTTTGATGAAATCTGGAAACATAGTGACTTACAATGAACAAAAGCACAACTGATTTTCAATTTTATTTTGAATCTGATCCCATGACCCAAGCCTGTCTGAACACAAAAATTAAAATTTTAGCATCATTGTAACTATTTTGACTCAACAAGTCTGAAAATCATATGACTTGTCATATCCATGCTGGCTTTCTGAATGCATGAACTATCTAGGTCCTTTCCCCTACCTGTTCCACGTAGCCATGCGCTTCGTCCTCTTCATAAATTATCCAATTTTCTTTAGAAAGCCACAGTTGAATTTTCCTCATCACACACTCTGGCAGTGTAATCCAGATCTTAACCATTCATAGTGTAAAAAAAGCTTTTCCTCATGTTGCCATTGATTTAAGACAATTGGCAAAAGAAACAATGTCTTCAGATGATTGTAAAAGAGATGAATATTGCAAAACATTTTCCTGTGTTTAGTGTGCATGTAAGATAAATTAATTCTCTTATTTTGAGTTTGCTGTAGGATTATTAAGAGAATTGGATAAAATTTTAAAATTTTGGGTCTCAATTCCTTTGTTAATGGGATCAGTTTCTCCTGACCTAATAAATCTCTTTCTCCCCTTAAATCTTCTCTTCCCAAAGGAATGCAGCGACAGCTTCTCCAACCGAAGCAAGTAATTGAAGTTCCTCATTCCTAGAGTCAAACCTGCCAATCTTATTGCCCTCACTGAATTCTTCATCTTTCCTAAAGTGTGGTGCCCAGAGTGGACTCAGTTTTCAAGTTGAGGTTCAACTATTGTTTTTACAGATATTTCATAACTTCCTTGCTTTTGCACTCAATGCTTTTATCTATAAAATCCAGGATTACATATGCTGTGTGTTATGACTGAGTTATGACAGTGTTCTCATCCAATGCAGCATATTAACTACTTTCTGCTTCATAGCTAAGGATACTCTCCTCAAAGCATAAACTTTAAACCCCAGTCCTTTTTCAATAAATGCCAACATTCCATTTGCCTTTTTTATTACATACTGTACCTGCATACTGACTTCCTGCAATTCATGAACAAAGGCCCAGATCTCTCTGCCCAGTCACATTTTGAATCTTTTAATTTAGATAATTTGTCTTTCTATTTTTTCTGCCAAAATGGATAACCTCAAACTTATCCATGTTAAACACGATTTGCCAAATTTTGGCTCATTTTCCTAGGCTATCTATATCCATCTCTAAAATTGTTATATCCTCTTCACTGCCTGCTTTCCCACCTATTCTAGTACCATCTGCACATCATTTGGGCAGCACGGTGGCATAATAGTTAACAATGCTGCCTCACAGCGCCAGGGACCTGCATTCAATTCTTGGCTTGGGTCAATGTTTGTGTGGAGTTTGCATGTTCTCCCCATTCTGCATGAGTTTTCTCTGGGTGCTCCAGTTTCCTCCCACAGTCCAAAGGTGTGAGTTAGTTAAATTGGCCATGCTAAATTGCCCTTTAGTGTCAGAGGGACTAGCTAGGGTAAATTTATGGGGTTATGGGAATACGGCCTGGGTAGGATTGGGCAGAGTCGATGGGCTGAATGGCCTCCTTCTGCACTCTAGTATTCTATAATTTACATAGATTTTGAACAGTTGAAGTCTACAGACTGACTTCTGCAGCACCCCACTAGTTACATTTTGCCTGCCAGAGGAAGACCCATTTATCCAGACCATCCGCTTTTTGTCAGTCAGCCAATCTTCAATCCAATCTAGTACTCTACCCCTAATCCCCTGTGATCTCACCTTCTGGATCAATCTCCTATGCGGCACCTTGTCAAACACCTTTTGGAAGTCTAGAAGCCACTTTCGCAGGTTCCCCATTATCCACTTTATTGATTGCATCCTCAAAAAAACTCAAGTAAATTTGTCAAGTATGACTTATCTTTCATACAACAATGCTGACAATGGCTGATTTTGTCTTTCCAAATGCTCAAGCATCTCCTTCTTAATGACTGAGGCTGCTATTTCTGAGGGCAGTAGGATTGAAGAAGGTTACAAAGGTAGGGAGGAGTCGGGAAATGGAGGAATTATAAATTAAGTAAACAACTTAAAAATTGACGTGTTGTTTAATTGAAAACCAGTATGAAACACAGGTGATGGTTGAATGGAATTGATGCAAATTAGGATATGGACAGCAGAGTTTTGGATGACCATTAGTTTACGAGTGATACAATATGGAAGGCTGGCCAGTGTATTAGGACATTCATGTTTAAGTAATTGATGAGAAATTCAGCAGCAGATGATCTGAAACAGGAATAGAGCTGAGTGATGTTACTGTTGAGATGGTCTTAATTATGGAGTGGCTATGTAGTTGAAAGTGTTTGGACAAAATATATCACTGAGGTTGTCAGCAGTCTAATTTATTCTCAGATCATTGCTAAGAAGTGTAATGGAATAAATAGCTAGAGAATAGACAATAGAACAGAATATACTAATATTTTGTTTTGTATGAAGAAGCATGGTACATTGACGAGACCATGCAGACACTATGACAACGGATGAATGAACACTGCTCGACAATCACCAGGCAAGATTGTTCCCTTCTTGTTGGTGAACGCTTCAGCGGGTCATGGGCATTTGGCCTCTGATCTTTGGGTAAACGTTCTCTAAGGCAGCCTTCACAATATACGACAGCGTGGGGTCACTGAGCAGAAACTGATAGCCACGTTCCGCACACGAGGATGGCCTCAACCGGGATCTAGAGTTCATGTCACACTATCTGTAACCCCCATGACTTGCCTGAACTTGCAACATCTCATTTACTGTCCTGTCTGCAGACAATATGCACGTCTTTAACTATATTTAATGCTATTTCCACTCACATTGTCTGCACCTTTAAGACTTGAAAAGCAGATTGGCTGTGAAGACTCACATTCTAATCAGTATTCTGTAAACTGTGTGTAACTTTATATGCCCTGTTTCTGTTCAGAACTCTCCACTCACTTGATGAAGGAACAGCGTTCCAAAAGCTTACGGCATTTACTATCAAATAAACCTGTTGGACTTTAACCTGATGTTGTGAGACTTCTTACGGTATCTGTGGGGCAGAATAGAGCCAACATTTCAAGTTTAGATGACCCTTTGTTAGAACTGGTTCACCTGGACTCAAAATGTTGGCTCTATTCTCTCCCCACAGATGCTGTCAGACTTGCTGAGATTTTTCAGCATTTTCTGCTTTTGCTTCACATTGCTAATGCTGAACTGGAGAAAGTTCAGTTTCACCATTTCTATATGTTAGTCAGGAACAATGACAACATGTCAGAATTTTAATGTTCCATTAAAATGTTCCAATATGCTTCACAGGGGTATAAGAAAAACATTTATGAAATGACAGATGGTGGCAGAGAGATAAAATTGTGTGTTTTCAGTTAATGCCATGCTAACAGAATCTTTTGCCAAAAGACTGCATATATGTGCTGAATGGCAGCAGATGAAAGCTGGGACACATAATGGGAGAATGGAAAGTGAAGGCATTGTCGGAAGTGTGTCGGCTACAACTAACATAAATGACTGTGAATGTATGTTAAACCCATCTCACAAAGGGAAGGAGAAATGGCAAGGTAAATCTTTGTTTAGGCGGCAATCTGGTAGGAGCAGATTGCCCACAAGTTGTGGAATCTTTGATAACACAGCTCAAAGGTCTCAGTTGTTCTATTCTTGCTTTGTTGTTCAATTCTCTGATCCTGGAATCAGTTTTGTTACCTTGTTCAGCAACCAGTTCCAGAACTTAGGCCTTTTTGGTGCTTTGTTGGCCAAAAGTAAGCACCAATGTGGTTTCAGCAGAATGATGTCTAGTTTTTGCAAACTTATTGTGATTGATGATCTAATTATTTGTTTATTTCTTTTGCTTTGCAAATTATAACTCTGTAGTGAAAAAAGACCTAGCATTTATATAGTTCACTTCACGGTCTTAGATTGTGACAAAGCACTTTTACAGCCAATTAAATGTCACATTTTTAATACAGGGAAGCACAGCAGGCAGTTTGCAGTGCATGTAATGGCTTTCATATCATTGAAGTTCAGTTCTTTACCCTAATCTGTATTAAAAGTTATTGGTAATGCTCTGCTGATTTATAAATGTAGGTCATTAGCTACTTGCTCTTACACAACTTTGACGTATTTCTGTATGATTAAATTTAAAATGACTAAACATGAAAGACTACTATTTAGAATGCCTGATATAACATAATAGAATCAATAGTTAGATGGGTTTGTGGTGGTTCCACTTATCAACCTCCAGGATTCATGCTGCATTTTACAGTAAATGATAGTCTTTTAAAATATCCCAGTTGAAATAATGAACAACTAGAGAAAATAAGTAAGACATTTTCATGCATACCGATACAATCAATGCTGTAAAGTTAGAACATAGAACATTACAGCGCAGAACAGGCCCTTCAGCCTTCGATGTTGCGCCGACCATTATAAAAAAGCAATGACCCTCCAAACTAAACCATTCCCTTCTCTTCCATAAACTTATCAACTAACCTCTTAAACGCCACCAAACTTGGCGCATCTACAACTGCCGCAGGCAGGGCATTCCACTCCCTAACCACCCTTAGGGTTAGAAGAAGGTTAACCCTGTGTTATTAAACCCTGAGCCTCAATGTTACTATTTTCCCCAGATTATAGGAGAGTAACACCAAGGGTGAGTTTTAAGTTTGGAAATCAGAACCACTATATGCTGCCTCTTATCTGCTCGCTAATTCAACATAATCATGTTGGTCTCCAATAATATGGACATTGGGCAAATGATGAAATCAGCAAGCAGCCTGTAATCTTTAAAAACTGATTAACATGCTGAACAGGCCAATAGAGTGAGATTTTATGGTACCTAAGCCATGTTTTGTTGGGCTCATGTACATAGGAAATATTTGGAGAAAGTTATACCAAGTATGATAAGACATTGCAAATGTGGATTAAAAGGTAGTAAAGCAGGACTAAGCAGAAGTTTCGGCTGGGGAAGGTGAAAGAATTTTACTAGTATTGCAAATTACTTTAATAATCATTTTGAGCCTTCACTGACGTACATTGTCAGAAAAAAGCATCTGGAAAAAGTGCAATGAATTTTCTGCACCCCAGTATCGGACCATGGTATTCATATACCTGTGGATATTATGTATGCTCAGTTTGCTCAAGGCAATAACAAGCAGGCATGAAGGCACTAACTGGCTAGCATAGCATGACATACCTCCAAATGTTGGAGTGCCAGTGCCAAAGAATACCGTGCCTCTCTAGTAAGACAATCACATCATTATGTGATGTATTGACTGGGGATATTGACTGAAATTGTGTTGATGGCACTGAAGGTCACAGTGGCCTTGAGTTTTTTCACTCAGGTCCTTTCAAGCAACTTCTGGAGGCTGCAGCTAGCACCACATTATTACATTAGGGTTTTAATAGATGCAATATGGCCAATGAGTTCACTTAATTTAGTGATGACATAGCCAAAGACTGTTAGCATTGTAGGATTTCCAAAGGTGCGAGGAGTAATAGTTTGCACATATGTAACACCAAGGGCTTTTTGTTAACAGAAAAGGCTATACCATTCCATCAAGGCACAGCTTGGATGTGCCAATGGCAAAGGATAATGTAGGCATGCGCATATTATCCCTCAAGGGTGGCATAGTAGCACAGTGGTTAGCACTGCTGCCTCACAGCACCAGGGATGCGGGTTCAATTCCAACCTTGGGTCACTGGCTGTGTGAAGTCTGCACATTCTCCTCTGAGTGGGTTTCCTCCAGATGCTCCAGTTTCCTCCCACTGTCCAAAGAGGTGCGGGTTACATAGATTGATGGTATTAGTGTCAGGGAAATTAGCAGGGTAAATATGTGAGGTTACGAGGATAGGGCCTCGATGCGATTGCGGTCAGTGCAGACATGATGGGCTGAATGGTCTCCTTCTGCACTGTAGGAATTCTGTGATGTATAAATACTTGGACAGTCCCAGGTGTCAGAATCCCTAGAAGGCTGGTTTCTGGATGACAAGGGATGCCCGTGAAATGACCCATTCTGAAATCTGCCTCTTGAGCTGGACAACAGCTACAATGAGAGCTACACTTTCACCACGACTGACAAATGAGATTTTGATATTTGGACCAGTCAACCAACATTGTCCCAATACTCTCCTGCTTGAATCTCACATATGGAAGTCTACTGTACCTTCCATAAGCTGGTGCTCCAGAGAAGAGAAGTGTGTCAAAAGAGAATCTATTGAGCAAGCCCCATTGATGAGAAGTCTGAGGATGAGGTTGAAGAGAATGCACTATGCACAAGCGGGTGCACAGGAAGTTTTGGATGTCAGTTAGATGTGAGATTCATTAATAAGCAAAGATTTAAATAGCAATCTATAATTTGGTCTATCATAAGAATATAAGACATAAGAGCAAAATTAGGCCATTCAGCCCATCGAGCTTGCTCTGCCATTCAGTCATGGCTGATATTTTTCTCATCTCCAATCTCCTGTTTTTTCCCCATAACTCTTGGTCCCCTTATTAATCACAAATCAATCTATTTGTATCTTAAAGGCACTCAATGACCTGGCCTCCAGATTCTTCTGCAGCAAAGAGTTCCACAGATTCATCACTCTCTGGCTGAAGAAATTCCTCCTCATCTCGGTTTTAAAGGATTATTCCTTTAGCCTGAGGTTGTGCCATCTGGTTCGAGCTTTTCCTACTAGTGGAAACACTTTTTTCATGTCCACTCTGTCCAGGCCTTGTAGTATCCTGTAAGTTTCAATAAGATCCCTCGTCATCCTTCTAAACTCCAGCAAGTACAGACCCACAGTCCTCAACTGTTCCTCATATGACAAGCTCTTCATTCCAGGAATCATTCTTGTGAATCTTTTCTGGACCTTTTCCAAGGCCAGCATGTCCTTCCTTAGATATGGGGCCTAAAATTGCTCACAATACTGCAAATGGAATCTGACCAGAGCTTATACAGCCTCAAAAGTATACCCCTGTTCTTGTATTCTAGTCCTCTTGACACGAACACTGACATTGCATTTGCCTTCCTAACTGCAAAGTGAACTTGCAGGTTAACCTTAAGAAAATCTGGAACAATGACTCCCAAGTCCCTTTGTATGTCTGATTTCTTAAGCATTTTCTCTTTAAAAAAATCTATGCCTCCATTCCTCCTTTCAAAGTGTATAACCTCACACATTTCCACATTGTATTTCATCTTGCCCACTCTCCTAACCTGTCCAAGTCTTTCTGCAGATCCCCTGCAACCTTCCCCCGCTTCCTCAACTTGTCTTTGTATCATCTGCAAAATTAGCAACAGTGCCTTCAATTCCTTCTTCCAAATCGCTAATGTACATTGTGAAAAGTTGTGGTCCCAGCATTGACTCCTGAGGCACACTACTAGTCACCAGCTGCCATCCTGAAAAAGACTCTTTTATCCTTACTTTCTGCCTTCTGCCAGTCAGCCATTTCTCTATCCATGACAGGATCTTACTGTTTACACCATCAGCATTTAACTTATTTAATAGTCTCCTATGTGGCTCTTTGTCAAAGGCCTTCTGGAAATCTAAATAAATCACGCTCACTGGTTCTCCTTTATCTAACTTCCTTGTTACCTCCTCAAAAAAATCTGTTAAGATTTATTAGACATAACTCCCCTTGACAGCCGTACTGGCTCAGTCCTATTTTATCATGCGGTTTCAAGTACTCTGTGATCTCATCTTTAATAATGAACTCTAAAATCTTGCCAATGACCAAATTCAGGCTAACTTGCCTATAATTTCCCATCTGCTGCTTCCCTCTGTTCTTAAACAGCAGTGTTACATTAGCTACTTTCCAATCCTCTGGTACCCTCCCTGCCTCTAGTGATTCCTGAAAGATCACCAATTCCTCCACAATTTTCTGTTATCTCTTTTAGAACCCAGGGGAGTAGTCCATCTGGTCCAGCTGATTTATCTGTCTTCAGACCTTTCTGTTTTCCCAGACCTTTTTAGTGATGGCCACTACATTCACCTGTGTGCCCCCTGACTCTTCTGGAGCTCTGGCATCCCGCTGGTACCTTTCACCATGTAGACTGAAGCAAAGTAACTATTCAGTTCCTCTACCATTGCTTTGTTTCCTATTATTAGTTCTCCAGCCTCATTTTCCAATAGTCCAGTGGCTATTTTTGCCTTTCTCTTACTTTTTACATATTGAAAAAAAACTCTTCTATCTTCTTTAATATTATTAGCCAGCTTACACTCATGTTTCATCTTTTCCCACTTATTGCTTTTTTAGTTGTCCTCTGCTCACTTTTAAAGGCTTCCCAATTCTTTGGCTATTCATTCTTGTCACTTTTGCTTTTATCCTGTCTGGCTTCCTTTGTCAGCCATGGATGCCTTGTCCTCCACTTAGCATGTTTCCTCCTACTTGAGATGAATTTCAGTTGTGTCTTCCAAATAACCCCCTTAACTCCTGCCATTCTTGTTCCACTGACTTCCCTGCTAGGCTCCCTTTCTAATCAACTCTGGCCAGCTTCTCCCTCATGACTTTTTGGTTACCTTTATTTAATTGTAATACCACTACACCTAATTCCTTCTTCTCCCTCTCAAACTGCAGAGTAAATTCTATCATATTGTTGTTATTGCTCTCTCAAGGTTCCTTCACCTTAAGTTCCCTAATCAAGTCTACCTCATTACATATCACCAAGTTCAGAACTGCCTGTTCCCCCTAACAGGTTCTGTTACAAGCAGATCCAAAAATCCACTTCTTAGACATTCCACAAATTCCTTTTCTTGGGATCCACTACTCACCTGATTTTCCCAGTCCACCTGCATATGGAAGTCCCCCATGATTATTGTAATATTGCCTTTTTTGTATGCCTTTTCTATCTCCTTTACTTTCTACCCCACATCCTGACTACTGCTAGAGGGCCTGTACATAACTCCCATCTTTTTACCTTTGTGATGGCTCAACTCTACCCATAGAGATTCTATGCCTTCTGATCTTATATCATTTCTTGGAGTAGCGATTTAACGTCATTCCTTACTGACAATGCAACCTCAACTCCTTCGCCCATTTGCCTGTCCTTCCAATAGGACACGTATCCTTGGATATTTAGATCCCAGCCCTGATCTACTTGCAGCCACATCTCTGTGATGCACCTTTGACAAGGTACCGCATGGTAGGTTGTTGCATAAGGATAAATCTCAAGGGATCCAGGGTGAGATATCTAAATGGATACAAAATTGGCTTCTTGACAGAAACTCAGTAAGAATTTAGCAACACCAATTATTAATCCAACCGATTTATTTGATAGTAAAAAAGCGAGCTTTCAACACTCCCGTGTCTTCATCAGGCAAGTGCAGTGTTCTGGTCTGCAATAGCACACATCAGCACAGACAGTCAGAGATTGCTGATTAGAATGCGAATCCTTACATCTAACCTTCTATTCAAGTGTTAAAGTGGCTAACAATGTGTGTGAAGGGGATCCTGAGCATTGTTAGAGAATTGTGTATTTTCTCCAGACAGCACAGTAAGTGAGGTTTTTTGCTAACCCAGGCAAGTTACGGGGGTTACAGATAGTGTGTCATGAAGCCAAGATCCCTGTTAAGACCGTCCTCATGTGTGCGGAACTTGGCTATCAGTCTCTGTTCAGCGACTCTGCGCTGTCCTGTATCACGAAGGCCCCCTTGAAGAACATTTACCCGCAGGTCGGAGGCCGAATGCCCATGACTGCTGAAGTGTTCACCCACAGGAAGGGAACTGTTTTGCCTGGTGATTGTTGAGCGATGCTCAGTCATCCGCTGTCGTAGTGTCTGCATGGTCTCCCCAATGTACCATGCTTCGGGACATCCTTTCTTGCAACGTCTTAGGTAGACAACGTTGGCTGAGTTGCAAGAGTATGTACCGTGTACCTGGTGAATGGTATCCTCACGTTTGATGATGTCGTCCATGTCTATGATCTGGCATGTCTTGCAGAGGTTGCTGTGGCGGGGTTGTGTGGTATTGTGGTCACTGTTCTCCTGAAGGTTGGGTAGTTTGCTGCGAACAATGATCTGTTTGAGGTTGTGCGGTTGTCTGAAAGCAAGAAGTGGGGGGTGGGGATGGCCCTAGCGAGATGTTCATCGTCATCAATGATATGTTGAAGACTCCGGAGAAGATGTCGTAGCTTCTCCGCTCCGGGGAAGTACTGGACAACAAAGGGTACTCTGTCCACCGTGTCCCGTGTTCGTCTTCTGAGGAGATCAGTGCGGTTTTATCGTTGTGGCACGTTGGAACTGTCGATCGATGAGTCGAGCGCCATATCCTGTTCTCACGAGTGCATCCTTCAGTGTCTGGAGGTGTCTGTCACGATCCTGCAGCAACCGAAGAGGAATGAATCCAATTGGACTCCTCCGGAAGGCCGCTGCCCCCGACTGGACATGTATGCCCAAGCCATCAGGAGGTACGTGAACACCAGATTTATCAACCGCACTTACAAGACAGTCCCGAACATCACCCAAGTACAACGCAAGGCCATCCGTGCTCTTAAGACCAACCACAACATTGTCATCAAACCAGCAGACAAAGGAGGCGCCACCGTCATACTGAACAGACCGGATTACTGTGAAGAAGTGTACCGACAACTAAACAATGAGAAACACTACAGACAGTTACCAGCAGATCCGACCAAAGAACACACTCGTCAACTCAACACTCTGATCGAAACCCTTGATCCGGACTTCAGAACACCCTCCGGGCTCTCATTCCACGTACTCCCCGCATTGGAGATCTCTACTGCCTCCCAAAGATACACAAGGCAAACATACCCGGCCGTCCCATCGTATCGGGCAATGGGACCCTGTGTGAGAACCTCTCCGGCTATATCGAGGGCATCCTGAAACCCATCGTACAAAGAACCCCCAGCTTTTGTCTTGACACTACGGACTTCCTACAGAAACTCAGCACACATGGAGCAGTTGAACCAGGGACACTCCTTGTCACAATGGATGTCTCGGCGCTCTACACCAACATCCCCCACGACGATGGTATTGCTGCAACTGCCTCAGTACTCAATGCCAACAACTGCCAGTTTCCAGATGCAATTTTACAACTCATCCGCTTCATCTTGGACCACAATGTCTTCACCTTCAACAATCAGCTTTTCATCCAGACACACGGAACAGCCATGGGGACCAAATTCGCACCTCAGTATGCCAACATCTTCATGCACAGGTTCGAACAAGACTTCTTCACCACACAAGATCTCCAACCAAGGTTATATACTAGATACATTGATGACATCTTTTTCCTTTGGACTCATGGTGAACAATCATTGAAACAACTGTATGATGATATCAACAAGTTCCATCCCACCATCAGACTCACCATGGACTATTCTCCAGAATCAGTTGCATTCTTGGACACACGCATCTCCATCAAGGACGGTCACCTCAGCACCTCACTGTACCGCAAACCGACAGACAACCTCACAATGCTCCACTTCTCCAGCTTCCACCCTAGACACGTTAAAGAAGCCATTCCCTATGGACAAGCCCTCCGTATACACAGAATTTGCTCAGATGAGGAGGATCGTGACAGACACCTCCAGACACTGAAGGATGCACTCGTGAGAACAGGATATGGCGCTCGACTCATCGATCGACAGTTCCAACGTGCCACAACGATAAACTGCACTGATCTCCTCAGAAGACGAACACGGGACACGGTGGACAGAGTACCCTTTGTTGTCCAGTACTTCCCCAGAGCGGAGAAGCTACGACATCTTCTCCGGAGTCTTCAACATATCATTGATGATGATGAACATCTCGCTAGGGCCATCCCCACCCCCCCACTTCTTGCTTTCAGACAACCGCACAACCTCAAACAGATCATTGTTCGCAGCAAACTACCCAACCTTCAGGAGAACAGTGACCACAATACCACACAACCCTGCCACAGCAACCTCTGCAAGACATGCCAGATCATAGACATGGACGACATCATCAAACGTGAGGATACCATTCACCAGGTGCACGGTACATACTCTTGCAACTCGGCCAACGTTGTCTACCTAATACGTTGCAAGAAAGGATGTCCCGAAGCATGGTATATTGGGGAGACCATGCAAACACTACGACAGCGGATGAATGAGCATCGCTCAACAATCACCAGGCAAAACAGTTCCCTTCCTGTGGGCGAACACTTCAGCAGTCATGGGCATTCGGCCTCCGACCTGCGGGTAAATGTTCTTCAAGGGGGCTTTCGTGATACACGACAGCGCAGAGTCGCTGAGCAGAGACTGATAGCCAAGCTCCGCACACATGAGGACGGTCTTAACAGGGATCTTGGCTTCATGACACACTATCTGTAACCCCCGTAACTTGCCTGGGTTAGCAAAAAACCTCACTTACTGTGCTGTCTGGAGAAAATACACAATTCTCTAACCAATGCTCAGGATTCCCTTCACACACATTGTTAGCCACTTTAACACTTGAATAGCAGGTTAGATGTAAGGATTCGCATTCTAATCAGCAATCTCTGACTGTCTGTGCTGATGTGTGCTATTGCAGACCAGAACACTGCACTTGCCTGAGGAAGACACGGGAGTGTTGAAAGCTCGCTTTTTTACTATCAAATAAATCGGTTGGATTAATAATTGGTGTTGCTAAATTCTTACTGAGTTCTTACCACTCCAATCCAACGCCGGCATCTTTACTTCTTGACAGAAGCCAGAGGGTGTTGGTAAAGAGTTGTTTTTCAAGCAGGAGGCCTGTGACCAGTGGTATGCCTCAGGGATCAGTGCTGGATCCAATGTTATTTGTCATTTATATTAATGATTTGGATGAGAATATAGGAAGCATGGTTAGTAAGTTTGCAGGAGACACTAATATTGGTGACATAGTGGACAGTGAAAAAAGTTATCTCCAATTGTAATGGGATCTTGATTAATTGGGCCAGTGGGCTGGTGAGTGGCAGATGGAGTTTAATTTAGACAAATGCGAGGTGATGCATTTTGGTAAATTGAACTAGGGCAGGACTTACGCAGTTACTGGTAGGGCACTGGGGAGAGTCACAGAACAAAGAGCTCTAGGGATACATATTCATAATTCCTTGAAAGAAGAGTCATAGGTGGACAGAGTGGTGAAGAATGCATTTGGCATGCTTGGTTTCATCAGTCAGAACACTGAATAAAGCAGTTGGAATGTCTTACTGAAGTTGTACAAGACATTGGTAAGGCCACATCTGAAATACTGTGTGCAATTCTGTTACCCTATTATAAAAAGGATATTATTAAACTCGAAAGAGCGCAGCAAAGGTTTACTTGGATGCGACCGGAACTTGATAGGTTAAGTTATAAGGAGACGCTGTTTAGACTGGGATTTTTTTCTCTGGAGTGTAGGAGACTGAGGGACAATCTTATAGAGGTCGATAAAATAATGAGGGGCATAGATCAACTTGAAAGGCAATATCTTTTCCCAAAGGTAGGGGAGTCTAAAACTAGAAGGCATACGTTTAAGGTAAGAGGGAAAGATCCAAAAGTGTCCAGAGGGGCAATTTTTTCACACATAGGATGGTGAATGTCTGGAACAAGCTATCAGAGGTAGTAAGCAGTAGAGGCAGGTACAATTTTTGTCTTTTAAAAAGCGTTTACATAATTACATAGGTACAATCGGTATAGAAGGATATGGGCCAAATGCGGGCAATTGGGATTATCTTAGGGGTTTTAAAAAAGGGTGGCATGGACAAGTTGGGGACTTTAACTTTACTAATATTGATTGGAATAGCTATAGCTCCAGCTCATTAGAGGGGTCAGTTTTTGTACAAAGTGTGCAGGAAGGTTTTTTGACTCAGTATGTAGATAGGCCAACTAGAGGTGAGGCTACATTGGATTTGGTGCTGGGCAATGAGCCAGACCAGGTGTTAGGCTTGGAAGTTGGTGAACATTTTGGTGATAGTGACCACAATTCGGTTACGTTCACCTTAGTGATGGATAAGGATAGGCATGAAGCTGGGGGCAGTAGTTATAGCTGGGGGAATGGTAATTATGAGGCCATAAGGAGGGAATTAGGGTGCATAGGTTGGACTAGGAAACTACAGGGACTGGGAACATCTGAAATGTGCAGCTTATATAAAGAGCTTATAGTAGGCTGATAGAAAAGGTGAAGGCGCATGGTATACAGGGCCAGGTATGTAGGTGGGTTGAGAACTGGCTTGGGAGGAGGAGACAGTGGGTAGTAGTGGAAGGCTCTTTTTCCAACTGGAGATCTGTCACTAGTGGTGTGCCACAGGGCTCTGTACTAGGACCCCTTCTATTTGTGGTGTATATAAATGACTTGGAAGAGGGGGTAGATGGTGTGATCAGCAAATTTGCTGATGACACTAAGATGATTGGATTGGCGGGGACTGAGGAGCAGTGCCTGGCAATACAACATGACATAGATGGGCTGGCAGATTGGGCAGATAGATGGTAAATGGAATTTAATCCGGATAAATGCGAGGTGATGCATTTTGGCCGGAATAATGTAGAGGGGAGTTATAGGATAAAAGGTAAAACTATCCGGAGTATAGAGATGCAGAGAGACCTGGGGGTGCAAGTTCACAAGTCTCTGAAGGTGTCAGTACAGTGGAGAATGTGGTAAAAAAAGCGTATGGTATGTTAGCCTTCATAGGAAGGGGTATAGAATACAAGAGTAGGAGTCTGATGTTGCAGGTGTATAGAACGTTAGTTAGGCCTCATCTGGAGTACTGCGTCCAGTTCTGGTCGCCGTACTACAGGAAGGATGTAGAGGCCCTGGAGAGAGTGCAGAGGACATTTACCAGGATGCTGCCTGGTATGGAAGGGCTGTCTTATGAAGAAAGATTGAAAACACTGGGGTTGTTTTCCCTTGAAAGACGTCGGCTGAGAGGGGATCTTTTAGAGGTATATAAGATTATGATACTAGATAGAGTAAATGGTGGTAAGCTTTTTCCACCATTAGAAATGGATAGAACGAGGGGTCACGGGCTCAGGGTGAGGGGGGCTATGTATAAGACGAATATTAGAGGCCCGTTTTTCACACAAAGGGTAGTGGGGGTGTGGAATGCACTGCCGAGTAAGGTGGTGGGAGCAGGCACGCTAGGGTTGTTTGAGGGTCTCTTGGACAGCCACATAAGCGGTCTGCAGATAGAGGGATATAGCAGGACTGTTTGAATATCAGGAGGACCAAATAGTAGTAGACTATCTTTTAGTTTCGTCTCAGGAATGTCTTAGTTTTTTTTTAGCATGCTTAATTAAGTCTTATTTGTTTCCGCAGGCAATTCGGTCCACCTTGTTGACCAACAAGGGGCATGCATGCGGCATGTCGTGCGAGAGTTGCTCTTGGAGGTTGCTTCAGGAGTTGCCTAGTGCTTCACGTCATCAGTGTATGCTTAAACTGGGCCATCTGATGGGCAACATGACAGCTCAGAGACTATCGCTGTTGCTGTGCTGACACATGGATTTGGGCCTGTGTCTGCGGGAGTTTGCGCGTTCTTCCCGTGGTTGCGTGGGTTTTCTCCGGGTGCTCCGGTTTCCTCCCACATCCCAAAAATGTGCTCTTAGGCTGATTGGGTAACAAATTGTCCCTATATTGGTCCCTATATGGGAATCTTCAACAATAGGCATAGCCTAAGGTCAAGGATATGTCATTAAGACGTTAGGACGGCGGCGTGGGCTCGTTGGGCCGAAGGGCCTGTTTCCTGTGCTGTGTTGCTCTTTGTTGTTCTTGTTCTTATTCAAGGAGCAGCTACTGTGAGTCCTTGATAAGTATGTCCCTGTCAGGCATGGAGGAAATGGTCGAGTAAGGGAACGATGGCGTACCAAAAAAGTTAATTTGCTGGTTAAAAGGAAAAAGAAGGCTTATGACAGGATGAGGCTTGAAGGCTCAGTTAGTGCAATGGATAGCTATAGATTAGGGAGCTAAAGAGTGAGTTGAAGAGAGCTAAAAGGGGACACAAGAAGACTTTAGCTGATAGGATCAAGGAGAATCCTAAAGCTTTCTTTAGATATGTTAAGAATAGAAGATTGGTTAGGGCAAGATTAGGGCCATTCATGAACAGCAGTGGGAAGTTGTGCATGGAGCCTGAAGAGATTGGAGAGGCACTGAACAAATATTTCTCTTCAGTATTCACGCAGGGAGATGTAAATGTAGTTGTGGAGAACACTGCGATACAGGGTTGTAAACTGGAAAGTATTGAAGTAGATGAGGAGGATGTGCTAGATATTCTTGAGGGTTTGAAGTTAGATAAGTCCCCTGGGCCGGATGGGATTTACCCTAAGATTCTCTGAGAGGCGAGAGAGGCGATTGCAGAGCCTCTGGCTCTGATCTTCAGGTCGTCGTTGGTTACGGGTATAGTGCCGGAAGACTGGAGGATAGCGAATGTGGTCCCATTGTTCAAGAAGGGGAAGAGAGACTTTCCTGGGAATTATAGGCCGGCGAGTCTTACTTCTGTTGTGGGCAAAGTATTGGAGAGAATTATTGGAGATAGGATTTATAGTTATTTAGAGAGAAATGAATTGATTGGGGATAGTCAGCATGGTTTTGTGAAGGGTAGGTCATGCCTTACTAACCTTATTGAGTTTTTTTGAAAAAGTGACCAAAGAGGTGGATGGGGGTAAGGCAGTTGATGTGGTATATATGGACTTTAGTAAGGCATTCGATAAGGTGGCACATGGAAGGCTTCTGCAGAAAATGCAGATGTATGGGATTGAGGGTGGTTTAGTTAATTGGATTAAGAATTGGCTAGCAGATAGAAGACAGAGGGTGGTGGTTGATGGGAGATATTCATTGTGGGGTTCGGTTACTAGTGGTGTACCTCAGGGATCTGTTTTGGGGCCCCTGCTGTTTGTAATTTTTATAAATGATCTGGATGAGGGTATTGAAGGATGGATTAGTAAATTTGCAGATGACGCCAAAGTCGGAGGAATGGTAGATAGTGAAGAGGGGTGTTCTAGTTTGCAGAGAGACTTGGACAAGTTGCAGAGCTGGGCCGAGAGGTGGCAAATGGAGTTTAATGCGGAAAGGTGTGAGGTAATTCACTTTGGCAGGAATAACAAATGTGTAGAGTATAGGGCTAATGGTAGGACTCTTAATAGTGTTGAAGAACAGAGGGATCTTGGTGTATATGTGCATAGATCCTGAAAGTTGGCAATCAAGTCGATAAGGTTGTTAAGAAGGCATACGGAGTCTTAGCTTTTACTGGTAGGGGGATTGAATTTCGGAGCCGCAACGTCATGTTGCAACTGTACAAAACTCTAGTGCGGCCGCACTTGGAGTATTGTGTGCAGTTCTGGTCCCCACATTATAAAGAAAGATGTGGAGGCATTGGAGAGGGTACAGAGGAGGTTTACCAGGATGTTGCCTGGTATGGAGGGCAGGTCTTATGAAGAGAGGATGAGGGATTTGAGGTTGTTTTCGTTAGAAAGGAGGCGGCTAAGAGGAGACCTTATCGAAACATATAATATGATTAGAGGTTTAGATAGGGTGGACAGTGATAGCCTTTTTCCTAGGATGGAGAAAGCTAGCACGAGGGGACATAGCTTTAAATTAAGGGGTGGTGGTTTTAGGACAGATGTCAGAGGTAGGTTCTTTACCCAGCAGGTGGTAAGGGTATGGAATGCCCTGCCTGCGTCAGTTGTAAATGCGCCAAGTTTGGTGGCGTTTAAGAGGTTAGTAGATAAGTTTATGGATGAAAAGGGAATGGTCTAGGTTAGAGGGTCACTGCTTGTTCCTAATTGGTCGGCGCGACATCGAAGGCCAAAGGGCCTGTTCTGCGCTGTAATGTTCTATGTTCTAAGTTGGGCTGAAGGGCCTATTTCCATGCTGTAAACTTTATGCCCACAACATTGTACCGGCTAATTTCAACGTGCACAACAAGCTCATTTACCTTGTTCCATATACCGTGCCCATTTTGATACAATACCCTCAGTCCTGCATTGACCACCTCCCTTTTCATACTTTTCACCTTTTTTGATCTACCCGAGGTTAGATTCCTGCCACCTTCTATATTCTCTATTCTATTACATGATCTGGAAACTTTACTAATCTCTTCTGAACCCTCAGCTTCATTAACTTACGTTTCCACTCTCTCCTTTAACTTTGATTTTCTAATTCTCCTTACAACTAAACCTTCCCCCTCTCACTATTTGGTCTAAAGCTCTATCTACAGACCTAGTTATATGATTTACCAGGATTCTGGTCCCAGCACAATTCTGATGAAGATCATCCCATTGGAACAGGTCTCCTCTTCCCCAACACTGATGCCAATGTCCCATGAATTCAAACCCATTCCTCCTACATCAATTTTGAGCAATGCATTTACCTCCTTAATTTTATTGACCCTGTGCCAATTAGCTCATGGCTCAGGTAGTAATCCAGAGATTATTATCTTTTTCATTCTGCTTTTTAATTTAGCTGCTAGCAGTTCATACTCCCTTAGCTACTACTTATATCATTGATACCCATGTGAACGATGACAACTGGATCTATACCCTCCCATTCCAAATTCCTCTGCAGCCCAGATGAGATATGCCAAACCCAAGCACCAGGCAGGCAACACAACCTTTGGGATTCTCGATCCTGGTCACAGAGAACACTGTCAAATTCCCTAACTATATTATCCCCAATTATGACTACATTTTTTCCCCCACACTTGAAGGGCTCCCTGTACCATGGCGTTGTGGTCAGTTTGCTCATCCTCCCTGTAGTACCCATTCCCGTCCACACAGGGAGCAAGAATCTCAAACCTGTTGGACAAGCTCAGGGACTGAGGCTCCTGCAACCCTACCTTTTCGAACTCTCTATTTGCCTCACTTGCAGCTACACCCTCCTTCCTTGTCCACTGGCCAAATTCAAGGTATTTAATCTAAGAAATATGACTGCCTGCTGGAACACAGTGTCCAGGTATCTCTCCCACTCCCTTATGTGTCGCAATGTCTGAAGCTCAGAATCCAGCTCATCCACTCTGAAGCGGAGTTCTTCAAGCAATCAACACTTACGATAGACATGCTCACTGGGAATCACAATGGGGTCCACCAGCTCCCACATCAAGCATGAACAACACATCACCTGACCCTCCATCTCTATGGCACTGTGAGGTAGCAGTGCTAACCACTGTGCCGCCCCTCTTGCCTTGGCTTTGGACACTGGACTCCAGAGACAGGTGATGGGGTAGGTCAGAATACATACCCAGTATCTTATCAGTGAGAAGTTGGGCTTGGACTCCCACTGACAGTCGCTGGTCTCACTTTACAAGAAGACATGTATTCTGAACAGTGTGTGATTGTAGCACTCCTCCTGGATGAAGTCTGGATGGACTCCTCCAGTGGAATCCCTGCCAATTCTCCATGTATATTGTGATGCACATTCAGAATCTGCTGCCTGACAAGGTAACTCCAGAGGCCCATTAGCAGCCTGGGACTCAGCATTTAGGCCACCTCTAACATTCTTCCGATTGCCAGAGGCCTACACTGTGTCATTTTCCAAAAGTTGGTCTGGACTCGATGATGTGTTCTCACCACTCTTTGAGTCAATTCATGCATTCCCACCGAAATGTGTGTATCTGTGCATGTGCTAGATCAGAAGTAAGGATGTGGCATTTTACCCTCTGAGGCTCCCTCCTTCTCCTGCACAGAGGTTAATGTTGGTTGAATGGGGACAGTGTCTCCAGCTGCTGATGCTTCACCTGTGGGGGGAAGGGAAACAACAAGGAGCAGAAGGACACTATCATCATTTGAGATGACTTCAGACAGACATGATTCCTAATATCACATTCTGCATGATTGTAAGATGGGAAGCAGAGTTTAAGCATTAGCCCCATCAACACTCAGATATATGTTCCTTCCCAAATTATGCAAGCCTCAAGTCCAAAAACCATCAATACTATCTTCCCACCACTCCTCCCAATTTCCCATTTCCACTGCATCCTACTCAGCATTATTGAATTGTCTTTGCAAGAGAGAACTACACACCTTTGGAATCTCACTATCCCAAGGCCATCGTCCAACCTCACCTCACCTAATGGTGCAACCCCAATTGATTAACTGCTGTCACTGTGGGGCTTTGCTGTTTGCAAATTAGCTGCTATGTTTCCTGCATTACAATGTTGAATACACCTCAGAAGTACTGAAGTGTTAGAGATTATGAAAGATGTTTTCAAAATGCAAGTTCCTTCTTTCTATTATCCAATGCCACTGCCATTCTCTAGGTTAAGCTGAAAATTGATATGAAAGCATCAGAACTTCTCCAATCTTTTTGGCAGAAATCATCGGTCTCCTGCATCTTAAGTTCCAAGTTGACTTTTTCCAAATAGCATTAAGCAGAACATTTCCCTTCTTCTAGATTATTAACAAGTGCTACAATTTGATAATAGTTTTCCAAATCATAGCTACTTGAGCTATGACTTCATCTCACAACACAGCCAAAAATTCTATTTAATCTTCTGACCCGCAGCTACTTTGTTATACCTGAAGCTTTTTCAACAAAAAGGTAAAAGTTTTGGAAGCAATTTATAGATCATGTTGTTATGCTTTTAAGCAGATGCATCAATGTCAAGCTCAGCTGATTTAAAATTCCCTGTTGACACAAGTGCTCCACCAACAATCTCTCTCATTGCTGCCCTTTTGCAAATATAAGATTATTAGAAATATACATGTGGGTCGGTGATCTGAGGTCATTGATTTAAAATAATTGACATAAAAACTAGAAGGGAAATGAAACAAAATTTTTGCTCGAAAAGAAAATTTATCTCTGGCTGACTACCTCATAGATGGAGCATCAGTAACCATAGGAGCTTTCAAAAGAGAATTTAACTCTCTCCGTTGACATTCTATGATATTACAATTGCTGAATTCCATACTGTCAACAACCTGGTTTTTACCGTCGACTAGATACTTTACCAGATCAGCCATATAAATACTCTGGCTACAGTAGAAGATGTGGAAATGCTGGCGTTGGACTGGAGTAAACATAGTAAAAGTTTTACAACACTAAGTTAAATGAATATTTTAACCTGGTGTTCTGAGACTTCTTACTACAGCAGAAAATACAGTAATAAGTTTCACAACACAAGGTTAAAGTCCAACAGGGTTATTTGGTAGCAAAAGCCACTAGCTTTTGGAGTGCTTTGATAGTAGATCACAGGCTGGAAATTATGCAGCCAGTAATTCACCTCCTAATTCCCCAAAACCTATTCATCATCCACACGGCTTAAGGTCAGAAGTATGATGGAATATGCTCCACTTGTTTGAATGAGTGCAGATCCAACAACACCCAGGAAACTCAACACAATCCAAGACAAAGCAGCCCACTTAACATCCCCTTCTTTGAACACTAACTCTCTCCAACAGCAATGCAGTGCATACTCTAGATAAGGTGCATTGCACCAATTCTGCAAAGGCATCTTTGACAGCATCTTCCAAATCAAGACTTTTCCCACTCACGGGTGATGACTAGTAATACATAAGCTGAAATGGTACAGATAGTGGTTTACCAGTGCAGTCTGGAGGACAATTTGGGATGAACAACAAATAATGGTCTTGCCAGAGACATTCACATCTGGGCGGGTACTCAGAGCTCCCATGGCCTCTGTCTTCCAAAATAGACCGTAAAACTGTCACATCTGGTGGGTTTGTCCTGCTGCTTGAGTAGCCTGTGGAGCTTCTTTGGCATTAGCCCCAGATATTCATGAGGAGAAAATTGTAGGCCTGGCCAAGCTTGATTATGTTTTTGTTATGTCTCCTGCCTAGATCGATAACAGCTGGTACATTCTGTTGCCATTAGACTTTTTTTTGCAGTGGATAACAGTGGTTCTCTGGGCCATTTTAGAGAGCAGTTAAGAAGCTGACTCAACTATATTGTCGTGGGTCGGGAGTCATTATAGGTCAGACCAGATAAGAACAAAATATTTCATTTCATCAAGGACATTCATTAATCATCACGGTTAAATAACTCTTTTTACCTTTGGTTTTGTCATTGAACTGATAGCTCTATGGGATTTGGAGTCCATTTTCCCCTTAAGGTGACGTCACTTTCCGGCATCCGAACTACATCTCCCATAATGCTCGACGCTCAAAGGATCCAACATGGCGGCGGGTCATAGCGTCACCGGGACAGATGGAGCCTCCAGCCTCTGCAACCTTCCCGAGTACGAGCTGACGGACGTGAACTCAAAAGTTTTCTGCGTCGGTGCTTTCGGCAGCCTGTGGCGGGAGAAGCTAGAGAAGGCGCACCTGGGCTTGGAGGAGGGCGAGGAAGACGAGGCGGTGGAGGTGGAGCAGCAGCTGGCAACGCAGCTGGGTCTCCCCTCAGACATGGCGGAGGAACTGCAACTGGTGTGCGGGTGAGAGCTATGTGGAGCTTGGTGACAATGAAAAGGGGAGGGAAATGAAGAAGACTTGTTTTTCTCCATAGATTCAATGAATGGGAGAACATGCGGAGGCAAGAATTGGAGTCTGGAACAAAACAGCCGCAAATTTATCTCATTTGTGGAGGCATTTCTGCGTGAAGCATGTATGAGGGATATTTTCTTTCCCAGAGGATAATAAGACAGCCTACTGCCTATAAGAGGAAGGAGCTAGGACCAGTACTTAGTCTGCATGTCGCAAAATACTGATTACTCTAAGTCAAACCTTAAATTGCTTAATGGGCATATTCATAACAGAGCAAGGCTGCAACTTGCAACTAATGGCACTGATACGCTTTACACACAGTAAGAAGTTTTGCAACACCAGATTAAAGTCCAACAGATTTATTTGATCTTTCACACTGTTGCTCCTCTCTCAGGTGAATGAAGAGTTGTGTTCACAAACAGGACATATATCGACACAGACTCAATTTACAAGATAATGATTGGAATATGAACTTGTGCTATCAAATAAACCTGTTGGGCTTTAACCTTGTTTTGTGAGACTTCTTACTGTGCTTACCCCATCCAATGCCAGCATCTCCATATCACACTTTACATAGCCAATCTTTATAACATCACCAATATAGTTATTACAGAACTGGTTTTTGATTGGACACTTCAGAAATGCTAGGTTGCATAGAATATTACAGCACAGTACAGGACCTTCGGCCCTTGATGTTGCGCCGACCAATGGAATTAGTATTTTATTATCCTCTAACCTAAACTATTCCAATGCTATCCATATGCCGATCTACTGACCATTTGAACGCCCTTAAACTTGACAAGCCCACAACTGCAGGCAGGCATTCCACGCCCTTACTACCCTCTGAGTAAAGAATCCACCTCTAACATCCGTCCTGTAAATACCTTAATTTAAAGCTATGTCCCCTCGTGTTACCCATCTCCATCCAAGGAAAAAGGCTCTCACTATCCACCTTATCATCTTGTACGTGTCAATTAAGTCACTTCTTAGCCACCTTCTCTTTAATGAAAATAACTTCAAGTCCCTTAGCCTTTCCTCGTAAGACCTACCCATCATACCAGGCAACATCCTGGTAAACCACCTCTGCACCCTTTCCAATGCGTCTTGATCAAGTTGCATTTCAAGATGATTTCTCTGCTTAATGGACAGCTAGAACACATTAGAAGGGAACAAAATGGAAAAGAATCTTGTAGAAGGCTTCTCTTACTTTATAATCTTTGTAGGAATGGGGAACGTGAAACTGGAGCTGCTCTTCTGTTTTGTTCCCCTTCTCATCTGTTCTCACACACAGTTGCAGTAACACCACTTTCAAACTCCTGCAGTGCCATTCAATCATAGAACCCTGATAGTGCAAGAAGAGGCCATTCAGCCCATTGAGCCTGTATACTATTGACAACCCCACCCAGGCCCCATCCCCATAACTCCATGTATTTACCTTACTAATCCCCCTGATGTTAAGGGATAATTTAGTGTAGCCAATCCACCTAACCCATACATCTTTGGACCTTGGGAGAAAACTGAAGTATCTGGAGAAAGCCCATGCAGACATGGGGAGAACATGGAAACCAGTCACCTGAGGCTGGAATTAAACAAGGATCCTTGGCACTCTATACTAAGGCAGCAATACTAACCACTGTGCCACATGCTGCTGCTTCAGAGAATGTTGGTTTGGTAGAGTTAGGAACAACAGCTGCAATCCAAAACATTTTTAAAAAATTTTGTTTCCCAATAGGATTGAAAATTTGTGTTAAACTCTGAGAATGGTTACAGGACCAATAGTCTGTTGTCTATGCTGAATATCAGTAAGAGTAAAGCATCTAGTTCCCCTGCCCATTGTTTCCCATTGTCCTACAAAATATTTCTTGCCAAATAATGAACAAATACTCCCACACGCATCGTACATTCCAGATCCTGCTCAGTTGCTGCATAATGTCACCATTGCTTGTTTTGCCAATCACCTTAATTCATTATGCTCTAGTTCTTGATCCTTCCACCAATGAGAAGAGTTTCGCCATATCTACTCCGTCCAAACCCGTCATGATTTTGAACAACTCCATTAAACTTCACCTTGATTCTTTCCAAGGAGAGCAGCTCTAGCTTCTCCTACCTATTTGCATTTTCTACATTTATAGAAATTTGGTTAGACCACAATTAAGACGCAGTTCAAGTACTGTGCAAAATTCAAGTCTATATGTTACAGAGAGATCCACAGTGCAGTAACCAAAGAGGACAGTGGTAGCCTGGTAGCCTGGCAGTGGTAGCTTGGACAGTGATAGCCTTTTTCCTAGGATGGAGAAAGCTAGCACGAGGGGACACAGCTTTAAATTAAGGGGTATGAGTTATAGGACGGATATCAGAGGTAGGTTCTTTACTCAAAGAGTGATTAGGGAGTGGAATGCCCTGCCTGCAGCTGTTGTAGATGCGCCAAGTTTGGTGGCGTTTAAGAGGTTAATTGATAAGTATATGGAAGAGAAGGGAATGGTTTAGTTTGGAGGGGCATTGCTTTTTATTTTGGTCGGCACAACATCGAAGGCCGAAGGGCCTGTTCTGTGCTGTAATGTTCTATGTTCTATATCTAAGGAACATGAACTCCCATTTATGTAGAAAGAGTTGAATTGAAAAAGTACTGGTATAAGTGCTAAGATTATTCATAAAGATAGTACAAGCACTGCAAAGATATATTTATCAGAAAAAGTTGAACTTTATCAACTGTTACTAGATTATTTTCTAAAGTAAATGGCGGGAAAATATTTTCACTTATGGCTTAAATCTAAAGCCCCAGGCTGCTATCGGAGGCAAGAAAGGCAATTGCAGGGGCTCTGACCCAAATTTTCAATTTCTCTCTGGACATGGGGAAAGTCATGATGTGGAGGTGCCATTTCTCAACGTAGCTGGAGAGGGTCTTGCATAGGGTCCCATTGCCCGACACGATGGGAATGCTGGGTGTATTTGCCTTGTGTATCTTTGGGGGGCAGTAGAGATCTCCAAGGTGGAGAGTGCATGGGATGAGAGCATGGAGGGTGCTCTGAAGTCTGGATCAAAGGTCTCGATCAGTTTGAGATGACAGGTGTGTTATTTGGTTGGATCTGCTGGTAACTGTCCTGTTCCCAGTTGTTCAGTTGTTGGCACAGTGCTTTGCAATAATCTGTTCTGTTCAGTATGACTTTAGCCCCTCCTTTGGCTTTTGATGACAATGTTACAGTTGGTCTTGAGAGCACAGATAGTGTTGTGTTGTGCTTGGGTGATGTTTGGAATTGTCTAGTGAGTGCAGTTGATGAATCTGGT
Organism: Sphyrna mokarran; assembly: GCA_024679065.1. NCBI lineage: Eukaryota > Metazoa > Chordata > Chondrichthyes > Carcharhiniformes > Carcharhinidae > Sphyrna > Sphyrna mokarran. The sequence continues at coordinate 101,694,005 of JAGIQG010000006.1, forward strand.
GTTGACGCACTTTCTGATGGCTTGGGTATACATGTCAAGCCAAGGGCAGTGGCCTTCTGGATGAGTCCAATTCGACTCTTTTTTCTTTGTTTGCTGCACTGTGAATCTCTCTGTTGGCTGTTCGGCTCATTGGCTATCTCATTGTGTTCGCTGTTAGCTTCTTGGGCTTTGCGGAAGAACTCCTGCAGCCTCATTTGCCGGATGAATTCCTCTGTCTGCTGTGAGACTATTTTAGTGGTGGGACAGAAATTGAGTCCTCGGCTGAGAACTTCAATTTTATCTGGTTGAAGTGTATAGTCCGACAAGTTGAGTGTTTGCAAACAGTGTTTGCAACACTTCAGTGGTCACAGGCATTCGGCCTCTGATGTTCGGGTAAGCCTTCTCCAAGGCGGACTTCACGATACACGACAGCACAGAGTCGCTGAGCAGAGATTGAAAACCAAATTCCACACACATGAGGATGACCTCAACCAGGATCTTAGGTTCATAATCACACTACCTGTAACCCCCACAACTTGCTTGCACTTGAAAAATCTCATTAACTGTCTGCCTGGAGACAATACATATCTCTTTAACCTGTGCTTAATGCGCTCTCCACCCACATTATCTGTACCTTTAACATGTGTTTACCTGTAAAGACTCGCATTCCAATCATTATTTTGTAAATTGAGTTTGTGTCTTTATATGCCCTGTTTGTGAATAGAACTCTGTCACCTGACAAAAGGACAGCACTCTGAAAGCTAGTGGTTTTTGCTACCAAATAAACCTATTGGACTTTAGCCTGATGTTGTGAGACTTCTTACACAGGGAAGGTGCCAGACAATTGGAGAAGAGCTAATGTGATTCCATTATTTAAGAAGGGTTGTTGAGATGAACCAGGGATCTACAAAGCAGTGAGTCTCATGCTATGTTAAGGAAACTATTAGAGAATCTTCTGAAGGAGAGCATCTATCTCCATATAGAAAAGCAAAGCTTGATCAGGGATAGTCAACATAACTTTGTCAGAGGGAGGTCATGCCTAACAAATTTGTTTGAATTTTTTGAGATGGTGATTGGTTGTGTAGACAAGGCTGTGCAGTCGAAGTAAATCGTTTGGGTTTCAGAAAAGCCTTTGACAAGGTCCCAAATAGATTTGTAAAGAAAGTAAATTCACGTGGGATACAGGATAATTTGATAAAGTGGATTCAAAATGGGCTCAGTTGTAGAAGACAGAGAGTGATGACACAAGGCTGCTTTAGTGGAAGCCAGTTTCCAATGGCGTATACCATGGGATCTGTGCTGGGCTCCCTATTATTTGTCATTTATATAAATGACACTGATGCGGAAGATAGGATTAGTAAGTTTGTGGATGACACAAAGATGAGCCAGATGGTTAACAGGGAGGCAGTGTCTTAGGAGATACAGGCAGAATGGTCAAATGGGCAGAAAAGTGGCAGGTGGAATTTAACCCTGAAAAAGTATGAGAAGTAGTAATTTGACAAGAAAATACTCAATGAATAGTAGGACACTAGGAAGTACTGAGGAACAAAGGGATCTTGGCTGTTTGTCCATAAATTTCTGAAAGCAGAAGGGCGTGTTAGTAAGCTGATGAAAAAGGCACATTTTTTCTTTATTAATCGAGGCATAGATTACAAAAGTAGGGAAGTCATGTTAGAGCTGCATAGAAATTTATGATGTAGAGATGCTGGCGTTGGACTGGGGTGAACTCAGTAAGAGGTCTGACAACACCAATTTTAAATCCAACCGATTTATTTGTCCATTCGCCTGACGAAGGCTACAAAGGCCGAAAGCTTGCAAGTTTACTATCAAATAAATCGGTTGGATTTAAAATTGATGTTGTCAGACATCTTGCATAGAAATTTATGAAGAGAGGTTACATAGACTTGGGTTGTTTTCATTGAAGCAGAGAAGACTGAGGGGTGACCTGATCAAGATGTACAAGATTATGAGAGACATGAACAAAGTGGATAAGAAGCAGTTGTTCCCCTTAGCTGAAGGGTCAGTCACGAAAGGACAGGTCCAAGGTGAGGGCAAGAGGTTTATGGGGGATGTGAGGGAAAAACTTTTTACCCAGAAAGTGGTGATGGTGTGGAATGCACCGCCTGGAAGGATAGTAGAAATGGGTTACCTCACATCCTTTAAAAAGTAATTGGATGAGCACATGGCACATCATATAACATTGAGGGCTATGGACCAAGTGCTGGCAGTTGGGATTAGCTAGGAATTTACGTATCTCTAATGTATTTATGTGGACTCTGGGCCAAAGGACCCCATCTGTGCCATATGATTCCAAGATCCAGTCTTTATCTGCTAATGAAATCAGCTGTGTAGAATCTAATTTTCTGGCACTGGCTGAATGTAGATTTAGTTTGGAGCATTCTTTGATCATAAGACTCAAAGCACTGAGAAAGACTTGCTTAGGTTATTCATGGTGGCTTTGTATAAGTGTAACCTTTCATCCATTGCACATTTTGAATGGCAGATATAAACCATGATTTAAGTGAATTGAAGCTGATCATCCTGTCAGCCACCAGCAGTGGAAATGGGAAGCTTGTTTTATATGGTCATCATTCTGATTTTACAGAAATTGAGAATAGCGCCTAACCATTCAGTTGCCATCAGATGTACTCAATAGTTTATTTCTCATTATTCATTTTATTAAAACTTTTCCGTTCTTTTCAAATTTGTTCTTTTCATCTCTACATTAAATCATTGCTTAGCCATCTCTGCAACAAGGAAACCAATTCTAATCTCCATATAACTTCCCTCATTCCTGGCACTATTCCAGTAAACCTTCTCTACACCCCAAAACTTGACATCCTCCCCAAAGATGCAAAGTACCTTGTACGATAAAGCATTTGAAAACTATGTCTAATAAGAGAATGTAATGCCAGAATTGGGCACATTACACCAGTTTGAGGTTGAACTAATGATTTATATGAATTGAAGTATTCATCCTGTCAATCATTAGCAGTGACAATAGGAAAGCTTGTTTTATATAGTCAAAGCATTGATTTTACAAAAATTGAGATAATGTTTAACTATATTAGTTGCCAATGAATTAGATGAGCTCAGTTGTTTAGTTTCCTGTTTTGCTTTGTGATTATTATGGGCGGCATGGTGGCACAGTGGTTAGCACTGCTGCTTCACATCGAATCAAGGACCTGGATTCGATTCCTGGCTTGGGTCACTATCTGTTGGAGTCTGCATATTCTCTGCATAGTTTTCCTCCCGCAATCTGAATGACCTGCTTATTAGATGCTATGTATGGCGTCTAGGGGAATTTCATAGCAACTCGATTGCAGTGTTAATGTAAGCCTTACTTGTAACTAATAAATAAACTTTTACTTTATTAAGAACAATGGTTCAGTTTTCCGCAATATCAATGATTTTAGACTAAATTATTTGTTTTCCTTTAAAAGCTTAACTGCTTTTTGATTTATTTGGGTGACTTTGTAAAAACCAAAATGCATTTTTCAAAGTTAGCAGTGGTTATTTTGAGCTGAGAAATAAGCTAGGGTTAGGGGCTGCCAGGGGCAGGCAAAGGACAAACCAAAAAAAGTTCTTTTTTCTAATTTATGTTCAGTAGCATCTACTGGAGGCTGTCTTTGTTGACGTTGGGGGAGTATAGTGCATCAGGCTTGATAATAGGTAAATGCTAAGATGAATGCAAAATACTGTGAATGCTGGAAATTGAAACAGAAACGGAAAAATGCTGGAAAATCTCAGCTGGCTTAACAGCTTCTGTGAAGAGACAGCAGAGCCAATGTTTCAAGTCTAAACAGTCGTTCATCAGAGCTATGATAGATAATCTGTCCAGGCTCCCAAGAAGATTGGGCATAAATGTGGTCAAAGTGAGGTTCTGAAATAATAGAATTAGCCTGATGCTAGTTGGGCATGGGCAGGAAAATTCACTTCCAATTGTCCTTTTTCTCCCTCTACACGTGGCTCAAATAAATAGAACTTTTGGAGTCTTGTGCTTTTCTTAATTTATCATCAAACAAAGGTTGTTGGGAGTCGAGTTAGCTACCATTGGTTGAAAATTGCTTTCATAATGGGCTAAAAATTATCGTAATCACGGTAATGGTTAAATGGAGTGGATGTAGTGATGTTTTATGTATTCAAATAGTATGAAACGTTTTGATTTAATGTGGACTCAGTGAATTATCATTCAGGCGTTTTTGGGAAGGCACTGTAACAGCTTATACAGACATACTGCTGTCTAGAAACCAGTATGTAATATTGGGGCTCACCAATCTTGGTAGTGAGGAATACTTGCCCTGCTTAATGGGAGAAATTCATAGGCACAAAATGCAGAATAAAGAACTCTTGTTTCTGAAAAAAAAACAATGTAATTTGAAAGTGTGGCTTTATCCAACTATATACAGTCTATATAAATTTAAGATGAATTCCAGATGTGTATTTGTTTTGTGTATTATGTTTTCTTATTTGTAAAATATAGGCAGTTTCTATAAGACCCATTGGAAATATTTCTTTGTTTTGCAGTGTTGATACATTGAATTGTACAGGAGAGGAGACCAATACAGAAGTCATTCCAGAAGATACAGACCTAGTCACATTGGAGTATGTATTTTTATTATGTTTGTCCATTTCTCCACCTGAGCTCACTATCACCATCTCTGTTCCTAGTCTGACTCCTCCATTTTCACTCTACCTCCAACAATTTTATGACCACTGACTTTTGTGAAATCTTGGCTTTTAGGAATACTATGCTCAGAATCCATTGGGACAAAGAAAACTCTCTACCACTGATGAGTAATTAGTCATAGTCCACAAGGGGACATAGACACCTCTCACTGTTGCAAAGAGAGAGACAAGTGTTTATATAGCTTCAGGGGCAATATGCCACACCAAACATGGGACAAGACAAAGAGACAGGCCTCCATAAAGTGCCAAAGCTGATGTGGGAATTGGATCTGTGTCATTAGTGTCATTTTGCAGCACATTATAGCAATTTTGTCAACAACTCAATCAGCCAAACCCTGGAATATTGCTGTGCAGCTTTCAGTATTAAACATAGAAGGGTTTTTATTTTCGTTTTACATCAATGCATGCTAGGCTAAGAAATTACCATTAAATAAAAGTAGTTTTTTTCCATTCTGCTCCCATATGGCAGCAGAACTTCATTATAGGCTATTGTAATTTATCAGATCAGGGTCTAGGGATAAGACTGTATACTATTAGACCTAGTGATTTTACAAGGGTGTTGTGTACACTTGGAAGAAATACAACAATCCTTTTTTAAATAAGCTATGTATTCTACGTTATTGCAGAGTTCAAAATACATGGGGTAGGTGGATGGATTCACCTATAATGTCACAAATAGGCTAAGGAAAAGAGAAAGAAGAAACAGAAAAATGAAAGGAAGGCATTCAGTGTTATCTTGCATTATGACTTCTCCGTCGTTCCAATTGCAGGTGCAGGCATTTCATTGGGAGCAGGAGAATAGTGCAGAGTTTGATTGGAGGACCAGTGAACATGGGAGGGATCAAATCTGTGAATAGATGCTCCTCAAATCATCAATTTTGTCCTTCCCATACTTATTTCTCCAATTACAGGATCTCATTTTATCCATTCTTGAAACTGCTCCAGAGGCAAAATCTATGATTGGAGCAGCAGCAAGGGCAGAAATGATCTTTCATTGGAGGAGCTATGCTGGACTATGCGTTCCATCCATTCAACTATGGAACTTTGACATTCTCCAGAAGGCCTAGGAATAGAAATAGAAAAGAGAATGGAGAAGTGGCTGGAAACCAAGAGTAGGCCCCCATGGGACTGACAATGTAGAGCCATAGAGGTTTAAGGCATGGAAACAGTCCCTTTAGCCTAATTTGTCCATGCCTTCCAGTTTTTACCACTAAGCTAGTCCCAGTTGGCCCATACCCCTCTATACCCATTTTATCCACATAACCGTCTAAATGCTTTTTAAAACACAAAATTGTACCTGTCTCTACTGTACCTCTGTCAGGTCGTTCCAGACACCCACTACTCTCTGTGTGGAAAAAAAAATGCCCCTCTGGGCCCTTCTGTATCTCTCCTTTCTCACTTTAAATCCATGCCCTCTAATTTTTGTCCTACCTTTAGGAAAATATATTGATTATCTATCTTGTCTCTGCCCCTCATTATTTTGTAGACCTCTATAAGATCATCCCTAAGCCTCCTATGTTCTAGGAAAAAGTCTCTCTATTTAGCCTCTCTTTATAATTTAAGCCATCAAGTACCAATAGCATTATTGTAAATATTTTCTGCACTCTTTCTAGAGTTTAATAACATCCTTTTTATAATATGGTAATGCAGAACTGTACAAAGTATACTAATGTCTTGTACAACTTCAACAAAATGTCCCAACTCCTGTATTCAATGTTTTGACCAATGGAACCAAGCATGTCAAATCCACCCTGTCCACCTGTAACTCTACTTTGAAGGAGCTATGAACCTATACTCTTAGATCTCTTTATTCTATAATTCTCCCCAACGCTCTACCATTGACTGAGTAGGTCCTGCCCCGATTTGATCTACCAAAACACATCACCTCACATTTATTTAATTTAAACTCCATCTTCCATTCATCTGCCCACTAGCCTAATTGGTCAAGATTCTATTCCAATCCTAGATAATCTTCTTCACTGTCCACTATGCCATCAATCTAGGAATCATCTGCAAACTTATTAATCAGGTTTCTAAGTTCTCATCCGAATCATTAATATAAAAAACAAGTAACTGTGTACCCAGCACCGATCTTTGAGGCACACCGCTGGACAGAAGCCTTCAGTTTGAAAAACAACTCTCTATAACCATCCTCTTGTCAGGCCAACTTTGTATACAATTGGCTACCTGACAGTGGAGCCAATGAGATTTAACCTTATGCAGCAACCTACCATGCAGTACCATGCTAAGGCCTTGCTAAAGTTCATGTAGACAACGTTGACTGCACTGATCCCATCTACATTCTTGGTTACCCCTTCAAAAAACTCAATCAATGCTGACTGTCCCTAATCGGTCCTTGCCTCTCTAAATGCCTGTAGATCCTATCTTTCAGAATACCTTCTATTAATTCAGCATTTTAACTTCTGTGCCAGACCCGTCATTTTCCATAGCTATTTTAAAACTATAATGGAATTATGGTCTCTGTTTCCCAAAGTGATCCCTCGCTAATACTTCTGTCACCTGTCCTTCCTTATCTCCCAAGAGGAGGTCAAGTTTGACCATCACATACTGAACTGAGAAATTCATCCAGAGTATACTCAACACATTTCTTTCCATCCAAATCTCTAATACTATGGCTGCCCCAGACAATGTTGGGAAAGTTAAAATACCCTACTATTTTTCATGGAGTTATTTGTAATCTCCTTACCTGTTTGCTCCTCAATTTCCCATTTGCTATGTGGGGGCCTGTACTGCAATCTTATCAATCTTATCTTTCTTATTTCTCAGTTCTATCTATATAGCCTCAGTGGGCGAACTCTTGGATATATCTCAGTACTGCCTTGATATTATCCCTAATTAAAAATGCAACTCATCCTTCTCTCTTACCTCCTATTCTATCTTTCCTATAGATCTGTACCCTTGAGCTGCCTGCCCTGTCCCTCCCTTAGCCGTGTTTCAGTAATAGCTATAATTCCCAGTTGCATGTATCCATCCATGCCCTGAATTCATCTGCCTTTCCCATCAGGCCCCTTGCATTTAATTAAATGCAGCTTAATCTCGACTTCCTTTGCTGTCTGCCCCTGCTCTCTCAGACCTCATCTGACCTGTCATGTTTTGTACACTGTGCTTTATTTCTCTTAGCCTTACTGGACTCTTTCATTGAATTCTCCACAATCTTTGTACTCTATACTGTGGTCCTTTTTGATTTTTATCTCTGGTTACTCTGCCTTTCACTTTTCCCCTTGCTGGCTTTTGTTTCTGTCCCCACTTTACTTTCCTCTGACTTCCTGTATCAGTTCCCATTCCCTGCCATATTAGTTTCAACCCTTCCCAACAACATTCTCAAACACCTCTCCAAGGACATTGGTTCCAGTCCTGCCCAGGTGCAGAACGTCTGATTTGTACTGGTCCCATCTCTCCCAAAATCGATTCCAATGTCCCAGGAATTTGAATCCCTCCCTCTTGCACCACCCTAACATTCCTACTCTGACTAGCATGTGGCACTAGTAGGAATCCTGAGATTACTACTTTTGAATCCTGCTTTTTAATTTAACTCTTAATTGCCTAACTTCAGCTTGTAGGACCTCGTCCTGCTTTTTTGTTTATGTAGTTGGTGCCTATATGCACACAACAGCAGCTATTCACCCTCCCCCTCCAAAATGTCCTGTAGCCGCTCCACGACATCCTTGATCCTTGTACCAGAGAGACAACATACCATTCTGGAATCTCATTTGTATCTGTAGAAATGCCTGTTTGTTCCCCTTACAATTAAGGCCCCTATCACTATAGCTTTTGTTTCTGCCCTTCTGTGCAGCAGAGCCACGGAAGGTGCCATGAACCTCGCCGCTGTCACCTTTCCCTGGTGAGCCATTTCCCCCAACAATATCCAACACATTTTATCTGTTTTGGAGGGAGATAGCCACAGGGAATCCCTGCACTGCTTTCCTTATCTTCCTTAGTCTGGTAGTTTCCCATTCTTTATCTCCCTTATTAATTTTTACCTAAGGTGTGACCTTAATATGAATTAAGCGCTGAATATGCTGCCCACAACTTGTGGATGCTCCAAAGTGAATTCAAATGCAACTCTAGACCTGTCAATTAGCCTAACAGGAGCTGCAGTTGGACACACTTCTTGCATGTGAAGAGCAGCAGTCCACAAAGAGAAAGACCATCTCATTTTAATTTGCCCGTAATCCTGTGGTTATGGGTGGGGAGGCAATGAGAAGAGAAGGTCCCTCCCATTTTAATTTTTTCATCAATTATAGGCTCTTGTGTTTGGAGAGGTTTTGTACCTTGGGCAACAGGTGAGTAAATATCAAAGCAATTCCTTTTGTGCCAAAACAAGCACACTGACCCATAAAGAGCCTGTAGATGTTGTAGACCTCATGCCTGTGATGATGGTGGATTGTTAATCACTGGTTACACTGAGGTTTCTCATATTCGTAAATTTTCTGTTTCTCAGAAGAGTGCATGACCTTAGACACAGGTTGCCCAGTGATCCATCACCATGATTGGTCTTTGACCCACTTGATCTGTAGGAACTGCAATTTCAAATAAATCAATAATCATTAACCAGCTTTCTGGCCACATGCAAATTGTTTCCAGAGCTGCTTTGGTGTTAGAGCCTGCTCTGACCTACCTTTTATGTTAAAATAGTTATGTGAAAGTTATGTTATTAATTTCACACAAGATGAATGTTAATCATGTTAATATTGAATACTCCCCACACTTCTTGTTTGCATCTCACTGACATGGCCAAATATAAAGGTGATGTTCTGTGTTTGAAAATGACCTCTTGAGCCAGTTGCATGGGGGAGTAATAACATTTTTAAAAGAAAAATTTAAAACGGACCAGATGTAATCACTCCATCAAACTCTGCAGCAGGAGAAGGCCATTTGACCCAACGTATCTATGCCAACTCAAAGAAGTAATTATCTAGTTCCAGGGCTCATGTGTTTTACGATAACTTTGCAATGTTTCCCCCCCCTTCAAATATTTATTCTATATCCTACTGAAGTTTTCTTTGCGATCTGCTTTCAAGTGCTTGAGGAATATAGTCTTTGATATTGTGCTATTAACTAAAAAACAAATTTGGCACAAATGCAAAAGATAATGTTATTATGTGACAACATTGTCTAATGGAGGATTCAGAATGAAAAGGTTGCTGCCAAAATTAGAAAAGTTGTCCTCAAGAAAATATCAGAAAGAGACCTTGTTTAAAAAAATGGACTACTACTTAACTGCCAATTATCTTAGAACATAGAACACTACAGCACAAACAGGCCCTTCGGCCCACAAGTTGTGCCGAACACATCAAAACCTACCCAGCCATAGACCTATCTATAACCCCCAATCCCAATGGATCCCATATACTCATCCAGAAGCCTTTTAAAAGAGCCCAGCGAGTTCGCCTCGACCACCACCGACGGCAGCCGATTCCATTCACTCACCACTCTCTGAGTGAAAAACTTTCTTCTGGGAGGGGGAGATGTATTAATATATATTTTGCAGCCTTGCATGCAAATAGTAGAGTTCAGTGCAATAGTCAGTTGAGTGAATAGGTTAGATAGATAGAAATTATATTTTCTCTAAATAATGAGTGGCTGTGCTGGGTATTGCCAATCATGTTTTGGGATTTTTGAAGCACTTGGGATAAATTGTATTAGATATTGAGCCAATTCGGGCAGCTATCAAATACTCAAAGTTTTTACATTCCATGAATGTGAATTGGAACAACTAATGTGTCTGTCCAAAATGTGTCGTCTCCCAGACCTCTTTGATTTGAGGTAATGAGCACATTAACATAATTCAGGTGGGATTTTTTTTCTTTTTCAAAGGTATCTTACTTGGTCTTTACTCAAAGAGTGATTAGGGAGTGGAATGCCCTGCCTGCAGCTGTTGTAGATGTGCCAAGTTTGGTGGCGTTTAAGAGGTTAGTTGATAAGTATATGGAAGAGAAGGGAATGGTTTAGTTAGGAGGGGCATTGCTTTTTATTTTGGTCGGCACAACATCGAAGGCCGAAGGGCCTGTTCTGTGCTGTATTGTTCTATGTTCTATGTATCAGTTATTGCTGCTAAGAAAATTATAACATAGCAGTAGTCAGTTTGATTTACAGCTGATTTCTCCTCCAGTCATCAGACGAAGTATTGGAAAAGATTTGAGTTCAAGTCTTTGGTTTCAATGGGACAAGATGACAGACAAGAAATCTGGAATGAGGCCTTCTCTGTGATTTCAGAACTGTTAATTTGAAAAATGTAACCGACCCACTGGCAGTTTGGCATGTTTTGTTATGTTCTATATTGCAAGGACAGTCCTTGAATAGATCAAGAATTGCTGTAAATATTAACATATTCATTCACATTTGTTCAGTAAATTGCCTTGTTTGCTCACTTTTGATCATGTTTTACTGGAGACTATCAGTCAGTCATCAAAAAGACAGGAAAAGCAACATGCAAGATTGCAGTGTTATTCATTAATGGTATTGTTGGGCAGTAAAGGATTAAAAGGGAATGTGGCGGAAATCAGTGATGTTGGATCAAAGATGATATTGAAGGCAGACTGGTAATGTGTTGTGTATGTATTGCCCATGATTGTAATTTAATATGGCATTTTTAATGCCATATTAAAATGACAAACAGTATTTATTATTTGCAGTTGTATTTTTTTAAATCTGGGCATCAAAGGTTTTTGGTAGCACACCGCAGATATGGATAATTTAATCTGGAGCTGGGAACCTTGAAACATTTTCATTCCTCAACTCTGGAGATTTTAGAGGACCCTTGATCATGCCTTTTTAGGTCAAGGCCCTATTTAATTAGGAACAAAGAACAGTACAGCATTGAAATAGGCGTTTTGACCCACCAAGCCTGTGCTGACACATGATGCCTTTCTAAAACTAAAGTTTTTTCCCTTTGCAGTCACGCTATTCTTGGCCTGGTCATGTATTTGACAGGATGCCTCTTAAATGTTGCTGTTGTATTTGCTTCTACCACCATCTCAGTGTGTAAAAATAAAAATAAATTTGCCTCGCACATCTTTAAATTTTTCCCTTTTTTACCTAAACCTTTGCCCCAGTAATTGACATTTCTATCCTGGAAAAAAGACTCCTATCCATGCCTCATTCTTTTGTAATCTTCTAGTATGATCTGGATAGTAAGATTAATATTCATGACTTATAATTATTCAGATTAGTAGAATGTATCTGGAAATCAGAAACATAATCAATAGTCACCATGTATTTTAAAAGGAAAAATCTTACTTGACCAACCACATTGAAGAGGTGACAGAGGGAGGAACAAAGAACCAAACAGCACGGGAAATAGGCCCTTTGGCCCAATGAGCCTGCACCGCCACCTCGATGTTCCCATTTCTACTCGTGATCCCTGTCTGTGTTTATAGATCTATGGATAGAAACCAAATTTGAGACAATTTAGGGAGAATTTGTTCTGCCAATCAGCCTAAGAGCACATCTTTGGGACGTGGGAGGAAACCGGAGCACTCGAGAAAACCCACGCAAGCACGGGAAAAATGCACAAACTCCCACAGACACAGGCCCAAATCCATGTGTCTGCACAGCACAGCGATAGTCACTGAGTTGTCGTGTTGCCCATCAAATCTAACGACGTGAAGCACTAGGATACGCTCGTAAACAAATCCAAGAGCAGCCCTCCCACAACCCATTGTATGTATGCCCCTTGTTAGACAACAAGGCGGACCAAAGTACTTGTAGGATAAAAACAAATACATCAGTATCATCGACTATTTACGTACTTCCCAGGGACTCCCAAGGCTCATGATCCCTATTTTAAATCAGTTTTCTGTATGCCTCCATTCCCATTTCTGTTCATGTGTCCATCTAAGTATCTCTTAAATAACTCTAGAGTGCCTGCCTCCACCACTTTGCTTGGCAGCGCATTCCATACCCCTACCACCCTCTGTGTGAAAAAACTCCCTCTAGCATCCAAATTATACCTTACCCCCCTCACCCTAAGCCCGTGACCCCTCGTGCTATTTGAGTCCATCCTAGGAAAAAGCTTAACCCTGTTTACTCTATCTATATCCCTCATAATCTTGTACACCTCTATTAGATCTCCTCTAAGTCTACGTCTTTCTAAGGAAAACAGTCCCAATTTGCCTAACCTCCCCTCGTAACTCAGACTTCCATACCAAGCAGTATTCTGGTAAACCTCCTCTGCACTGTCTCCAGAGTTTCCATGTCCTTCCGGTAGTAAGGCGATCAGAACTGGACGCGGTATTCCAAATGAGGTCTAACCAACGTTTTATACAACTGCAACATTAAAGGCCAGCCTTGTACTCTATACCCCATCCTATAAAGGCTAGCATACCATATGCTTTCTTCACAACCTTCTCCACCCGCTCTGCCACCTTCAGAGACTTGTGCATCTGCACCCCCAGGTCCCTCTGCGTTTTTATACTCTTAATAGGCTTACCCTTTATCATATACCTCCCTGCTACGTTCTTTCTCCCAAAATGCATCACCCCATATTTATCAGGATTGAATTCCATCTGTCATCTATCTGCCCAAGCTACCAGCCTATCTATGTCCTGCTGCATCGCCTGACAATGCTCCTCACTAGCGGCAAGTCCAACCACCTTTGTATTGTCTGCAAACTTGCTGATCACTCCATTTACTCCCTCTTCCAAGTCATTTATACATACTACAAGAGGTCCCAGTTCCGAGCCCTGCGATATACCACTAGAGACTGACCTCAGACAAGGATAATTCAGAAGATGCAATTTATTTAGATTTCGAAAGGACCTTTGATAAAATATTATGTAATATATTAAGAGGACAGAGCATGTAGAATTCATACAGGTAGTAGAATGGTTAACTGAATGAAAAAAAGTAGAAATGAGTTTTCACAAGGATTATGGTTAGACCTACTGTTAGTAGTTTATGATTGTAATGTCATAATTTATATTAATGATTTTGACTTCAAAATCAAAAATACTATTTCTAAATTTTCAAATTGGGGGTGTAGTCATTACAACAATTAAACAAATGTTAATAATGCATGCTAAAATCACATAATTAGCCAGTTATGTGGCAATCCAGCTAAGTGTGAGATGTTGCATTTTTGTGAGGAAAGTAAGAAACAAAATGAGTGAAAAGAAAAAGGAGTCTGAGTATAAGTGCTTAAATAACAAAGATCATTAAAGCACATCAACAATATGATGAATCTCTAGTGATATCAAATTGTGAAGAGCAGAGCTAAAAACTCTCAATGTAAGAGAATCAAGAATTCAGAGGAAACTTTTATACAATCTGCTGAGAAAGTAGAACTAACAACCACAAGGAATGTTTATGTTAAACATTATAAATGCATGTAAAGTAGATTTAAGGCCAGATAAGCATATAAAGGATATAGGAAAAGAGAGTCATGCTGATTGAATTAGGTAAGTAAAAATGAAAGAAGGCTCATAAATGAACTGGTGTACATTTCAACAGCCAATTGGATGGAAGGTCATTTTACCTTCAGTAATAGTTTATGAATTAAGTACAGCTTCATGACCAGATATTTCAGTAAGATATTTAAAAAGTTATATTGTCAAGATGTACTGCAAATCGTGGATTGTTTACAATACCTACACTGCCAGTGGTCATATTAGAAGAGGAATGTATTTTGAATAACGATATTTTGAAGTCCTCTTCAGCCATAGAACAGCATGTAGAGTTGCAATATTGAGAAAGAACTTGTATTTCTGTAGTGCCCTTTATAACCTTTGAGCATCCTGAAATATTTTGTAGCCAATGTAAGGGAACATAATACCCAAATTTGCCCACAAGTATCAGTGAGATTAATGACCAGATCATTTGTTTTACTGATTTTAGATGAGGAATACACATTGGCTATGATACCAATAGAATGCTCCTGCACCTTTTTTTTTTCTTGAACAGTAATGACACTGGACGGAATGAGACCGACAGCTGAGGAGGTAGTGGGATTGGTAGTGAGATGGGTGATAGAGTACGTTTGGATGAGAGGAAATTCACCAGAGAGAAGGAGATTCCAAGTGGGCTTGGAGGTCTGGAGTGTGTCTGTTTTAATGCGAGGAGCATAACAGGAAAAACGGATGAACTTAGGGCCTTAATGTTCGCAAGGAACTTAGATGTGGTTGCAGTGACAGAGACGTGGTTAAAGGAAGGGGAGCACTGGCAGCTGAATATTCCTGGGTATAAGTGTTTCAGGCGTGACAGAGGAAGGTCGAGAAGAGGTGGGGGAGTGGTACTGTTAGTTAGGGAGCACGTCACAGCAGTGCAGAGGACAATATAGAGGAGTTAGGAATTGAGTTGATATAGAACATAGAACATAGAACAATACAGCACAGAACAGGCCCTTCGGCCCTCGATGTTGTGCCGACCAAAATAAAAAGCAATGCCCCTCCTAACTAAACCATTCCCTTCTCATCCATATACTTATCAACTAACCTCTTAAACGCCACCAAACTTGGCGCATCCACAACAGCTGCAGGCAGGGCATTCCACTCCCTATCACTCTTTGAGTAAAGAACCTACCTCTGATATCCGTCCTATAACTCATACCCCTTAATTTAAAGTTGTGTCCCCTCGTGCTAGCTTTTTCCATCCTAGGAAAAAGGCTATCACTGTCCACCCTATCCAAACCCCTAATTATCTTATATGTTTCAATAAGATCCCCCCTTAGCCGCCTCCTTTCTAACGAAAACAACCTCAAATCCTTCAACCTCTCTTCATAGGACCTGCCCTCCATACCAGGCAACATCCTGGTAAACCTCCTCTGTACCCTCTCCAATGCCTCCACATCTTTCTTATAATGTGGCGACCAGAACTGCACACAATACTCCAAGTGCGGCCGCACTAGAGTTTTGTACAGTTGCAACATGATGCTGCGGCTCCTAAATTCAATCCCCCTACCAATAAAAGCTAAGACTCCATATGCCTTCTTAACAACTTTATCCACTTGACTGCCTACTTTCAGGGATCTATTGACACATACACCAAGATCCTTCTGTTCCTCAACACTATTAAGAGCCCTACCATTAGCCCTATACTCTACACATTTATTGTTCCTGCCAAAGTGCATTACCTCACACTTTTCCACATTAAACTCCATTTGCCACCTCTCGGCCCAGCTCTGCAACTTGTCCAAGTCACTCTGTAAACTAAAACACCCCTCTTCACTATCTACCACACCACCAACTTTAGTATCATCTGCAAATTTACTGATCCATCCCTCAATACCCTCATCCAGATCATTTATAAAAATTACAAACAGCAGGGGCCCCAAAACAGACCCCTGAGGCACACCACTCGTCACCGAACTCCACGAAGAAAATCTCCCATCAACCACCACCCTCTGTCTTCTATCTGCCAGCCAATTTCTAATCCAATTAGCTAAATCACCCTCTATTCCACACATCTGCATTTTCTGTAGAAGTCTTCCATGGGCCACCTTATCAAAAGCCTTACTAAAGTCCATATATACTACATCAACCGCCTTACCCCCATCCACCTCTCTGGTCACTTTCTCAAAAAACTCAATGAGGTTAGTAAGGCATGACCTACCCTTCACGAAACCATGCTGACTATCCCCAATCAATTCATTTCTCTCTAAATAACTATAAATCCTATCCCTAATAATTCTCTCCAATACCTTGCCCACCACAGAAGTAAGACTCACTGGCCTATAATTCCCAGGAAGGTCTCTCTTCCCCTTCTTAAACAATGGGACCACATTCGCCATCCTCCAGTCCTCCGGAACCACACCCGTAACCAACGAGGACCTGAAGATCAGAGCCAGAGGCTCTGCAATCTCCTCTCTTGCCTCCCAGAGAATCCTAGGGTAAATCCCGTCCGGCCCAGGGGACTTATCCAACTTCAAACCCTCGAGAATTTCTAACACATCCTCCCTATCTACTACAATACTCCCCAATTTGCAACCCTGTACCTCAGTGCTCTCCACAGCTACATTTCCAGCACTCTGCGTGAATACCGAAGAGAAATATTTATTCAGTGCCTCGCCAATCTCTTCAGGCTCCACGCACAACTTCCCACTGCTGTCTATGACTGGCCCTAATCTTGCCCTAACCAATCTTCTATTCTTAACATATCGAAAGAAAGCTTTAGGATTCTCCTTAATCCTATCAGCCAACATCTTCTCGTGTCCCCTCTTAGCTCTCCTCAATTCACTTTTTACCTCCTTCCTAGCTAATCTATAGCTATCCATTGCACTACCTGAGCCTTCAAGCCTCATCCTGACATAAGCCTCCTTTTTCTTCTTAACCAGCAAATCAACTCTTTTCGTACACCAAGGCTCTCTTACTCGTCCATTTCCTCCCTGCCTGACAGGGACATACTTATCAAGGACTCTCAGCAGCTGCTCCTTGAATAAGCACCACATTCCAGATGTTCCCAGTCCCTGTAGTTCCCTAGTCCAATCTACGCACCCTAATTCTCTCCTGATGGCCTCATAATTACCCTTCCCCCAGCTATAACTACAGCCCCCAGCTTCATGCCTATCCCTGTCCATCACTAAGGTGAACGTAACCGAATTGTGGTCACTATCACCAAAATGTTCACTAACTTCCAAGCCTAACACCTGGGTTCACTAACTTCCAAGCCTAACACCTGGACATTGAGGTGACATTGAGGAATAGGAAGGGGGAAATAACTATGCTAAGGGTGTATAAAGCCACCCAACAGCCCGTGGGCAGTGGAAAAAGGCATATGTAAAGACATTCTGGATAGGTGCAGAAAGAATAGGATTGTTTTAGTGGGAGATTTTAATCTCCCTGGAGTGGACTGGAAGGTATCTCAACCTGGGGGTTCGGATGGGGAAGAACTTGGAAAATGTGTACTGGAGGGATATTAGCAGTATGTAGCTAGCCTGACTAGAGAGGGGGCTATACTGGATTTAGTTCTGAGTAATGAGCCAGGTCAGGTAGTTGAGGTTGCAGGAGGCGGAACACGTGGCTAACAGTGACCACAATTCTGCCTACTTTAGGATACAAATGGAAAAAGATGCTTGTTGCCCAAAGGGGAGGGTGCTAAATTGGGGGAAAGGCTAACTACAGTCAGATTAGGCAGGAACTTATGGAAACTGATTGGGAAAGGTTGTTCAATGGGAATCCACGTTCGGCATGTGGGATTCTTTCATTTGAAAGAATGAAAATTGAAAGGGTTGCAGGACAGATATGTGCCAGCTAAGAGGAAGGATGGGAAAGGCAGGATTAGAGAGCCATGGATTACTAGGGATATTGAGGACTTGGTTAGGAAGAAAAGAGAGGCGTATGATAGGTCAAAGCAGCTGGGAACGGAGAGAGCATTGGAGGAATATAGAGAGAGTAGGAGGGAGCTCAAACGGGGAGTTAGAAGGGCAGAAAGGGGGCATGAAATGGTTTTGGCAGATAGGAGTAAAAAGCCTTTGGATTTTCCTTAATCCTATGTTAGGAATAAAAGGGTGGTTAGAGGAAAGATCGGTCCTCTTAGGGACAGAGAAGAGGATCTGTGCTTAGAATCTGAGGGAATGGGGGAGATCCTGAATGAATACTTTGCGTCAGTTTTCAGGAAGGAGAGGAGCTTGTTGACAGCTCCTGTCTCTGAGGGAGCTGTAGACTAGTTGAGGGAAATATCCAATATGAGGGAGGAAGTGTTAGAACTTCTAGGTAGCATTAAAACTGATAAATCGCCAGGGCTTGATGGCATTTATCCCAGGCTGCTAAGGGAGGCATGAGGTGAAATTGCTGGGCCTCTGATGCAAATCTTTGTCTCTTCTTTGGACACAGGTGAGGTCCTGGAGGACTGGAGAATAGCAAATGTTGTACCGTTGTTCACAAAGGGTAGTAGGGATAACCTTCGAAATTATAGGCCAGTGAATTTGACGTCAGTGTTAGGGAAGCTGTTGGAGAGCATCCTTAGAGATAGGATGTATACGCACTTAAAGCGTTGCGATCTGATTAGGGATACGCAGCATGGATTTGTTAAGGGGAGGTCGTGCCTTACAAATCTGGTAGAATTTTTTGAGGAGGTGACAAAAACGGTCAACGAGGGACGAGCTGTTGATGTCATCTATATGGATTTCAGTAAGGCGTTTGACAAAGTCCCTCATGGGAGGTTAGTCGAGAAGGTCAAGGCTAATGGGATACAAGGACAGGTAGCTAGATGGATAAGTAACTGGCTTAGTAATAGGAGACAGTAATAGTGGAAGGGTGTTTTTCTAGCTGGAGGTCGGTCATTAGTGGTGTGCCGCAGGACTCGGTACTGGGACCTCTTGTATTTGTAATATATATAAATGACTTGGAAGAGGGAGTAAGCGGTGTGATCAGCAAGTTTGCAGAGACACAAAGATGGCTGGACTTGCAGATACTGTGGAGCAGTGTCGGGCAATACAGCAGGACATGGATAGGCTGCTAGATTGGGCAGATATATGGTAGATGGAATTTAATCCTGATAAATGCAAGGTGATGCATTTCGGAAGAAAGGGGGGAGTTATATGATAAAGGGTAGATCTGTTAAGAGTATAGAAATGCAGAGGGACCTGGGGGTACAGGTGCACAAGTCTTTGAAGGTGGCAGAACAGGTGGAGAAGGCTGTGAAGAAAGCTTATGATATGCTAGCCTTTATAGGAAGGGGTATAGAGTACAAGAGCTGGCATTTAAAGTTGCAGTTGTATAGAACATTAGTTAGACCTCATTTGGAATACTGCATCCAGTTCTGGTTGCCTGACTACCAGAAGGACGTGGAGACTCTGGAGAGAGTGCAGAGGAGATTTACCAGGATGCTGCCTGGTATGAAAGGACTGGGTTACGAGGAAATGTTAGGCAAATTGGGGCTGTTTTCTTTAGAAAGACAGAGACTGAGAGGAGATCTAATAGAGGTGTACAAGATTATGAAGGATATAGGTAGAGTAAACAGCGGTAAGCTTTTTCCTATGTTGGAATCAAATATCAGAGGGTATCAAATATCAAATATCAAATCAGAGGGTGGTGGTTGATGGGAGATATTCATCGTGGAGTTCGGTGACGAGTGGTGTGCCTCAGGGGTCTGTTTTGGGGCCCCTGCTGTTTGTAATTTTTATAAATGATCTGGATGAGGGTATTGAGGGATGGATCAGTAAATTTGCAGATGATACTAAAGTTGGTGGTGTGGTAGATAGTGAAGAGGGGTGTTTTAGTTTACAGAGTGACTTGGACAAGTTGCAGAGCTGGGCCGAGAGGTGGCAAATGGAGTTTAATGTGGAAAAGTGTGAGGTAATGCACTTTGGCAGGAACAATAAATGTGTAGAGTATAGGGCTAATGGTAGGGCTCTTAATAGTGTTGAGGAACAGAAGGATCTTGGTGTATGTGTCAATAGATCCCTGAAAGTAGGCAGTCAAGTGGATAAAGTTGTTAAGAAGGCATATGGAGTCTTAGCTTTTATTGGTAGGGGGATTGAATTTAGGAGCCGCAGCATCATGTTGCAACTGTACAAAACTCTAGTGCGGCCGCACTTGGAGTATTGTGTGCAGTTCTGGTCGCCACATTATAAGAAAGATGTGGAGGCATTGGAGAGGGTACAGAGGAGGTTTACCAGGATGTTGCCTGGTATGGAGGGCAGGTCCTATGAAGAGAGGTTGAAGGATTTGAGGTTGTTTTCGTTAGAAAGGAGGCGGCTAAGAGGGGATCTTATTGAAGCATATAAGATGATTAGAGGTTTAGATAGGGTGGACAGTGATAGCCTTTTTCCTAGGATGGAGAAAGCTAGCACGAGGGGACACAGCTTTAAATTAAGGGGTATGAGTTATAGGACGGATATCAGAGGTAGGTTCTTTACTCAAAGAGTGATTAGGGAGTGGAATGCCCTGCCTGCAGCTGTTGTAGATGCGCCAAGTTTGGTGGCGTTTAAGAGGTTAGTTGATAAGTATATGGAAGAGAAGGGAATGGTTTAGTTTGGAGGGGCATTGCTTTTTATTTTGGTCGGCACAACATCGAAGGCTGAAGGGCCTGTTCTGTGCTGTATTGTTCTATGTTCTATCTCGAGGGGCCACGGGCTTAGGGTGAGGGTGGTAAGGTATAATTTGGATGCTGAAGGGAGTTTTTTCACACAGAGGGTTGTGGGGGTATGGAACGCATTGCCAAGTAAGTTGGTGGAGGCAGGCACGCACGCTGGAGTTATTTAAGAGATGCTTAGATAGACACATGAGCGGAATAGAGACTGATATAGTAGACTGATTTAAATAGGGATCATGAGCCTTCGGACGTTCTTAGGAATCATGCTTGTTATTGATGTATTTCTCTTTTATCCTACTGGTACTTCGTCCGCCTTGTTGTCTAACAAGGGCCATACACGCGATGGGTCGTGAGAGGGCTGCTCTTGGACTTTTCCAGAGTAGCCTATTGCTTCACATCATAAGTGTACGCTTAATCTGGACCAGTTGATGGGCAACACGACAGCTCAGTGACTATCGCTGTTGCTGTGCAAATGCAGGGATTTGGGCTGGTATCTGTGGGAGTTTGCACATTCTCCCCGTGCTTGCGTGGGTTTTCTCCGGGTGCTCTGGTTTCCTCCCGCACCCCAAAAATGTGCTCTTAGGCTGATTGGTGACACAAATTATCCCTAAATTGTCTCCCCAATTTGGTTCCAATGCAGTTTTCCATAAACGTAAACAAGGGTCATTGGTGGAAGTGGGAACGTTAAAATGATGGCGCGGGCTCGTTGGACCGAAGGGCCTGTTTCCTGTGCTGTGTCGTTCTTTGTTCTTTGTAATCTTTTACATCACAGGGGTTATTCAAAAGACATCAGCTTAAGCTGTTGTATGTGGAGACTTCAATCTAGGATGTGTGCATGAGTCTTTGGAGTCGAGCTTGACTCATACTGTAATGACTTGGGTGGACAGCTATTCAATATGGTGTTAGAATTGTCAGTTGTTCATAATGGAACTTTTGCTATTAGATGCAAAATAATTTTGGATGATAGCATTACTTTGGTCATAGTGTTTTTGTGATAGTGTGGTGAAGAGCCATTAGTTACAAGCTGTAAACAAGACTGGGTATTTGTGTTGCAACATCCCAAAAAGTAGTTTCTGTTTTTTAAGATCTGCTTAAATATCTTTAGAAATAATGAAAGCAATGAAACAGTGTTCAATTAATTAGGAGAACTTTGTCATCAATGTACAAGATTGGAAATTTTGTGCACTCTTTAGATCATCTTTTGCTTGTACTATTGTAATGCAAGCAACTATAAAATCCTAGCAGGCTTCTCTCTACTCTCCCAACATTGTTCCCTGCCTGATAATGTCATGTTCCCTTCCCTTAGATTGCCTTTATTCTCTGCCATTGGCGCAATACAGGGAAATGGGTGGAGCAGCTAGCACACATTGTGTGCTAGGGTAGGGCAGGGACTAAAGGTTGTACCCTGATGTGCAGCTGCCAGCATTAGACTGAGGTGGGCACAATAAGAGGTCTCACAGCACAAGGTTAAAGTCCAACAGATTTATTTGGAATCATGAGCTTTCAGAGCGCTGTTCCTCACCTGATGAAGGAGCAGTGGTCTGAAAGCTTGTGATTCCAAATAAACCTGTTGGGATTTAACTTGGTGTTGTAAGACTTCTGATGATGACAAAAGAGGAATCTTAAATGATTTCTGTAGGTTTTTGGGTTGGAAAGTGGGAGCCCAGCTGTAGTTTTGTAATGATAACTTGAATTTGTTTAGCATCTTTATCACAACAAAGCACTTCACTGGGGTGTCATCAAAATATGGCTCTGAGTCATAATCTAATACAAAGAGAGGAGCAAGATGGATATTAAGCTGTGTTTTGAAGAAGGAGAGCAAGGCAATGTGTTTTAGAGAAGGAACTCCAGAACATAAGTAGCTGAAGGTACATAGCAAAATCTTTGAGAGACTGGGTTTAAGGACAGAGATCTCTGAAGGCTGTAGGGATGAAGCAGTTACAGAGACTGGAGTGCTGCTATAAGAGGGCATGTTACGGTTCAAACAATCATGCACACAAGTGCTAGTCAAGTATTTTGTGTCACCTTTTTAAGGAGTGAAAAGCAGTACTCCAGTTTAAGACAGCCATCAATCACATGGCAAATCAAAATGTGCAGATCTTAAATTCAAGGTGTGTCAGCCCACTTAGCAGAGGGCAGTGGATGTATTACCGGTAACATTTTAATACTGAGAAAGTTTTAATTAATATAGAAATATGAGAAGAAATTACTTCTTCATTGTAGGAAATGTCAGCCGCTTTCACTCAAAAACAAAAATTATGTAATGTAGAAAAAATGTTATTTACTTGAATTAGCAATTTTAAAATACTTTACCCTGCCTGCAGTCATTAAAAAGAAATCATACAGAAGTTATGTATATATTTATATATACACACACAAGTGGATGAAGAAATTTTAGCAAAGATTTTAAATTGTGCTTGTGGACATAAAAATAGCAATGAACACCAAATTTAGCTCCATTGTCAAAATCCTTCTCCAAAGAACAGTCAGCAACGAAACAACGCGGATGGCACGGTCGTACAGTGGTTAACACTGCTGCTTCACGGTTCCAGGAACCTGGGTTTGATTCCTAGCTTGGTTCACTCTCTGTATGGAGTTTGCACATTCTCCTCATCTCTGCTTGGGTTTCCTCCAGGTGGTCCGGTTTCTTCCCACAATCCAAAGATGTGAGGGTTAGGTTAATTGGTCGTGTTAAAAATTGCCCCTTAGAGCTGTTAGATACATAGATTAGAGGGATTAGTGTGTAAATATGTAAAGATATAGGGGTAGGGCCTGGGTAGTGCAAACTCGATGGGTCGAATGGCCTCCTGCGCTGCAGGGTTTCTATGATTCAGCATTTGGAATGAACTTCCAGATAGTTTGATGAAGTCAAACAGTTTATTGCTGTTATAGAGTAGCTGTTGATATTTGTTTTCAAACTTGAGTTCTTTGCTTAAAATTATTTTCTTTTACAGAATCCGGAAGAAAGTAATTGAAAAGAGAGAAGAGCGTTTGATATATGATCGTACCTGCAGACAGGAAACTTTTGAACATGAACATGCAAGTACATTTATGTTAACCATCATTTTTATGATTTTAGTTTAGAGTCATAGTTTAGTTTACATTGCAGAAGGAGACAATCGGCCCATGAAGTGTGTACTGACCATAATCCAACCTTAGCCATAATCCCATATATTTACCCTAGCTAGTCCCCTTGATACCAAGGGGCAATTTAACATGGCCAATCCACCGAACACGTGCATCTTTGGACTGTGGAAGGAAACTGGAGCACCTAGAGGAAACCCACATAGACACAGGGAGATTGTGCAAGTTCCACACAGACAGTGACCAAAGCCGGGAATTGAATCTGGGTCCCTGGTGCTGTGCAGCAGTAATGCTAACCACTGTGCCACCATGCTGCCCAGAAATCATACTTTCTGCAAATTCTGTTTGGGGTGTCTGCTTATTTGACACATGAAACAATGAAAATTGAGCAGGAAATCTAGGCTTCTAGAGTGTAAAGTTTAAAAAAAAATTAAACTTTGTTTGGGGGGGTTCACTGGAAGTACACCTTGTACCTTGCAAATGACAGGAAGCTTTGAATTGCCTTAACCAATGAGGTTTATTGATTATTAAGCAGAGAATAGATTAAAGAGGAGGGTATATTAAAGTAGTTGGGTACAAAAAGAGAAGTAGAGAAGGAAAAATTGGATTGGGAGAGAAAGATGAAAAAGAAAACATAGATTTCAGCATTTAAATTGACCTTAGAAGCCTCAAAATTCTTTCAAAAGCAGAGTCAATTTGTATGTGGAGTATAAAAATGAACTGTTCGGCGTGGGTGGTTGCCATTTTGAAATATCATTGACGTCAAATGCAAAGAGGGGATATGTTAAATACCTCTGCAATTTTGTAACAATCCTTATTGCCTTGTGTCCAATTACAAAGTAGCAGTAAATAAAACATCCATTTATGGGATGAAAATTTGAGATCGACTACTGAGAGTATGCCATGGCTGGAATGGGTAGGTGTTGATTTGTATGCCATGTATATGCAAAAACATGATGTTTGGGGCTAGAGAAATGAGGCAGACTTGTGCAGTACAATTTATGGTAAGAAATAAAGTTGCCATTTTAAAAATTTTCCACAATTCACTACCCAAACTCCATACTTTTAATTCTTCACGATCTGGGCAAGGGTGGTTGATTGGCAGCCAACGATTACAACAAAAATAAAATATTGGAAATCAAAACAAAGTGCTAGATATACTCTGGATCTGGCAATATTTTTAGAATCATAGAATCTCTGCAGAAGGAGGCCATTCAGCCCATCAAGTCTGCCCCCGACAACAATCCAGCCGAGGCTGTATCTCTGTAACCCCACATGTTTACCCTGCTAAGCTCCCTGACATTAAAGGCCAATGTAGCACGTCTGGTCAACCTAACCTGTACATCTTTGGACTGTGGGAAGAAACCAGAGCACCCAGAGGAAATCCATGCAGAACAGGAAGAATGTGCAGGGTCCACACAAACAGCCATCCAAGCTGGAACTACACCCAAGACTCTGGCGCTGTGAGGCAGCAGTGCCTCACTGTGCCACCATGCCACTCCACGTTTTCACTCCACAGATGCTGCCTCACTTGCTTTCCAGCCTCTTTAATTGTTATTAACACCACATTGTCTCATGGTATTAATTGTTACTTTGTTTTCTGTGGTAAAATTAGTGGGAAATTAATGTGAAAGTCCAACAATATCATGAAGCTCACAAGCAAGTTAAGAGCAAGGTCATGTTTTTGTGAAGCTAGTGGCAGAGCAACACGAAGTGTCCAGCAGTTTATGGTGATTTGTAATTATAGGTTGCTGGTTAATGTGTACATTATTGAACTGGAATTTATTGCAAAAATGTTGATTTTTTTTTTCTCTCAAGTATTTGTAATGAAACGCTCAATACCATGAAGCCTATTTTTCTGTGGCATTATTCTTTGCTAATTGTTAAGAAATAAATGGGAACGTTACTCCATTATCACTCACTAAACCCATAAGGACTTGTGAATTTGCATGGAACTGGATGTTAAATTTTTCATATCATAGATCAAGCAAGTCATGGAGTTCTTTAATGTTACTAAATTTCAAAAACCTCCAAATTCTACTTGGTTTAAAAGTCTGACACTGCTGTAGTTAATTACAGGAATTATGTCTCATGCTTTTGTCTTTATTTTGTATAATTCAGGAAATGCAAACTGTGGGAAGGAAGCCCAGTCGTCCAGAAGATTGTATTCCAGCTGGCGAAGTGATCCTAACTATTAATGTCTACTCCCCTATCATATTTATTAAAGTAGGTATTGGGTCATAATTTTTAACTATTTTGCTACCCAGAAGATTATTTGGGAATCCAGATATGACAAATTGCATCAACGTTAAAAACAAAGATTCCTGGAAAATCCCTTTAGGGGCATCCAGACTTGAAATATTAGCTCTATTCTCTCTCCATGGATGCTGTCATGCCTCCTGAGATTTTCCAGCATTTTCTGTTTTTGTTTCAGATTTCAGCATCTGCTGTAATTTCCTTTTACCACAAATTACGTGTCTGCTGTTCAGCGTATGATCTCAATACTCATTCACACAGTGCAACCATATGGACTTGGTGTTTTTCATAAATTGGTAAAACAAAATTGAATCATTTAGAGTTTCAACCCAATTATACAATTCTAGCATTTATAGTCCCCATGAATTTCCTCCCACTCAATCTGCCTCAGTTCAGCTGTAGCAGGATAAATGCCTGTGGTGACAGAAATAGGGATTGGGTGGGATTATTGTCAGTGCAGGCATGGTGGGTGAATGGCCTCTTTCAGCACTGTTGGGATTCTATGATTCTATCTTTCCAATCCCTTTCTTATGTACTTGCCTAGTTTCCTTATAAGAGAGGTCATGTTGTTTCCTTATTCATTTTTGGGCATTCCTCATTCTAATCCTATGCTGGAAAAAAATGTCTCCTTATTTCCTTATTGAAGTTTTTAGTACTTGTGTTCAGGATTCTCCTCCAAGTACACACATTCTCACTACCCTGACTCATCGATAATTATAAATGAATTTATGTGGTCCTGTCTAACTTTTCTTGTTTAAGAGCCCCAACCTATGCAATTTTTCACAAAAACCGAAACTTCTATCTATCATTCATAAGTTTTGTTTTTATATTTTCTCCATTGTTTCCATATCTTTTAATAGTACGGACATTAAAAACTGTTCATACCATTGGAAGTACAGCCTGCCCAGTGTCCTATACAAGTTTAACATCTTCCTGCTTATAGCTGCTCTTTCATGGAGATCTGCTGTCATGGTATGTCATGCTCCTCTGTCTTGTGCCATCCCCTTACATCAAATGAATTTCCACATTTTGTTAGAATTTCAATTGCTTTGCTAGCCAGCGATATTTTTAATATTTTATCTTTTCCCCTGTATTCTTTTAGTTAAAAATTGATAAGCCAGCATGATAGCATGGAATACATCTGACTGAGGGAAGTAAGGGCAGAAATTATGGAGACATTGGCAGCTATCTTCCGATCTTTCTTAGACATGGGTGTACTGTCAAAGATCTGGAGAATTGCAAATGACACACTTGTTTGTTTTAAACACTTCATGGTTAATCCAAACAATTACTGGCTATTCAATCCAATCTGTGAAGGGAAGTGGAAGGATTTAAACCCTTGTTGCCAAAACATTAGCCTGGCCTCTGGATTACTAGACCAGTGACATTACTACGCCGCCATCTGCCATGATTCTCATTCAAGTAAAAACGCCACAGGTATATTTGGTTTGGGTAAATGTACTTCACATGCACATTTATTTCTGTTCAACAACCAAGGGACCAAGTTTCAGGTAGCACAGTAGCACAATAGTTAGCACTGTTGCTTCACAGCTCCAGGGACCCGGATTCAATTCCCGGCTTGGGTCACTGTCTGTGTGGAGTTTGCGCATTCTTCCTGTGTCTGCGTGGTTTCTTCCCACAGTCCAAAGATGTATGGGTTAGGTCAATTGGTCATGCTAAATTGTCTCTCTTAGTGTCCCGCGATGCATAGATTAGAGGGATTAGCAGGTAATATTTCAGGATATGAGGAGAGGGTCTGGGTGGGATTGTGGTAGGTACAAACTTGATGGTCCGAATGGTCTCTTTCTGCACTGTAGGGTTTCTCTGATTTCTATAAAGCACAATATTTGCTGTTTTATTCAAACATTTGGTCATTATTGAGTTGGGCTTTCAGCATTGTACTGAAATATAAAGTGAGTTTTTTATGTTGATACTCCAGGAATTAGGAACACCATTTTTTTAAATTATTGTGCTGTTGACTTTGAATGAATCCAACAGTAGTACTGCATCCAATGTGTACTCATCATGATGAGAGTATTTGTCACATAATGTAAAATGCATTTTAGTTGACATTACAGTAGACAGACTGCATATGACATATCCCTGACTAAAACGTATTACTTACTTTTTAGATTTGTTTTATGATGCATGACTAATAGAATAACAGTAGAGTACATCCATGTAAGATGTTGTGGCCATTTCAGAGACATGGATAGAGCAGGGGCAGGAATGGTTGTTGCAGGTTCTGGGGTTCAGATGCTTCAGTCAGAGCAGAAGTGGTGGTAGAAGAGGGGGAGATTGGCATTGTTAGTTAAGGACAGCATTACGGTGGCAGAAAAGATGTTTGATGTGGACTTGTCTGCTGAGGTAGTGTGGGCTGAGATTAGAAACAAGAAAGGGGAGGTCAGACTGTTGGGAGTTTTTTATAGGCCTCCAAAAAGTTCCAGAGAAGTAGAGGAAGGGATTGCAAAGTTTATCCTGGATAGGCGTGAAAGTAACAGGGTAGTTGTAATGGGGGACTTTAACTTTTCTAATATCGATTGGAAAAGCTATAGTTCAAGTACATTAGAGGAGTCAGTTTTTGTTCAATGTGTGCAGGAAGGTTTCATGACTCAGTATGTAGATAGGCCAACAAGAGGTGAGGCTATATTGGATTTGGTACTGGGTAATAAACTAGACCAGGTGTTAGACTTGGAGGTGGGTGTGCACTTTGGTGATAGTGACCACAATTCGGTTACGTTTACCTTAGTGATGGAAAGGGATGGGCACGTACCGAATAACAGCAGTTATAGCTGGGGGAAAGGTAATTATGAGGCTATTAGGAGAGATTTAGGATGCATAGGGTGGAGCAGGAAATTGCAGGGGCTGGGGACTTCTGAAATGTGGAGCATGTTTAAGGAACAGCTTCTGCATGTCCTTAATGAATATGTACCTGCCAGGCAGGGAGGAAGTGGTCGAGTGAGGGAACCATGGTGTACTAGGGAAGTTGAATCTCTGGTGAAGAGGAAGAAGGAGGCTTATATAATGATGAGACGTGAAGGCTCAGTTAGGGCAATAGAGAGCTATAAATCAGCCAGGAAGGAGCTAAAGAGGGAGTTGAGAAGAGCTAGAAGAGGACACGAGAAGACTTTGGCGGATAGGATTAAGGAGAATCCTAAAGCTTTTTACAGGTGTATAAATAATAAAAGATTGATTAGGGCCAGTCAGAGATAGCAGTGGGAAGTTGTGCATGGAGCCTGAGGAGATAGGAGAGACACTGAGTATTTTTCGTCAGTATTCACGCAGGAGAAAGACAGTGTTGTCAGGGAGAATACTGCGATACCAGGTTGTAGACTGGGTAGGATTGAGGTTCATAAGGAGGAGGTGTTAGCGAATCTTGAGGGTATGAAAATTGATAAGTCCCCTGGGCCAGATGGGATTTACCCTAGGATTCTCTGGGAGGCTAGAGAGGAGATTGCAGAGCCTTTGGCTTTGATCTTCATGTCGTCGTTAGCTACAGGTATAGTGCCGGAAGACTGGAGGATGGCAAATGTTGCCCCTTTGTTCAAAAAGGGGAGTAGGGACCATCCTGGAAATTATAGACCGGTGAGCCTGACTTCTGTTGTGGGCAAGGTCTTGGAAAGAATTATAAGGGATAGGATTTATAAGCATCTAGAGAGGAATAAATTGATTAGGGATAGTCAGCACAGTTTTGTGAAGGGTAGGTCGTGCCTCACAAACCTTATTGAGATTTTTGAGGAGGTGACCAAAGAGGTAGATAAGGGTAAGGCAGTTGATGTAGTGTATATGGATTTTAGCAAAGCGTTTGATAAGTTCCCCATGGTAGGCTACTGCAGAAAGTGCAGATGCATGGGATTGAAGGTGATTTAGCAGTTTGGATTAGGAATTGGCTAGCTGATAGAAGACAGAGGGTGGTGGTTGATGGGAAATATTCAACCTGGAGTGCAGTTACAAGTGGTGTACCTCAAGGATCTGTTTTAGGGCCACTGCTGTTTGTCATTTTTATAAATGACCTAGATGAGGGTGTAGAGGGTTGGATTAGTAAATTTGCTGACGATACCAAAGTGGGGGGAGTTGTAGACAGCGAGGATGGATGTTACAGTTTGCAGAGGGACATAGATAGGTTGCAGAGCTGGGCCGTGAGGTGGCAAATGGAATTCAATACGGATAAGTGTGAGGTGATTCACTTTGGTAGGAATAACAGGCAAATGAAATATAGGATTAATGGAAGGACCATTAATAGCGTTGTTGAGCAGAGGGATCTTGGGGTACAAGTACATAGCTCTTTGAAAGTTGGCACCCAGGTTGATAAAGTTGTTAAGAAGGCGTACGGTGTGTTAGCTTTTATTGGTAGAGGGATTGAATTTAGGAGCCGTGAGGTTATGTTACAACTGTACAAAACTCTGGTGCGGCCGCACTTGGAGTATTGCGTACAGTTCTGGTCGCCGCATTATAAGAAAGATGTGGAAGCATTGGAAAGGGTGCAGAGGAGGTTTACCAGGATGTTGCCTGGTATGGTGGGAAGGCCTTATGAGGAAAGGCTGAGGGACCTGAGGTTATTTTCATTAGAGAGAAGAAGGTTACGCGGTGACCTAATTGAGGCGTATAAGATGATCAAGGGATTGGATAGTGGGAGCCTTTTTCCTCAGATGGTGATGACCAACACAAGGGGACATAACTTTAAATTAAGAGGTGGTAGTTATAAGACGGATGTCAGAGGCAGGTTCTTTACACAGAGGGTGGTGAGAGCATGGAATGCCCTGCCTGCAGCAGTTGTGGACTCGCCTACTTTGGGGGCATTCAGATGTTCGGTGGATAGGCATATGGATAATATTGGAATAGTTTAGGTTAGAGGGTCCACTGGCTGGCGCAACGTCGAGGGCCGAAGGGCCTGTACTGCACTGTAATGTTCTATGTTCTATTAAGAGGCTGTTTAGCCCATTGAGTCTGTGCTGGATTTCCCTCCAGGAGCAACCCAACTAATTCTATTTCCCCATTCTTTCAGTCACTGCAATGACTGAATGACTGAACCTTCTCAGGGACAGGACTGGGTACTACAGGTCCCGGGATTCAGATCCTTCAGGAAGGACAGGGAGGGAGGCAAAAGAGGTGGTGGAGTGGCACTGTTGATCAGGGACAGTGTCATGGCTGCAGAGAAGGTGGATACCGAGGAGGGAATGTCTACGGAGTCTCTGTGGGTGGAAGTTAGGAATAGCAAAGGGTCGGTGACGTTGCTGGGTGTATTCTATAGGCCGCCCAATAGTGACAGGGAAGTTGAGGTGCAGATAGGGAAACAGATACTGGAGAGATGTAGAAATAACAGAGTTGTTGTGATGGGAGACTTCAATTTCCCAAACATCGACTGGAATATCCCAAGGGTAAGGGGTTTGGATGGGGAGGAGTTTGTTAGATGTGTTCAGGAGGGTTTCCTGACACAGCACGTGGACAAGCCTACGAGAGGAGAGGCTGTACTGGACCTGGTACTAGCTAATGAACCAGGACAGGTGATGGATCTCTCGGTAGGAGAGCATCTTGGGGATGGAGATCATAATTCTATCTCCTTCACCCTTGCATTGGAAAAGGATAGGATCAGGCAGGCTAGGAAGGTGTTTGTCTGGAATAAGGGGAAATATGAAGACATCAGGCAGATGTTGGGGCGAATAAACTGGAAGGAGGTGTTCTTGGGGAAAAGCACAGAAGGAAGGTGGCAGATATTCAAGGAATGCTTGTCTGGAGCTTTGCACGACAACGTTCCGGTGAGACAAGGAGGTTTTGGTAGGACGCGGGAACCGTGGTGCACGAAGGCTGTGGTGAACATAGTCAGGAAGAAAAGAAAGGTATATAAAAGGTTCAAAGAGCTAGGAGATGTTGGGGATCTAGAGAAGTATAAGGCTTATAGAAGAGAGCTTAAAAAGGAAATTAGGAGAGCCAGAAGGGGTCATGCAAGGCCTTGGCTGGTCCTCCTTGTCTCACCGGAACGTTGTCGTGCAGAGCTCCAGACAAGCATTCCTTGAGTATCTGTCACCTTCCTTCTGTGCTTTTCCCCAAGAACACCTCCTTCCAGTTTATTCGCCCCAACATCTGCCTGATGTCTTCATATTTCCCCTTATTCCAGACAAACACCTTCCTAGCCTGCCTGATCCTATCCTTTTCCAATGCAAGGGTGAAGGAGATAGAATTATGATCTCCATCCCCAAGATGCTCTCCTACCGAGAGATCCATCACCTGTCCTGGTTCATTAGCTAGTACCAGGTCCAGTACAGCCTCTCCTCTCGTAGGCTTGTCCACGTGCTGTGTCAGGAAACACTCCTGAACACATCTAACAAACTCCAAAGCTGGTAGGATTAAGGAGAATCCCAAGGCCTTCTACAAATATGTGAAAAGTAAAAGGATGAGAAGAGAAGGGATAGGACCTATAAAAGGTGAAGGGGGAAAGGTCTGTTTGAACCGGAAGAAATGGCAGAGGTGCTTAATGAGTACTTTGCCTCAGTATTCACGGTGGAAAGTGATCTGGGAGGATGCACTACAAGTTTGCGGCAGACTGAAAAGATTGAGTATGTAGATATTAAGGAAGCGGATGTGTTAGAACTTTTAAATGCTATCAAGATAGACAAGTCTCCGGGACCAGATGGGATGTACCCCAGGTTATTGTGGGAGGTGAGGATGATGGGAGGTGAGGGATGTCATTGCAGAGCCCCTGGCGATGATCTTTGCGTCGTCGATGGAGACGGGAGAGGTTCCGGAGGATTGGAGGATTGCGGATGTGGTCCCTATTTTCAAGAAAGGGAACAGGGATAGTCCTGGAAATTACCGACCGGTGAGTCTGACCTCAGTGGTTGGTAAGCTGATGGAGAGGCTTCTGAGGGACAAGATTTATGAGCATTTGGAGAAGTTTAGGTTGATTAGAAATAGTCAGCATGGTTTTGTAAAAGGCAGGTCATGCCTTACGAGCTTAATTGAGTTCTTCGAAAATGTGACTGAACACATTGACGAAGGAAGAGCAGTGGACGTGGTGTACATGGACTTCAGCAAGGCATTTGACAAGGTCCCACATGCAAGACTTCTTGAGAAGGTGAGAGGCCATGGGATCCAAGGGGCTTTGGCCTTGTGGATCCAGAACTGGCTTGCCTGCAGAAGGCAGAGGGTGGTTGTGGATGGCTCTTTTTCTGCATGGAGGTCGGTCACCAGTGGAGTGCCCCAGGGATCTGTTCTAGGACCCTTGCTGTTTGTCATTTTCATAAATGACCTGGATGAGGAAGTGGAGGGATGGGTGAGTAAGTTCGCCGATGACACAAAGGTCGGTGGTGTTGTGGATGGTCTGGAGGGATGTCAGAAGTTGCAGCATGACATCGACAGGATGCAAGACTGGGCGGAGAAGTGGCAGATGGACTTCAACGCGGATAAATGTGTTGTGGTCCATTTTGGCAGATCCAACGGGATGAATGAGTACACTATCAAAGGTAGGAGTCTTAGCTGTGTGGAAGAGCAGAGGGATCTTGGGGTCCGGGTCCATAAGACTCTCAAATCGGCCTTCCAGGTGGAGGATGTGGTTAAGAAAGCTTACAGTGTACTGGCCTTCATTCATCGAGGGATTGAGTTCAGGAGTCAGGAGGTAATGCTGCAGCTTTATAGGACCCTTGTCAGACCACACTTGGAGTACTGTGCGCAGTTCTGGTCGCCTCACTATAGGAAGGACGTGGAAGCTATTGAAAGGGTGCAGAGGAGATTTACAAGGATGTTGCCTGGATTGGGAGGCATGCCTTATGAAGACAGGTTGAGGGAGCTGGGACTGTTCTCCCTGGAGAGACGAAGGTTGAGAGGCGACCTGATAGAGGTTTACAAGATGTTGAGAGGAATAGATAGGGTGGACTCTCAGAGACTATTTCCCAGGGCTGAAATGGTCGCGACGAGAGGGCACAGATTTAAGGTGCAGGGAAGCAAGTACAGAGGGGATGCTAGGGGAAAGTTTTTCACTCAGAGGGTGGTGAGTGAATGGAATCGGCTGCCGTCGGTGGCGGTCGAGGTGAACTCGCTGGGGTCTTTTAAAAGACTTCTGGATGAGTATATGGGATCCAATGGGATTGGGGGTTGTAGATAGGTCTATGGCTGGGTAGGTTTTGATGTGTTCGGCACAACTTGTGGGCCGAAGGGCCTGTTTGTGCTGTAGTGTTCTATGTTTTGCTGCTTCAGTATTTATCCATTTCTGTTTTGAAAGCTATTATTCAATCTGTAACCACTAATTGAAGTCCTAACTGTCATTATGTAAAATGATTTTTTTCGTTTTGCCATCATTTTATTTTGCTAATTGCCTTAAATTTGTGATATATGGTAGGCTTAGTATTGGGAGTAAGCTATGTTGGTATCCTGGCAAATATTTGTGTTTGTGAAATTAGGAGAGAAATCATTGAATGGATAACAAATAAGCTTAAAATAGAACATATAGTGGTTCATTAGATTGGAGGGAGGTAAAAAAATGATGATCCATTAGGATCATTACTGTGTCCATATTTATTCACATTTTAAATTAATGATTTGGCTTTAGGAAAAGTAATGCAAAGGCAAGCAATGGCATAGTTATATTGTCATTGGGCTAATAATCCAGCGACCCATGGCAATGCTCTCAGGACTTAGGTTCGAATCATTGAAATTTAAATTCAATAAATATCTGAAATTAAAAGTCTAATAATGAAACCGCTGTCAATTGTCATAAAACCCTACCTGGTTCATTTTAGGGAAGGACATGTGCCATCCTCACCTTGCCTGACCTGTATGTGACTCCAGATCCACAGCAACAGTTTCTGAAAGTCACTTAGTTCAAGGTGATTAGGGATGGGAAATAAATGCTGGCCCAACTATTGATACTCATATCCCATGAATAATTTTTTTTTTCATGGGATTTTCATGATACCAGATTAAGCCTACAGACCAAGCAGTTGCAAATTAAGTTTAACACAGAAGGTGATGTAAGGTCATGAACTTCTTATAGGAAATGCATTTGCATCATACTGACTTAGTATCTTTAGTTATGTTCTCTGCCTGCTCTATACATAGGTATTTCTGGTCTCCAGTCAGCTCTCCTGTTAACTTTTTACTTTTGTATGTGTCTATAAAGGACTCTTGGATTCACATTTTTGCTAGTTGCCCCTCATTTCATTTTTCCTCTGGACATCTATATTCAGCCTGTATCTTACTTGTATCATTGACCATACATTTTTCGTATCCATCCTTTTTCCTGCTTCATCATCATCTCTATCTCTTTTGTCATCCATGGAACTGTGAATTGATTGTCTACCTCTCCTGTTCATGGGAATGTACCTTAACTGTAACGGGACCGTCTCTTTAAAAGTAATCTGTTGTCCAGTTGCAGTTTTATTTGCTAATCTTTGATTTCAGTGTATTTGGGGCTAGATTGTTTCCCTACCACTGAAACTGCTGCTCCTCAATTAAGTATATATTCTAGA
Organism: Sphyrna mokarran; assembly: GCA_024679065.1. Classification (NCBI taxonomy): domain Eukaryota; kingdom Metazoa; phylum Chordata; class Chondrichthyes; order Carcharhiniformes; family Carcharhinidae; genus Sphyrna; species Sphyrna mokarran. The sequence goes on from JAGIQG010000006.1 coordinate 101,729,464, forward strand.
TTGCTCCTTGACCATTTTCATAACTAATCTAAACCTTATAGCCCTGTGGTCATTCTATTCATGGGTCACGTTGTTCTGATTATCCTATGCATATTGAACCTAAGTACATTTGGATCTTTACTGCCTCTTGTTTTTCACTATTTAGGAAGTACTCTTGAATTATCATTTTCAGATCTTCTTATCAATTAAGGATATCTTAATTCAAGTTTAGTATGTTAATTACTAATATGGATCATGTGTCATTACTACTGCACATGATCCTTTTTGTTTTGCATTCAAGTTAGCTGTTCCTGAAGTGGTTACTGTTTAATCACTGGTGGACCCTAATAAACTTTCCCATGCTGTAACTGTAATGTTTTCCTGTCACTGTGGCTGAGATTAGTTTATTTAGGGACTGAACCTAGAATGTTCTTCATAACTTGGTTATTCACTGCATAACGTTGTCTTGGGTGTGCTCTGAAGCACTTAAAAATACCCGGTGACACTAATGTTGAAACAGTTCCATTTTGCTAAAAGTTATACAATTTGCCAGCCTGTTCGGGGCAGTCTTTGTTTAGTGAAATAATGGTGTTCTTTTGGTTCAAAGATATTGTAATATCACTGAAACATTTCAATTATTTACTGACAGCACAGGGAGAAGAAGCCCCACCATACACTGCTTGTGTTGGGCAGTCAGAAACTAACTGAGCTAAGGGATGCCATCTCTTGTGTCAGTGACCTTCAGATTGGTGGTGAATTCAGCAACACTCCAGATCTTGCTCCAGAACATATTAGCAAGGTATGAATTTCTGTTCTATTGTGATCCATCTAGACCCCTGTGTACAAAAACTGATGGAAAAATCTTTTAATAAAAACAAAAAATGTTGCAAAAATTCAGCATATCTGGCAGCATCTGTAGAGAGAGAAACAATGTTGTTAGTGTTTCAAATCCAACTTGACTTTTTCAAACTGAGAGGTAGAAATATGAATGAAAAGAGGGAGGGGAGGCACAGATGGAATGAAACAAGAGGTCAGTGATAGGTTGAAGGGCAGGAGAGATTAAATAACAGATATCATGGAGCACAAGACGGAAGGAATGCCAATTATAGTATGAAGGGTGGATGTTTTGGCCTAGAATAGATGGAAATAACGCGATAAAGGTCAGCCTTGTGATAGCAATTGAAAAATAGAATATGTTAGAAGGAAAAAGGTCAGTGCCACCTGACAGCAAAAGCAAAAGTTTTTAATTCTGGGTATCTCCATCTGTCAAATACTGTCACATTTCAACCAAAATTGCCTTGCAAGTCCTGTTGCAGGCATTTCTCAAGGATTTCTTGGCATCTTTGAAAGCGTATTTCTTATGTCTCTAACGCTGTCCAAAGGTTTGGTAAATGGAGTAACAGCTTGATTATCTCTGAGTGGCAAAGTGTATTTCTTGGATCAGCTGGAGTTCAGTGTTGAGTGATCCCTTGCTGCTTTTCACAGGATAGTTACTATTGTCCAGCTGCTCTGGCTTCTTGCTGTTTGCCTTCAGATGGGTGTGTATATAGCAAGAGATTAACTTTTTCCCAGTGAAGGATAGCATTACAATGAATTTCCAGAATTTACAAGGCACATTGATTCACTAATATTTTAGCAGCAGTGTTTAAACAGTGATGCAGCACATTCATTTTAACTTTATCCCTTGTGTTGATTGCATATGTATAGCCTTTTGTTGAGTTTTACCCACCCTTGAAACTTGTGTTGTGCACTAGTTTATCAATTTTTTTTTATAGAAATATTTGATTCATATAATTAGCTGGTATGTCAACATAGAGGTCGGTACAGTAATACATAACAACTAAAATCATTATACTCTTCAAAGAAATGTAACCTGTTAGTAAACAGTATATTTAACAGTTGATATAATGTGTATTTATATTGCATCTTTAACCTAATAAAGGTCACAAAGCACTTCACAGAGACATTTTAAGACACAAAATGACATCCGGTCATGACTGAAAATCTGGCCAAAGGGATTTTATAGATTGCCATAAAGGAAGAAAGTGAGGTAGAATCACAGATTGGTTTAGGAAGAGAATTCCAGGACTTAAATACAGATAGCAGAAGGTACAGTCACCAATGGTTAAAATTGGAGATTCTGAAGCGACTAAAATTTGAAAAGCTTAGTTACCACAGAGAATTGTGGAACTGGAAGAGATTCCAGGGATAGGGAGCAGAAAAGCTATGGAGTGACTTGAAAATGAGGATCAGAATTTTAAAATTAAGGCACTGTAGAAGCAGGAGTCTTGCAGGTTTGGGAGGTAATGGGTATAAGTAAGGACAAAGGCAGGTATGTTTTGGAACATAAATTTGCAATTTGGTAGCTTCACTTATAGTATTAGAACATAAAACGTAGAACCTTACAGTATTGGAGCAAAAATGAAAATATATATAAAGCTGCATTAATTATCAGTTGATCAAGGTAGTGAGTAGTTCAGCCAGATAGAAAGATGTCATAGAATCGCACAGGAGTACAACATGGAAACTGGTTCTTCAGCCCATCTGGTCCATGCCAGCCATAGTGCCCTCTGAATTGCTCACATTTGGCCCGTATCCCTCTAATCCTTTGTCATCCATTGCTTATCCAAATGATTTTTAAATGTTGCTATTGTATCTGCCTTAATCATTTTATTTGGCAGTTCATTCCACATGTACCACCCTCTGCATGAAGAATTTTCCTGTCAGGTCCCTTTTGAACCTTTCCCCTCTCACCTTAAACATAGAACATTACAGCGCAGTACAGGCCCTTTGGCCCTCGATGTTGCACTGGCCAGTGGACCCTCTAACCTAAACTATTCCAATATCATCCATATGCCTATCCACCGACCATTTGAATGCCCCCAGAGTAGGAGAGTCCACAACTGCTGCAGGCAGGGCATTCCACGCCCTCACCACCCTCTGTGTAAAGAACCTGCCTCTGACATCCGTCCTATAACTACCACCTCTTAATTTAAAGTTATGCCCCTTCGTGTTGGTCATCACCATCCGAGGAAAAAGGCTGTCACTATCCACCCTATCCAATCCTTTGATCATCTTATACGCCTCAATTAGGTCACCGCGTAACCTTCTTCTCTCTAATGAAAATAACCTCAGGTCCCTCAGCCTTTCCTCATAACACCTTCCCACCATACCAGGCAACATCCTGGTAAACCTCCTCTGCAACCTTTCCAATGCTTCCACATCTATCTTATAATGCAGCGTCTAGAACCGTACGCAATACTCCAAGTGCGGCTGCACCAGAGTTTTGTACAGTTGTAACATAACCTCACGGCTCCTCAATTCAATCCCTCTACCAATAAAAGCTAACACGCCGTACGCCTCCTTAACAACTTTATCAACCTGGGTGCCAACTTTCAAAGAGCTATGTACTTGTACCCCAAGATCCCTCTGCTCGACAACGCTATTAAGGGTCCTTCCATTTGCCCTATATTTCATATGCCTGTTATTCCTACCAAAGTGAATCACCTCACACTTATCCGTATTGAATTCCATTTGCCACCTCACGGCCCAGCTCTGCAACCTGTGTCCCTCTGCAAACTGTAACATCCATCCTCGCTGTCTACAACTCCCCCCACTTTGGTATCATCAGCAAATTTACTAATCCAACCCTCTACACCCTCATTTAGGTCATTTATAAAAATGACAAACAGCAGTGGCCCCAAAACAGATCCTTGAGGTACACCAACCTGCACTCCAGGTTGAATATTTCCCATCAACCACTACCCTCTGTCTTCTATCAGCTAGCCAATTCCTAATCCAAACTGCTAAATCACCTTCAAAACCTATGCCCTCTCGTTTTCAATTCCCTTTTCCTGGGAAAAAGACTGCATTCACCCGATTTATTCCCCTTATGATTTTATGTACATTAATAAGGTCACCCTTCATTCTCCTACGTTCCAAGGAATAAAGTTTAATTTAGCCAACTTCTGTCTGTAGTTGAAGCCCACTAGTTCTGGCGACGTCCTTATAAATTTTCTTTGCACTCTATCAATTTCTTTCCTATAACAGCGTGATCAAAACTGTATACAATACTCCAGGTGCAGCCTTATCATCAATGTATACAACTGTAACATTATGTCCCAGCTTCTAGACTCAGTGCCTTGACTGATGAAGGCCAGTGTGCTAAACGCCTTCTTCACCACCTTGTCTACTTGCGACACTGCTTCAAGCAAACTATGGACTCCTAGGTCCATCTGTTCCTCAACACTCCCCAGGGCCCTATCATTCACTTTAAGCCTACCCTGGTTTGACTTTCCAAAATGCAACTCCTCACACCTAACTGTGTGGAAATCCATTTGCCAGTCCTCGGCCCACTTCCCTAACTGATCAAGATCTCCCTATAATTTTTGATAACCTTCTAATTAAGTATCATCTGCAAACTTCCTAACCATGCTCACATCCAAATCATTTAAATAAATAACAAATAACATGGGTCCTAACACCAACCTCTGAGGTACACCACTAGTCACAGTTCACTAGTCACAGTTCTCTAGTCCAAGAAACAATCTTCGACCATCACACTCTGCTTCCTACTTTCAAGCCAATTTTGAATTCAATTAACTAGCTCTCCTTGGATCCCATGCAGCCTAACCTTCCAGACAAACCTGCCATGCAGGACCTTGCTAAAGTCCATATGTAAGAAGTCTCATAACACCAGGTTAAAGTTCAACAAGTTTATTTGGGTGTTTATTAAACCAAATAAACCTGTTGGACTTCAACCTGGTGTTGAGAGACTTATTACTGTGCTTATCCCAGTCCAATGCTGGCATCTCCACATTGAAGCCTATATGGACAACTTAACTGCCCTACCTGTAGCCATCCTTATTGTTACCTCTTCAAAAGAATCTGTGAGATATGACTTCCCATGCACAAAGCTATGCTGACTATCCCTAATCAGACTTTGACTATTCAAACATTGGTAGATCCTGTCCCTCAGACCCATCAGGCCCAAGGAATTTGTGCTTTAAGGCTGCAAGTATATCCTCCCTAGTAATATGCATATGACCCAAGACGACATTGCTTGTTTCAATTATTTCTTTAGCACTCATGATTTTCTGTTCAGTAAACACGGTGGAGAAATATTCATCAAAAAATTCACCCGTCTCTTGGACTCTACATACAGGTAACCATGCTAATCTTTAAGGGGACCTATTCTCTCTCCAGCCATCCTTTTACTCTTGGAATTTTCTTTAACCTTACCTGCCAGACTCATCTCATGTCCTCTTTTTGCCCTCCTGATCTCCCTCTTAAGTGTACTGTTACACTTTTTATAGTGAGAGGGATTCACTTGTCCCTGATTACCTAAATCCAATGTATGTTTTCATCTTTTTCCTGAACCAGAGCCTTAATATCTTTCATCAGCCAGGGATTCCTGAACTTACCAGTCTTTCCCTTCATCCTTATAGAAACATACTGCCCCTGGACTCTTGCTATCACACTTTTAAAAGCCTCCCAATTGCCAGTCATTCCTTTCCCTTCAAACAGACTCACCCAATCAACCTCTGCTTGATCCAGCCTAATGCCTCCAAAATTGGCCCAGCTCCATTTGAGCACCTTAACTTGTGGATCCATCCCATCATTTTTCATAACTATTTTAAACCTATTAGTGTTATGGTCACGGGATCCAAAGTGCTTGCCGACTGACACTTCGAGGATTTTCACAGTAATTTCATTGCAATGTTAATGTAAGCTTAATTGTAACACTAATAAATAAACAAACTTTAATCACTTGCCTACCTTGTTTCCTAAGAGGAGACCTAGTACTGCATGCTCCCAAGTAGGCCCTCTGTGTATTGATTCAGAAACTTGCTTGGACACATTTAACTAATTCCACCCTGTCCAGGCCTTTTGAACTCTTCAATACTGGGGAAATAAAAATCTGCCAGTAATACATCCCTATTATTTTTACAACCATCTGCAATCTCTCTTCACACCACTGCTGTAGTTCCCATTGGCTCTTGGGGGTCTGTAATTCAGTCCCATCAGAGTGAACATTGCTTGTTTCTAAATTCTATCCATTTGGCCTTATTTGATGAACACCCAAGAATATTCTCTCTAAGTACTGTTTTGCCCTCATTTATCAAAAAGACAACTTGACTGCTGAACTTGCTCTTTTTGATTACTGTATTTTTTCCTAACTTCTCATTGGCCCCTCTCTCGTTCAGAGTCTCACCTCCCGCCCCTTCCAAACCTAAGAGTTTAAACTCTCTCAGATAGCACTAGCAAATCTTCAAGCAAGGATATTGGATCCCTCTGGTTCAAGTGCGATCTGTCCTCCTTGTTCCGATCACCTGTACCCAAGAGGAGAGCCCAATGACCCAAGATTCTAAATACCTGCCCCGTGCACCAGCTGCTCAGCCACACATTCATCTAGCCTATCTTTCCATACCTGTCCTCACATGTAATCTGGAGATCTGCACCTTCGAGGTCCTGCTTTTTAACTTGATAAATCTCTGTAATCGTTCTGCAGGACTTCATCCCTTTTCCTAACTATGTCATTTGTAACAATGTGTACAACGATCTCTGACCGTTCACTCCCCTCTTCATAATGTTCTACAACTGCTCAGAGACATTTTTGACCTTGACATAAAATCATAGAATGTGTTGCAGAAGAAGGCCATTTGTCCCATTGAGCCTGTATCAACGACAATACCACCCAGGTCCTAAGTCCGGAACCCCACATATTTGCCCAGGTTCTATGTCTGTAATCCCCTATGTATGCCCTCCTAATTCCTCTGATACTAAGGGGCAATTTATCATGGCTTGTCAATCTAAATCACACATCTTGGACATGTGGTACCTAGGAGGAAACGCACTATTCTGGCATTTCTTCTGTAACCACAGAAATTCCTGTTTGTCATCCTCACTATTGAGTCTCCTATCAGTGTCACTCTGTCTGACTGCACCTTTATTCTCTGAGCCTCAGAGCTGGTCACAATGCCGCAGACCTGACTGCTGCTGGTAGCCCCTGAAAGGTCATCCAGCCCAATAGTGTCCAAAGAGGTGTAACTGTTAGTGAAGGGGTATGGCCATGAAAGAAACCTGCACTGTCTGCCCACACCCCTTATCTCTCCAAGTGGTCACTCAGCTACCTGGAGCCTGCATCTCACTAAAGCTGTTATCAGTGATATTCTCAGCATCCTAGATGATGTTTCTGCGTCCAGTTCCAGTTGCTTAATGTCTGTCAGGAGCTGCAGCCAGGTGCACTTCCCACAAGTGTAATTACCAGGGATACTGGAATTCTCCCTCAGCTCCTACATCCAGCAAAAGGAGCATGCCAATGTCCTAATTGCCAGCCCGAATGCTCCAAGTATTGAAAAATAAGAATTAATGTGACCTACTTGCTCTTCTCTACTCAGCCTCTCCAGCCAAAGCATCAGAGCTTCCGCTCTAACCCTGGCTCACCCTCCCAATTGCCACTCCCCTTTTACTTTGCTTGTTCTCTTCGCAGTGCCTTTTCATTTTTTGGTTAGTGGAGGAGGGAAGGAAACACTAATGTAGTGTTTTGGGCTTAACTATTCCTTGACACTAATTCCTTTTGGATCTACTGTCCAGCCGTGTTGACTGTGCTAACATCTCCGAGAATTCCTCTGTGATGTCTCCCTGCCAGCCTCTGATTCAATGTTCTTCCTTGCGTTGATCACAAAGGGTACCCAGTCGTAGTGACAGTGCCAATATCTAGAATTCCTCTGGTGACAGCAGAGGAGTTACATAAAACATTGGTGCTCAGGCAAGAGATGGGATTTTCAGCTAAGGCTCTCATCCTTGATAGATTAACTATCCAAACAAGAGTTGTCTGTGGATATTGAGGGATCAAGTGTTATGCTATTTGTGATGGAGTTGCTTGCTAATGCTTGATACCTGTGCATGTGTTTGAAGAATCGTCAGTTGTATTTGAAACTAAATCACCAACTTCTGGGGGCAAAAGAGAAGATCAAAAAAAAGCATGTTTTTGAGCTAGATTTTAACGATAGCCTAATTAGACTAAGGCTAATATTGCAATTTCCATTTCAGAACATAGAACATAGAACATTACAGCACAGAACAGGCCCTTCGGCCTTCGATGTTGCGCCGACCAATATAAAAAGCAATGCCCCTCCCAACTAAACCATTCCCTTCTCTTCCATATACTTATCAACTAACCTCTTAAACGCCACCAAACTTGGCGCATCTACAACTGCTGCAGGCAGGCATTCCACTCCCTAACCACCCTTTGGGTAAAGAACCTACCTCTGATATCCGTCCTATAACTATCACCCCTTAATTTAAAGCTGTGTCCCCTCGTGCTCGCTTTTTCCATCCTAGGAAAAAGGCTATCACTGTCCACCCTATCTAAACCTCTAATCATCTTATATGTTTCGATCAGGTCCCCTCTTAGCCTCCTCTTTTCTAACGAAAACAACCTCAAATCCCTCAGCCTCTCCTCATAAGACCTGCCCTCCATACCAGGCAACATCTGGTAAACCTCCTCTGTACCTTCTCCAATGCCTCCACATCTTTCTTATAATGTGGGGACCAGAACTGCACACAACACTCCAAGTGCGGCCGCACTAGAGTTTTGTACAGTTGCAACATGACGTTGCGGCTCCGAAATTCAATCCCCCTCCCAATAAAAGCCAAGACTCCATATGCCTTCCTAACAACCTTCTCGACCTGACTGCCTACTTTCAGGGATCTATGCACATAAACACCAAGATCCCTCTGTTCATCTAGACTACTAAGAATCCTACCATTTGCCCTATACTCTACACAATTATTATTTCTGCCATAGTGCATTACCTCACACTTTTCCACATTAAACTCCATTTGCCACCTCTCGGCCCAGCTCTGCAACTTGTCCAAGTCACTCTGTAAACTATAAAACCCCTCTTCACTATCTACCACTCCACCGACTTTAGTGTCATCTGCAAATTTACTGATCCATCCCTCAATACCCTCATCCAGATCCTTTATAAAAATTACAAACAGCAGGGGCCCCAAAACAGACCCCTGAGGCACACCACTCGTCACCGAACTCCACGATGAATATCTCCCATCAACCACCACCCTCTGTCTTCTATCTGCTAGCCAATTCCTAACCCAATTAGCTAAATCACCCTCTATCCAATACATCTGCATTTTCTGCAGAAGTCTTCCATGGGCCACCTTATCAAACGCCTTACTAAAGTCCATATATACCACATCAACCGCCTTACCCCCATCCACCTCTTTGGTCACTTTTTCAAAAAACTCAATAAGGTTAGTAAGGCACGACCTACCCTTCACAAAAACCATGCTGACTATCCCCAATCAATTCATTTCTCTCTAAATAACTATAAATCCTATCCCTAATAATTCTCTCCAATACTTTGCCCACAACAGAAGTAAGACTCACTGGCCTATAATTCCTGGAAGGTCTCTCTTCCCCTTCTTGAACAATGGGACCACATTCGCTATCCTCCAGTCCTCCGGAACCACACCCGTAACCAACGACGACCTGAAGATCAGAGCCAGAGGCTCTGCAATCTCCTCTCTTGCCTCCCAGAGAATCCTAGGGTAATCCCGTCCGGCCCAGGGGACTTATCCAACTTCAAACCCTCGAGAATATCTAGCACATCCTCCCTATCTACTTCGATACCTTCCAGTTTGCTACCCTGTACCTCAGTGTTCTCCATAACTACATTTACATCACCCTGTGTGAATACCGAAGAGAAATATTTATTCAGTACCTCTCCAATCTCCTCAGGTTCCATGCACAACTTCCCACTGCTGTCTATGACTGGCCCTAATCTTGTCCTAACCAATCTTCTATTCTTAACATATCTAAAGAAAGCTTTGCTTTTAGCTTTGCTAAACCATTGCTTGCCCACTGTAACATGTAAATAGAAACCCCTATCCCTCAGTTGAAGTATTTAAATCAGTTCCTGATAAGTATTAATTGAGACAGTAAGGGGCAATTTTAGCATGGCCAATCAATCTAACCCGTATATCTTCGGACTGTGGGAGGAAATCAAGCATCTGGAGGAAACCCACACAGACACAAGAAGGATGTGCAAACTCCACACAGTGACCCAAGCTGGTAATCATACCCAAGTTGCTGGAACTGTGAAGCAGCAGTGGTAACAACTGTGCTACAGTGCCGTCCAAGATGCTAAACTGTCCGTTAGAACATAGAACACTACAGCACAAACAGGCCCTTCGGCCCACAAGTTGTGCTGAACACATCAAAACCTACCCAGCCATAGACCTATCTATAATCCCCAATCCCATTGGATCCCATATACTCATCCAGAAGTCTTTTAAAAGACCCCAGCGAGTTTCCCTCGACCACCACCGACGGCAGCCGATTCCATTCACTCACCACCCTCTGAGTGAAAAACTTTCCCCTAGCATCCCCTCTGTACTTGCTTCCCTGCACCTTAAATCTGTGCCTTCTCGTCGCGACCATTTCAGCCCGGGGAAATAGTCTCTGAGAGTCCACCCTATCTATTCCTCTCAACATCTTGTAAACCTCTATCAGGTCGCCTCTCAACCTTCGTCTCTCCAGGGAGAACAGTCCCAGCTCCCGCAACCTGTCTTCATATGGCATGCCTCCCAATCCAGGCAACATCCTTGTAAATCTCCTCTGCACCCTTTCAATAGCTTCCACGTCCTTCCTGTAGTGAGGCGACCAGAACTGCGCACAGTACTCCAAGTATGGTCTGACAAGGGTCCTATAAAGCTGCAGCATTACCTCCTGAGCTGCAGCATTACCTCCTGATTACCAGGAGGGAACATATTTCCCTCCTGGAGGGAGGGAACATACCTCCTGATTGTCAAATGGGAACATATTCCCATTTGCCCAACTCGAATGTCCATCTAGCTCATGGATAGGGAGGGACATGCATCCAAACATTTCTGTGCTCTTTTGTACCACCTTGTGCCCTACAATTCATTGTGTATTTCCTTGCCTTGTTAATCCCCCACAATGCATTACCTCACTTTCCACGGCTAAGTTCCATTTGCCACTGCTTTGCCCATCTGTCTAGGTTGTCTCTATCATACTATAATTCAAGACTTTCCTCCTCACTATTTTCCCCACCGCCAATTTTCATGTCATCTGCAAACATTGATCAGATCTCCTGTTTTCATGACTGGATCATTAATGTGCAGTATGAGCGGAGAGAGGGTTAAGCATGGGTTAAAGAGATATGTATTGTCTCCAGACAGGACAGTTAGTGAGATTTGGCAAGATTTTGATCTTCAGGTAAGCGTTCTCAAAGGCGACCTTCATGACACACAACAACACAGAGTCACTCATGCACACATGAGGACAGCCTTAACTGGGATCTTGGATTCATGTGGCATTATCTGCGACCCCCATGACTTGACTGGGCTTGCAAAATTTCACTGATTGATCTATCTGGAGACAGTGCACATCTCTTTCACCTATGCTTAATGCTATGTCCACTCACATTGTCCATACGTTCAAGACTTGATTACCTGTAAAGACTTGCATTCCAACCATTATTTGTAAATTGAGTTTGTGTCTTTATATGCCCTGTTTATGAAGAGAGCTCCCACTTCGGACAAACGAAAATGCCCAGAAAGCTAGTGGCTTTTGCTACAAAATAAACCTGTTGCTCTTTAACCTGGTGTTGTGAGACTTCTTAATATCCTTTGACATAGAGAACTCCATGGACTCGGTCCTACTCTTACCTTTACAGTAACATGTAAGCATCCTGATCTCTCACTTTCCTTTTTGAATTACACCCACTGTTTTGATGTAGATTTTCCGACAAGTGGCAGTACAGTGGCTAAATGGTTCGCACTGCCATCTCACAGCACCAGGGACCTGGGTTTGAAACCTGGCTTGGGTCACGTCTGAAAAAGTTTGCATGTTCTCCCTGTGTCTATGTGGGTTTCCTCGAGGTGCTCTGGCTTTCTCCCACAGTCCAAAGATGTGCAGGTTAGGTTGATTAACCATGCTAAATTGACCCTAGTTTCGGCGGAATTAGCAAGGTAAATATGTTCCATTACAGGGATTCAGTGGAATTGTTATTAGTGCAGGCTCGATTGTCTGAATGGCCTCCTTCTGTACAGTAGGGAGCTTAAGTAGCTATTCCATCTTTGTCTTTTTCCATAATTACTTGACTCTTACCAAGTTGTACTCATTATCACCAAAATGCTCCCTCACTAATACATAGAACATAGAACATTACAGCACAGAACAGGCCCTTTGGCCTTCGATGTTGCGCCGACCAATATAAAAAGCAATGCCCCTCCAAACTAAATCATTCCCTTCTCTTCCATATACTTATCAACTAACCTCTTAAACGCCACCAAACTTGGCGCATCTACAACCGCTGCAGGCCGGGCATTCCACTCCCGAACCACCCTTTGGGTAAAGAACCTGCCTCTGATATCCGTCCTATAACTATCACCCCTTAATTTAAAGCTGTGTCCCCTCGTGCTAGCTTTCTCCATCCTAGGAAAAAGGCTATCACTGTCCACCCTATCTAACCTCTAATCATCTTATATGCTTCAATAAGATCCCCTCTTAGCCGCCTCCTTTCTAACGAAAACAACCTCAAATCCTTCAGCCTCTCTTCATAGAACCTGCCCTCCATACCAGGCAACATCCTGGTAAACCTCCTCTGTACCCTCTCCAATGCCTCCACATCTTCCTTATAATGTGGGGACCAGAACTGCACACAATACTCCAAGTGCGGCCGCACTAGAGTTTTGTACAGTTGCAACATGATGTTGCGGCTCCGAAATTCAGTCCCCCTACCAATAAAAGCTAAGACTCCATATGCCTTCTTAACAACCTTCTCGACTTGACTACCTACTTTCAGGGATCTATGCACATACACACCAAGATCCCTCTGTTCATCTAGACTACTAAGAATCCTACCATTTGCCCTATACTCTACACATTTGTTATTTCTGCCATAGTGCATTACCTCACACTTTTCCACATTAAACTCCATTGGCCACCTCTCGGCCCAGCTCTGCAACTTGTCCAAGTCCCTCTGCAAACTATAACACCCCTCTTCACTATCTACCACTCCACCGACTTTAGTGTCATCTGCAAATTTACTAATCCGTTTAATATGTTACCACCGGCCTGGCTTTTTTCCTAAAATTAGGTTCAGTATTGCCCCCTCTGTTATAGGACTTTGTAAGTGCTGACTCAAAAAGCTCTCTGAATGCAATTTTAAAATTCTGATCCTACTATGCCTTTCACACTTTGACTTGAAGTTGAAATCCCTTGCTGTTATTGCCCTGTTATTTTCACTCAGCTGCAAGTTACCTACATACCTGTTCTCTACCTCTCAATGACTGTTTGGAGGCCAACAAACTTCCAGCAAAATGATTTCTCCCTTTTTGTATTTAAATTCTACCCATATGGCCTCAACTCAGGAGCCTGCTTAAAATATCATCCCTCCTCACTGCAGTAATGGACTCCTTGAACAATAATGCAACATCACCAGTTGCTTTATCTTTGTCCTCTGGCTGACGATGCTGGTTTCCTGACTGCTGCTCCAAAGTAAGCGCCCTGGTCAACTGCTGCTCCCACTGGATTTGTTAGGTAGTAAGGCACACAAATATGGCAATACCTCGCTCTCCAACTTCCCTTAACTCTCATACTTACCCCATCTTTGTGTTTCACTCCTTGCAGCCTGCATTTACTAGCGTCTGATACCAGGAGTCATCCAGAGATTATAACCTTAGAGGTCCTCTTTTTCTTAATCTTCTAACTAGTTTCCTACATTCAGGACTTCTTCATCTTTGTATCTATGTCATTGGTACCAATGTCAACCAAAGCTTCTGACTATTCACCTTTCCTCTTTAGAATGCCCTGCAGATGTTCAGAAATATCCTTGATCCTGGCACCAAGGAGACAACAGACAATCTTAGTAGCATCTCTAGCCAAGAAACACTTTTCTCTTCCTTCTCACTATTGAATCTCCTACCATTATTGCTCTTCCCCTCTTAATTCCTCTCCACTTGTACATTGAACCACCCACAGTGTCCTAGAATTGGCTTCGGCAGCATTCCCCAGAGTAACTTGAGTCTCACTGTTTTTCCCACACTGAAAAATAGTTCTTGAGTGAGATGCAGTCTGGTACTTTACTGACTACCTGCCTGATACGTCGTGCTATAGAGTATGTAAAACATGAGACTGAGCTCCCAAATCATCTTTTAGTTTTAAAAACTTAGGCCAAGTATGAAGTTACTTTTTTTTTGAAGCTCAAACTCTTGCCTTTCCGTAATGTAGTTTTGAAGTGGAGAAAATAACATACCCACTACCTACCAATCAGCTCTGTACTGGTGCCACTTGTCAAATCCTTTGATGTCATGGTTACTTTTTTTTTTCCACACTGTTTCCTCACAATGGTTGAAATACTCCCCAAATAACTAGCCTCTACACCAGTAGCAGGCAAGACTACTTTCTGAAGATGACAAAATTAGAAAGCAAAGAATACCTCTTCTCTCTGCACCAAATTCCCACTTTCCTCCAAACTCCCAAATATACTCTTCTGACTGTGTGTCACTCAGCTGATGTCTCTCCCAATTGCTTGTGTACCTCTTGCTAATCGTGCATTTGAAACAATTCGTTTTTATAGAGAGCTAAGATGAGCCTCTGGTTTGGTTTCTACAGTAACCAACGCTTATTAAGTTTCAGGTGATTGATAGTTAATTGGCACTCAAGTCACTTATTTTAAATTGGCTATTTAGAAAAAATGATTTACCAATTTAGTTCTCACCTTGCTCCAAATTCCCAAATATACTCACTCAGACTGTGGCTAATTCGGGTGATCTCTCTCTCTCAACTGCTCGTGTGCCTTTTTTTTAAGCAAAGGTTATCGAGGGTAGGTGGGAATGTGGAACTCAAAATGCAAACTGACGACCACAATTTTATTGACTATCTGAACACAATCAAGGAGCTGAATGGCTTCCTACTTCTATTTCATAAGTCATATGATCTTAAGTTCTTGGACACAGTTGATGAAATACTGTTCCTTTGAGCTTCATGAAACAATATAGGAAGCTGAGGACAGAGTGGATATGATTGATGAAGAGAATTAAAATGATGTGACCAAAGCTCAGGGTCACACTTGCAGAACAAGTTGTCTTGTGTTGAATTTTGTATTCAACTAGGACAACTGGGATTTAGTCTCTGCACTGAGAACCCATTAGATAGATAACAAGGCAGAATTAAACTCTACTGATTTTTGTGCAGTGATTTCTGCTGGAATTGAAATGTTTGACATCCGGGGAAGACAGAATCAATGCGCATGTAACAATGTTTGACCCTCTTGCAGTTGCATAGTTTGAACTTTACAGTCCAGTTTTGTACTTGGAGAGTAAGCAAATTCCATAGACCATATCCATCAATTCCTCCATCCTGGTTGGAATGCAATTCAGTTCTGAAAAGTCATATTGGACTTGAAATGCTAACCTTGTTTTTCTCTACATCAAAAATGGACATTAATATGTGACACTTGTATTAAATTATTTTTAACTCATTAGGCAGCAGTAGATGCGCCAAGTTTGGTGGCGTTTAAGAGGTTAGTTGATAAGTATATGGATGAGAAGGGAATGGTTTAGTTAGGAGGGGCATTGCTTTTTATTTTGGTCGGCACAACATCGAAGGCCGAAGGGCCTGTTCTGTGCTGTATTGTTCTATGTTCTATGTTCTATGAAACAAACAACCTGATCCGTGTAGTTATTAACCCTGAAAAATTATATAGGTGTGTCACGAAAAACTGCTAAGGTATAAGTCCTAGTGCATAAGGACTGTTATCAGGATTATTAAGAAGTGAAAGTAGTTTCCCAGCTGTTTCTGTTTATTTCCCTTTCGCAGATATATCTGGTCATTCTTTTGATAGCATTTTCATTGAGATGATTACAATGAGTTAGGATTAAATAATAGTTTATTTTGTGGTTTTGCATGGTGTCCTGAACATCTCAAACATTTCTTACAGTGTAGTTTTTGCAAACTTGACACTGATTTTTTTTGGTGTTTCCTAATGAGATTGAAGATAAATCTCTGCCTGATTGTTGTAATGAATTTGAATTTTGATCATCTTTGGATATATACCAGTATTGTAAAAGTACCCACATCAATCTCTTCTAATGTTATATCTGCTATTTTAATTGCCTTAGTAAATAGAGGCAAGTATTACAATATTTCTGTAATTTTACTGTCATTACCTGAGTTTATTGTGTGTATTCATTAGTGGCCTTATCCCTATGTTAATTCTATTTTTGCCAGTAGGATATCTTATTGTTACTGTTTGTATACATTAATTTATACATTTTGCCTTTTTAAATGTTTTGTTTCTTAACTTTTGCATATCCCCTTTTGTATTTCTGTTTGTGGAATATGGACTTAGTTTGTGCCTTTTTGATTCATAGAATCCTACGGTACAGAAGCCGACCATTTGGTCCATCGAGTCTGCACTGACTACAATTTCACCCAAGGCCTATTTCCATAACTCCATGCATTTACCCTAGCTAATCCCACTGACACTAAGGGGCAATTTAGCATGGCCAATCAACCTAACCCACACATCTTGACTGTGAGAAGAAAACGGAGCATCCAGAGGAAATCCCCACAGGCACTGGGAGTATGTGCAAGCTCTACACAGACACACCCAAACTGGGTCCCTGGTGCTGTGGGGCAAATTAGTATTCCCTTATTGCCCTTTTTTTTATTCATATATAATATCACAGAATTGTTATGGGGCAGAAGGAGGCTATTTGGCCCATCATATCTGCATCAGCTATCCATATGAGCTTCAAGATTGAGAGCCATTCCCCTGCTTTTTCCCCAAATCATTACACATTATTTCTCAAGTAATCATCTAATGCCATCTTGGATGCCTTGATTGAACCTGCCTCCACCACATTTTCAGGCAGTGCATTCTAGACCTGAACCGCTTGTTGTGTGAAAAATAATTCTTGTTCTTGACCCTTTTACACATATGAATAGTTTTTTCCCATCACCTCTAGCCAACCACCTCATGATATCTAACTAGTTTACTATTAACTAGTTTGGTTGTGCTTTTTAATGAGGTACATTTCTCAAGGATTTTATTCACCATTTTTAACATTTCTCATATTGTTCTGTTAATAGATTTGTCAGTAAGTTGTTTCCATTTACTTCCCTAGTTCCTTTCTCATCCTCTTAAAATCAGTTTTCCCATGTATTACTCATGCATGTAGTTTATTTATCTTTTTAATATCAAGAATTAATTACACAATGAATAAAAATTGCAATCTAACTTTTTTATAGGACTTGTACAAGTCGGCCTTTTTCTTCTTTGAAGGGGTTTTCTATAATGACATGAGGTATTCGGAGTGCAGAGATTTGAGCAGGTACAGTGGTTTTCATTATATTTCCCAATACAACATTTTAACTTTAACTTCTTCCCTAACCCAATAGCTGAAGTTATCCAATGCATGGCGTATGTAAACATATCCCTTGAATTCATTACAACCTTTAAAATAACATCCCAAGGCATGTCACAGGAGATTTATCAAGCTAAGTTTGACACTTTACCAAATCTAAATATATTAGGACAGATGGCAATAAACTTGGTCAAAAAGTAGGGATTAAGCTATGTCTGAAAGAAGGAGGGAGAAACCATGAACTGGAAGTTTAGGCAACAAAGCCCTGTGCTTGGAGCCTTGGCAGTTGATGGTATAGTCACCAAAAATGGAATAGTTAAAATCAGGGAGGCTCAAAGGTCAGAATTGAGTGGCAAAAATCACGGTTAATAGTCAGCCTGAAGGAGATTGCAAAAATATGGAGAAGAGAATCCATCGTTGGATTTTGAAGTCCTTGCAAATAAGAATAAATGTGTGTCAGTGAGCATAAGGATAATGATTAAACTGACTTGGTGCACATTGGGTATTGGGTAGCAGAATTTTGGATTATCTCACATTTGTAGAGGGTAAAACATGAGAGACAGCCTGGAGTCCACTGGAATAGTCAAAGAACAGTACAACACAGTAACAGGCCCTTCACCCACTAAGTCTGTGCTAATACAAATGCGTCTCCAATCTAATTTTTTTTTTTGCCTCTTCGCTGTCCATATCCCCCTCTTTCCTGCCAATTCGGGTATTTATCCAGATGTCTCTTGAAAGTTGGTTATAAAATCTGCTTCTACCACTTCTCCAGCAGCACATTTCAGGTATTGACCACCCTCTGTGAAAAACTAGCCCATTAGATCTCTTTTAAATTTTCCCCCGTCACTTTCAACCTATGCCCCTGAGTAATTGACCCTTCAACCCTGGGGAAAAAACTGACCAGCCACTCAATCCAAGCCTGTCATAATCTTGTAAACATCTATCAAGTCCCCTCTCATTCTCCCATGCTCCAATGAAAACAACCCAAATTTGTTCAACCTTTCTTCATCGTTCATATTCTCCAAATCAGGCAACATCCTGGCAAATCTTTTCTGCACCCTTTCAAATGGATCAGTAGTGTGGCAACCAGAATTGTATACAGTTCTCCAAATATAGTCTAACCAAAGTCTTATACAGCTGCAAGGTGATTTTCTAATTCCTATATTCAACACCCGATTGATAAAGGCAACATGCCATATATCTTCTTAACCACTTCGTTCATAGAACACTACAGCACAAACAGGCCCTTCGGCCCACAAGTTGTGCCGATCATATCAGTACCTACCAGGCCATAGAATTATTTGTAACTCCCGATCACATTAAATCCCATGTACTCATCCAGAAATCTCTTAAAAGACCCCAGCGAGCTCGCCTCCACCACCACTGACAGCAGCTGATTCCATTCGCTCACCACCCTCTGAGTGAAAAACTTACCTCTAACATCTCCTCTGTACTTGCCCCCCAGCATCTTAAACCTGTGTCCTCTTGTAGTGACCGTTTCAGCCCTGGGAAATAGCCTCCGAGAATCCACTCTATCTATTCCTCTCAACATCTTATAAACCTCTATCAGGTCGCCTCTCAACCTTTGTCTCTCCAGGGAGAAGAGACCTAGCTCTCTCAACCTATCTTCATAAGGCATGCCCCCCAATCCAGGCAACGTCCTTGTAAATCTTCTCTGCACCCTCTCAATAGCTTCCACGTCCTTCCTATAGTGAGGTGACTCAGGTTCACCTGAGTTGCCCCCTTCAGGGAACTGTGCATCAGCATACCTAGATCTCTCTGTATGCTAATATTTCTAAGGGCTCTACCATTTATGGAAGCAGTAAAGCAGCTGAGGCTACTTCATTGAATGCTGTTAAGGCAAGAATAGATAAATTTTTGAATTGAGGGTTATGGTGAGTGGGCAGGTAAATGGAGCTGAGTCCGTAAAAAGATCAGCCATGATCCTGTTGAATGGCAGAGCAGGCTCAAGGGCCAGATGGCCTACTCCTGCTCCTAGTTCTTAGATTCTTATTTATTGCATACTTTCTTTCTGCAGTAGACCTTCCAAATTGCATCACCTCGCATTTGGCCTGGTTAAATTCCATTTGCCATCTTTTGGCCCAGGTCTCCAGCCAATTTATATCCTGCTGTATCCTCTGACAATCTTCCTCACTATCCACTACTCCCAACTTTTGTACCATCTGCAAATTTACTAACCAGACCATTTACATTTTCCTCCAAATCATTTATTTATATATAGTATATATATAAATAATAGAGACCCCAGCACTGATCCTTGTGGAACACCACTTGTCACAGACCTCAACTTAAAAAAAGTATCCTTCCACTGCTATTCTCTGCTTTCTATGCTCAAGCCAGTTTTGTATACATTTTACCAGCTCACCTCAGATCTCATATGACTTCACCTCTGAATCAGATATGAATCACCATCCAGCATCCTGTCCAGGTCAACTTGTCATTTCCTCAAAGAACTCAATCAAGTTTAAAACATGACCTCCCCTTCACAAAACCATGCTGCCTATCGCTAGTAAGCAAATAATAAGCATGGCATTAAGTCAAGTCTTGGGTTTCAACAACAGATGAGTTGATGCAGAGATAGGTTTTGATAACTTTACAGATGAACATAAGCAGTCTTCGTTTGGTATGAATATTTATGGGATAGAAGGGAAGCTGGAGAAAGATGTTTGCATGAGGCTAAGAACGCGGGAAACTTAGAGGATGTTTGGCCTGGTAAGCCTGGGTAAATGAGCTAATTTAGAGGCAGCAGATCGGATGGTCTCAAATTTAGTGACAAGCAAGTCCATGAACGCCTTACAATTGTTGATGAGGATGAAAACAAGAGAGAGAGAGAGGAGTTTAAGACGATGCTTTGGCATCGTGAAAGGAAGCCCGAGATTGCCTTTGTATTCCAGGGTGACCCTATTATAGTGAGTATCTTGGACAATGAAAAGCAGGATATTAAAGGTACTTCATTGTCTAGCCAGATCTGGTAGCAAGTGGGTAAATTGGTTATTTGCCTTATCCATTAAAGTCTATATCTCTTGCACTAAGGGAACAGAAATAAGGGATGTACACCCTGAGAAGGGACCAGAGTGAGAGTGAGTAACTCTTTGAATGAGGTTTGGGGTATCAAAGGCGGAGATACAAGTGTGGTTGAGTGCTTTGTGGCTGCAGAAATGTTGTCCAGCTATGTAGATATACATCAAATCAAATAATCCCTAACAAATTCAAGATTTATTTTGGCTAAGGAAGTTTCTTAACCGAAATCATATTTAACCAGAAACTCTAGCTATGAGGGGATAGGGGGGAATATTTAACAAAAAGTAACAATGACTATAACTTGAGGCAACAATCAATATGTTGTAGTTCCAAGTGAGTTGTAATTCATATCGGCAGTTAAATCCATTTTGCTCTTGTGTTGATCACAGGGAAATAATTTCCACTATACAAGCATTTAATCAGCTTTTATGCACAGAAAAGCCACAGCTGTACCACAAATGTCAATTTCTATTTAATTTTATTGCAGTTGGTTGAGGGGTATGTTGGCAATGATAATGCCACTATCCAGTTACGTATCCTCTTCTCGTAATTCACTAGACCTGTGTGTTGATGAATGGATATCATTTTAATAAGCATGATGAGTATTGAATTATGTGCAAATGAGCTTAATTTAGTTACCTACATATCGCTTCCTCAATTTGCATAGTCAACTGCACTTGTATCTTTATACTTTTGCAATCTGTTTTGCTCTGCAAGATTATCTCTCTTTACTGTCTTTTTAGGACCATTATTGAATGGGCAGAATCACACGATCGAGGTTGTGGAAAATTTAGTGCAGCTAAAATGGAGGATTACGTATTCAATGATATGTGCATTAAAGTTGGCTATCCTTACTTATATTGTCATCAGGGTGACTGTGAACATGTCATCATCATCACAGATATCAGGTAAATTCATACATTTTGGGCAAAGAATTGTTCTGAAAAAACACTAGTAACTTCAGAGCACAAATGGTTATTTGTGCTGTCTTTACATATTGTTCTGCAATAAGAAATTTAAAGATCGATAAAATTCATGAAGTGGGTTACAGAATTAGCTTGGATATCCACAAGAATAGTTATTAACAACTGAAGCTCCAAAGCACTCTTCTACCTTGGATTGCATCACAGTATTTAACACTTTTGCTTTAGTTTATTGGAAATGAGACAGAAAATGAATGCTGCTATTAATACAAGCTGCATGCTTGTATTTGTATTTATAATTATTTTTTGTTGTCTCAATTTGAATGCAGGTTATTGGTCAGAAAATGTAACAAAAGGCATAAACTAGTTCCAAATTGAGTTTGATTGCTATATTTAAAGAAAAAGGATGCTACCTTATGCCAGATTATGTATAAGCAACTAGAGAGACACCAAATGACATATGCCGCAGCCATGATAATTTTTTGAAGCAGAGACATGTCTTTAGTGTTTTGGTCATATATAGATAAACTCTATTTTGCTAGCTTAGTTCGTAGTGATTACTGCAGCAGCTGTTTTTATTTAATTGAATGCTACTTATTTTCTGTCTGTTGATGAACTAACATTTCTCTAGTTTGTTTATCATGTTGTGAGAAGTGAAATAATTTACTTTTCTGGACTCTCCAACATTGAATTTCAGGAATAGTTCAATCCCAAAATGGGTTTTTAATAAAAAGAGATGATTGTGTTTAGAGAAGTCTTTTCTGCCCTTCTCCTATTCTCTTGCAACCTGAAATTGATTGGATTCCAGCTATTGATCCTCCAACATCCTGTGTATTCATTGTTTTCAAACCTGAGCATTGGTACTAGATATTGGTGGGGAGACTTGATTCTTTCCTCACCGACATCCACATGTATTTACTCCTTTCAGGGGTAATTGGTTAGATTTCAAGAGGAGGGCCTGGTCTATTTCCCTCCTTAATTGAGAGGCACAATCAGATGAGATCAGATTAGCTCTGCAGGTTGAAAATAAAACCAGGGACGTTCCTGGTCAGTATGTGGAATTGCTCAGTGAATAAACTCTCCAAATCATCAGACCCAAATGGAGGAATTTTTGTTGACAATCTTAACATTTTTGTTTGTCTTTCACAAAACTTAATGACAACGTTGTTGGCTTTACTTCACAGCTCTTCTGAAAGAGGCCATTGATTTTTTTAAAAATTACAGTGTCTTTTTATTTGTTCAATCCTTCCTATCATTTGAACCGTGCATCCTGTTTAGCTGTAAACATAATTTAGACTATCTATATCCTGAGAATACAATTAATATCACTCAATGGTTGACCTAACAATTAGGAAAAAGGCTATTATTGTGCTTTGAGAAATGCCTTGGAAAAACTTCAGAGATGACGCATTATGTTAAAAAGCAGTAAAGTAATTTTCTGTTAAAAGGAAGAGAACTCAGGAGATGTTAGAATTCAAAAAGAACGTACAAAAACTAGCGTAAGGCCACTATATCTGAATGCTCATAACATTGAAAACAAGATAAATGTGTTGGTGGCACAGACCATTGCGAACGAGTATGATTTGGTGGCCATTGCAGAAATATGGTTGCAGGATGGTCACAATGGGGAATTAAATATCCACGGGTATCTGACTGTTCAGAGAGACACAAGAAAGTAAGGGTGGTGTTGATATTTTTGGATATCAAAATATCTTTGATAGTTCAGGATGACATCAGGGCAGGAATGAAATGATGTAGGTTCTATGGAAAAAAAGGGTGAATCCATTTGGGTGGAAATTAGAAATAATGAGGAGAAAATTCATTGATAGACATGGTCTGTAGGCCACCAAATAATAACAACTTGTTGGGGCAAGAAATAAACAAAGAAATAACTGATGCAGTGGTACAGCAATTACCATGGGGGATTTTAATCTACATATCAATTGATCAAACCAGGTCAGTCAAGGCAGTAGTGAGGAGGAGTTCATTAAAATATATCCACGCTAGCTTCCTTGAACGGTACAAGGGAACAAGCTTCCCTAGATCTGGTCCTGTGTAATGAGACAGGAATAATCAATGTCCTACAGTTCGGGATCCTCTCCAAACAAGCAATCACAGTATGGTTTGAATTTAAACCATGGCGCATGAGAAGGTAAAATCCAATACCAGTGTCTTCTACTTAAACAAAGGAGACTACAATGAGATGAAGGAGGTGTTGGCTAAGGTAGATTGGGAGCAAAAGCTTTATGGTAGGACAATTGAGGAAGAGTAGCAGACTTTCAAAGCAATTTTTCACAGTGCTCAACAAAAGTATATACCAGTGACAAGGAAGGACTGTAGAAAAAGAGATAATCAGCCATGGATATCTAAAGAAATAAAGGATGGTATCAAATTGAAAAAAAGTGCATACAAAATGGGAAACTAGGGGATTGGCAAATCTTTAAATGTCAACAAAAAGCCAGGGAAAAAGCTATAAAGAAAAATAAGATAGATAATGAGAGTAAAGTAGCTCAGAATATAAAAGTTTCTACAAATGTATAAACTGAAAAAGAATGGTGAAAGTAAACATTGATCTTTTAGAGGATGAGAAGGGGGACTATAAATGAGAAAATGGCTGAGGCATTGAACAGGAATTTTGTGTTGGTCTTCACAGTGGAAGACACAAATGCTAAAACTTGATGACAAGAAGGCTATGGCAAGTGAGGACTTAGAAGCGATCATTATCACAAATGAGGTAGTGTTGGCAAGCTAATGGGACTAAAGGTAGACAAGTGTCCTAGCTCTGATGAAATGCACCCCAGGGTGTCAAAAGAGATGCTGGGTGAAATAGCAAATGCACTAGTGGTAAATTTGCTGGACTCTGGGGTGGTTCTCACAGATTGGAAAACAGCAAATGTGATGCAACTGTTTAAAAAAGGAGGTAGATAAAAGGCAGGTAGCTCTAGGTCGATTAGCTTAACTTCTCTAGTTGGGAAATGCTTGAATCTATTATCAAGGAAAAAATAGCAAGACATCTGGATTTCAATTGCCCCATTGGGAAGACGCAGCATTGGCTCATGATGGGCAGGTCATGTTGACTAATTTGGTGGAATTCTTTGAGAACATTACGTATGCAGAGGACAGTGGGGACTCTGGTGGATGTGGTGTATTTGGATTCCTAGAAGGCATTTGACAAGATGCTGCATCAATGACTGCTGCATAAGATAAAGGTGCACAGTGTTACGGGTAATGGTAGAGGATTGGTCAACTCACAGAAGGCAAGGTATGGGGATAAATAGGTGTTTTTCTGTATGGCGATCAGTGACTCGTGGTGTGTCTCAGGGATCAGTGTTGGGACTGCAATTGTTTACAATTTACATAGATGATTTGGAGTTGGGGACAAAGTGTAGTGTGTGAAAGTTCGCAAATGACACTAAAGTGAATGGCAGAGCAAAGTGTTCAGAGAACACCGAAAATCTGCAAAGGGATATAGATTGTCGAAGTGAGTGGGCGAGGGTCTGGCAGATGGAATACAACGTTGGTAAATGTGAGATCGTCCATTTTGGCAAGAATAACAGCAAAGTGGACTACATTTAAATTGTTAAAAATTGTAGCATGCTGCTGTGCCGAGAGACCTAGGTGTCTTTGTGCAGGAATCACAAAAAGTTGGTTTGCAGGTGCAGGAGGTAATTAAGAAGATAAATGGAATTGTCTCCTTTATTGCTAGAGAGATGGAGTTTAAAAACAAAGAGGTTATGTTGCAGCTGTATAAGGTACTAGTCAGGCCAGTTCAAAGATTTGTGGGTTAGGTTGTTTGGCCATATTAAATTGACCCTAATGTCAGGGGATTAGCAGGGTAAATATGTGGGGTACAGGAATAGGGCCTAGCTGGGATTGTGATCAGTGCAGACTCAATGGGATGAATGGCCACCTTCTGCTCTGTAAGGATTCTATGATTCTATTATTTTATTTTTTACACCCCCAATTCATAGACCTTGTGCTGTTAGTGTTGAATTAAATAGGAACGGTGAGGTCTACACAAAACCAGTGACATTGGGGATCCACGTTTTGCTTACCATTCAAGGATCTGAGTGGTAGAATGTGTCACAGTTTGTCAAAAACTTCTTTTCATAACTTATGAGTGCTGAGAGGTTGGCTATCTTTGGAGTTTGAGTCTCTTGGTATTATTGATTGAGAAAATTATGTTGGCCAGACAATAGAAAAGGTTCCCCTGCTTTTCTTTTTGCGATAGTATCTATAATGTTCACAGGAACAGACAGGGTTAATGTGTAATCTCTCATTTGCAGAACAGCATTTCTACAGTATAGTTCTCCATATTGCATTTGAGTGTTTGCCAATTTATATGTCCTACTCCAAGGTATTAGCTTCCCTTCTGTTCTTGCTGTGGAGCTGTTTAATGTCCAACTGCTTACAGACTTTATTCTCTTCAAGTGACCAGACAAAGAAATAAATTGGCCTGCTGGTGGTATAGCAGAAAACACTGGACATAACATCACACAGTCAGTTAATTAGCATTTATCAATCAGAGGTATACAGCGTTATCTATATCCATTCACAATTAACAACTGGAATTACATAATGTATAATGTAAGAATATAGCTTTGATTTGATTTTGTGTGTATGCTATTTGAAGGCTTGCAATGGAATTATGTGGTCCTTGTCTCTTATTTAGGTCTGTTTTAATCAAGACCTGTGGTTTTCTCAAAATTTTCCCTGTGTGACTGAGTTTTGCAGTTTGTGATTTTTAAATTTGAAATTATGAACCCTTTCAGTTCTTCTGATACTATATGTCATCTGAACGATAGCCAATCCCCCAGCCTTCATATTAGGACATTAGAATAGAAATGCTTGAGCTACTGAAAGCTGTATACAGGACAAAGCAATTCTGCTGTTCCATTTGATATTCTCCCTTAAGCCAGGGAGATCAGATTTTATCCAAAATAAACTCTGCCTCCTCTAAAATATATGGTTAGAGTAATCGTGTGATTGTTTTCACTTTTTCAGTCGGGCAAGTATTTCGCTGTATTCTTGTGAGTAAAGCTGTCTGTCACAATTCTACTAGTATAATCCCTTAGCTAAAGAGGAGTAGGAAGTGAGAATAAGAAACACAATTGTTTTAGGGTAGAATCAATTCTGCACTGGCTCTCTGAAAGAGCGTTCTGCCTAGTCCGCTGCTTATCCCTGTAACTTTGCACATCCTTCTTTTCTGATAGTAATCCAATTCCGTTTTGAAAACTTGATTGAGCCTGTTTCCACCACCCACAAGATTAAGGGCAGCACAGTGGTTAGCAATGCTGCCTCACAGCGCCAGGGACCTGATTTTGATTTCTGGCTTGGGTCACTATCTTTGTGGAGCCTGCACATTCTCCTATGTCTGCGTGAGTTTCCTCCAGATGCTCCGGTTTTCACCCACAGGTGGATGTGCAGGTTAGATCGATTAGCCATATTAAATTGCCCCTTAATATCAGGGGAACTAGCTAGGGTGAATGAATGGGATAAGGTCTGGGTGGGATTATGATTGATGCAACCTTGATGGGTTGATTAGCCTCCTTCTACGCTGTAGAATTCTAAGATTTGTTCCAGACTTCAACCATACTTGGCAGAAAAAAATGTTCTCTCATCACTTTTACTAGCCAATTATTTTGAAACCGTGCCCTGTAGTTCTCCGTGCTGTTTTGAATGAGAAGAGCTTCTCACTCCATATCTCTCAGGATTTGAATACCCCTATCAAGTCTCCTGTCAGCCTTATTCTCCTCGAAGAAAACAGCTCTAATCTCTCCAATCTATTCTTACAGCTACAGTTCTTTATAATTCTTGTGAATCTCCTCCGTACTCCCTCCAATGCATTATTTCCTCCACTATGGCACCTAGAACTGGATGCACTACTACAGATAAGGCCTAACTAGTATGTTATGTTATACAAGTTCAATATGACCCCCCTTTACTCTAGTACTCAATGCCCCTGTTTATAAGACCTAAGATACTGTGTCCTTTATTAACTATTCTCTTAACGTGCTCTGCAATCTTCAATGACTTATGCACAGACATCGAGCTCCTCCGTTAATGTTTCTTCCTTTATTTTGTGCTATCTCTTCATGTTCTTCCTGCCAATTCTCTGCATCGACTTATTTTCCACTTCTCAGCCCAATCCACCAATATGTCTGTATCCTTTTGAAGTTCAAAATTATCTTTATGTTTGTTCTCGCTCAACTTGTGCCATACTTGAATTTGGAACTTTCTTGCAGTTGAAGTGAGGTATCTTTCATGAACTTGCAGACTGATTCCCTGCACAGTGTGTTACTGAAATGCTGCAAAACCTGGGCTCAATATAAAGATTTTTGTAAGTTTTTTGTTTGAGGTGTAAATATCCTTAATCAGTCAACACAGAGCTTAACTGTAAACCAAAATACTTGTACTTGCTCCCTCCCAACCTCTGAGCATAGTGTGCTTTGCAATTATCTGAAGAGGATCAGAAGTGATGTAAACACTAACACTTATTTTATTTGCTGCCACAGAATTGTCCACCGTGATGATTGTCTAGATAAAACCTTGTACCCATGTCTGATCAAAAAACCCTGGATGTGGACTCGGAAGTGTTCAGTTTGCAAATTATTTATAGTCCGGTATGTAATGCACTGCATTATATGTTAAATAATATGTTTTGGATTAATTTTACCAAATGCTTCAGGTAAGGGTAATAAAGTTCTGTTTTGCAAATCAACTTATTTTCCTTTTGACAAGCCTTGGGTCTGACATCTGTAGATACTCCTCGTTATATTTCAGAATCACTGTGAAGAGAGCCAGGTTAATCAAGTTTAATTGCCTACACTGCAGTGTATATAATGTCCCCTTGACTTGTACCAGGAGAACTTGGAGAAGCATTAGCAGGAATTGGTACTTGAGGGTGTGTGTCAGGGCAGCAAATTGAGTATGAGCTAAGAACCCCATGTATCCAACCAAATTCTGTTTATTCATCTCTGAACAGTCAACTCACTGAGTATTTTACTATCTGTGTCTGGTCCCATTAATAGATCTGGTATTCCATATCTGGTCAAACAGCAAGTAACCCCTGCAAAAATGAAGACTTGCCTGCCCTATGTTGTCAAAACACTGTTCAAATATGCTAATAACTGATTTCAGAACCAATTTGACCTGCAAAGATAATTTCAGCTCCAGGAGATAATGTGCAAGTAGATTGTAATTTAGCCAGAGGCAGGGATATTTTGTGGCATGGGATGTATTCCTTATTTGTTATCATTCTTCCTGGTGCCACCAAGGTACATATGCCAGTAGCCAGTCAGTGCCATCCTATTATGCTTTTATATCTAGCTTCTGTAAATGAAGATGCACTGTTCTCAGAATTGAGTCTTTGGAACTCTGTTCCTCAAAAGACAGTGGAAGCAGATTCATTGAATATTTTTAAAGCAGCAGTAGATTTTTCATGAGCAAGGACGTTAAAGATTATCAGAGATAGGCAGGAATATGGAGTTGAGGTTGTAATCAGATCAGCCATGATCTCATCGAATGGCAGAGCAGGCACAAATGACAAATGGCCTACTCCTCCTAATTTGTATGTTTGAATGTAGTTGCATTGGTGCTTATGTTTATTAGAGTTTCTCCTAGTCAGCTCCAAGCATTCTTCCCTTTTGGCTTTGAACTCCATGTCTTAGCTTCCATTGCTTATCAGCTGTCATAGGGAAAATATTCAAAGTTGTTATTAAAGATTTCTTTATTTCATAGCAAGACATTCAGAAAAATTCAAGATAATTGGGCAAAATCAGCATGGCTTTGTCATAGGGAAATCATGTTGAACCACTTCAGACTCGACAAGTTTAAGGGCTTTCAAATGGTCAGTGGATGGACATTTGGATAGCATTGGAATAGTTTAGGTTAGAAGGTCATAAAATTGGTTCCGTTGGTCAGCGCAACATCAAGGGTCGAAGGACCTGTACTACGCTATAATGTTCTATGATGCCGGATGACTGGAGGATAGCGAATGTTGTCCCATTGTTCAAGAAGGTGAATAGAGACTTTCCTGGGAATTATAGACCAGTGAGTCTTACTTCTGTTGTGGGCAAAGTATTGGAAAGAATTATTAGGGATAGGATTTATAGTTATTTAGAGAGAAATGAATTGATTGGGGATAGTCAGCATGGTTTTGTGAAGGGTAGGTCGTGCCTTACTAACCTTATTGAGTTTTTTGAAAAAGTGACCAAAGAGGTGGATGGGGGTAAGGCAGTTGATGTGGTATATATGGACTTTAGTAAGGCGTTCGATAAGGTGGCCCATGGAAGGCTTCTGCAGAAAATGCAGATGTATGGGATTGAGGGTGATTTAGCTAATTGGATTAGGAATTGGCTAGCAGATAGAAGACAGAGGGTGGTGGTTGATGGAAGTTATTCATCGTGGAGTTTGGTTACAAGTGGTGTACCTCAGGGATCTGTTTTGGGGCCCCTGCTGTTTGTAATTTTTATAAATGATCTGGATGAGGGTATTGAAGGATGGATTAGTAAATTTGCGGATGACACCAAAGTCAGAGGAGTGGTAGATAGTGAAGAGGGGTGTTATAGTTTGCAGAGAGACTTGGACAAGTTGCAGAGCTGGGCCGAGAGGTGGCAAATGGAGTTTAATGTAGAAAAGTGTGAGGTAATTCACTTTGGCAGGAATAACAAATGTGTAGAGTATAGGGCTAATGGTAGGACTCTTAATAGTGTTAATGAAGAGAGGGATCGAGGTGTATATGTGCCTAGATCCCTGAAAGTTGGCAATCAAGTCGATAAGGTTGTTAAGAAGGCATACGGGGTCTTGGCTTTTATTGGTAGGGGGATTGAATTTCAGAGCCGCAACGTCATGTTGCAACTGTACAAAACTCTGGTGCGGCCTCACTTAGAGTATTGTGTACAGTTCTGGTCGCCACATTATAAGAAAGATGTGGAGACATTGGAGAGGGTGCAGAGGAGGTTTACCAGGATGTTGCCTGGTATAGAGGGAAGGTCTTGTGAGGAGAGGCTGAGGGATTTGAGGTTGTTTTCATTAGAAAGAAGGCAGCTAAGAGGAGACCTTATTGAAGCATATAAGATGATCAGAGGTTTGGATAGGGTGGACAGTGAAAGCCTTTTTCCTTGGATAGAGAAAGCTAGCACAAGGGGACATAGCTTTAAATTAAGGGATGGTAGTTATAGGACGGATGTCAAAGGTAGGTTCTTTACCCAGAGGATGGTAAAGGTATGGAATGCTCTGCCTGCTGCAGTTGTAGATGTGCCAAGTTTGGGGGCGCTTAAATAGTCAGTGGATAGGTTTATGGATGAAAAGGGAATGGTTTAGGTTAGAGGGTCATTGCTTTTTCTTAATTGGAGAGACGTAGGTTGAGAGGCGACTGATAGAGGTTTATAAAATGTTGAGAGGGATAGATAGGGTGGACTCTGAGACTATTTCCCCGAGCTGAAATGGTCACTACGAGAGGATACAGATTTAAGGTGCAGGGAAGCAAATACAAAGGAGATGTCAGGGGTAGGTTTTTCACTCAGAGGGTGGTGAGTGAATGGAACCGACTGCCGTCGGAGGTTGTTGAGGCAAACTCACTGGGGTCTTTTAAGAGACTTCTGGATGAGTATATGGAAAAGAATAGGATAGGGGGTTATAGATAGGTCTGTGGATTGGTAGATGTGATCGGCGCAACTCGTGGGCCTGTTTGTGCTGTATTGTTCCACGTTCTCCTCTTGTAGGCTTTTCCACGTACTGTGTCAGGAAACCTTCCGGAACACACCTTACAAACTCCACACCATCCAAACCGCTTACCCTTGGGATATTCCAGTCGATGTTTGGGAAATTGAAATCTCCCATCACGACAACCCTGTTATTTCTACATCTGTCAAGGATCTGTTTCCCTATCTGCACCTCAAGTTCCCTGACGCTATTGGGCGGCCTATAGAATACACCCAGCAAAGTTATCGAGCCTTTGCTGTTCCTAACTTCCACCCACAGAGACTCCGTAGACAATCCCTCCCTGTCTTCCACCTTCTCTACAGCTATGACACTGTCCCTGATCAACAGTGCCACACCACCTCCTCTTTTGCCCCCAACCCTGTCCCTCCTGAAGCACCTGAATCCCAGCACCTGAAGTACCCAGTCCTGTCCCTGAGACAACCAAGTCTCTGTAATGGCCACCACATCACACTCCCAAGCAGCAATCCACGTCCTAAGCTCATCTACCTTATTTACTACACTCCTGGCATTAAAATAGACACACCTCAGCCCCTCAGTCAGGATATTTCCCTTTTCCACCACCTGTCTAACCCCCCTCTGAGTGCCTACAGTCCTTCCCTACCTGGGAACTAACCTCCTTATTCACCGTCCCATCGGTATTCCCACCCCCCAGCTTTTCTAGTTTAAAGATCCCCCAGTATCCCTAGCTAGTCTGCCTGCCAAGATATTAGTCCCCCTCGGGTTCGAGTTCACATGTCCTTACTGTACAGGTCACAGCTGCCCCTAAAGAGGTCCCAATGATCTATGAACCTGAATCCTTGCCCCCTGCTCCAGTCCCTCAGCCATGCATTCATCCTCCACCTCATTTGACTCCTACTTTCATTCTCCCGAGGCGCAGGCAGCAATCCTGAAATTACTGCCTTCGCTTTTCTCTTCCTTAGCTTCCTACCCAGTTCTCTATAATCCCTTTTGATGACTGCCTCCCTCTTCCTGCCTATGTCTGCACTACAACTTCAGGTTCCTCACCCTCCCCTTTCAGATGTCTGGGAGGCGTCCAGAAACATCCCGGATCCCAGCTCCAGGAAGACAAATCACCATCCGCGACTCTCTCCTGGGTCCACAAAAACGCCTGTCTGAACCCCTCACAGTGGAGTCCCCTATGAGTACTGCCTTGCTTCTCTCTTCCTTAGATTTTTTGCATACTGGCTCAGGTTTAGAGAGCGGGCCACTGCTGCCTCCCTCGGACGAGTTGTCCCCCCCAGTAGTACTCAAGCAGGAGTACTTATTATGAAGGGGGACACCCTCCGGTGTGCTCTCCATCACCCGAGTTTTCCCCTTCCTGATAGTCACCCACGCGCCTTCTTCTTGGTGCCCTGGTGTGACCACCTGTTGATAACTCCTGTCGATTATCTCCTCGTTCTCTCTAATGAGACGAAGATCCTCAAGCTGCATCTCCAGTTCCTTAACCTTATCCCTTAGGAACTGCAGCTCTACACACCTAGCACAGGTATGGGTGTCTGGGAGACCAGTAGCCTCCAAGACCTCCCACATCTGGCACTGGGAACAACATGCTGGCCTCACACCCATTATTTGCCCTCCTCTAGAAACACAGAGGAAAAAGTAATAAAAAATTATAACTTACCCTGTCTCACCCTTTATGCTTAAGCCCTGTGAGACAAAGCCCTTACAGCTACACAAAAAAAAACAGAAAGAAAAAACAATCTTACCTGCTCTCTCTCTCTTTTTTAGGTTAGAGGAGGGGGGAGGGTGGGATACTCTACCTGTGTAGAGTATCAGGATTTCCCACCGCTCCAATTTATAGTAAGCTTAAAAAACTACACTTCCCACATGTCCTTGCGACACTTTCTGGCCTCCGGAAAATTTAAAAGAAAACTAGTTATTTTTGATTGGCAGGATATAACAAATAGCCTGCCATACAGATCAATGATGGGTCTCAACCTTTTACAATTTTTATAAATGACTTTGATAAAGGGACAAAGGTATAATTGCTATTATTTGCTGATGATCCAAAGATAGGTAAGAAAGTAAGTTGTGCAGAGGACACAATGAGGCTACAAGGGATATAAATAGGTTGAGTGAGCAAAGACCTAGCAAATGGAATATCATTTTGGAAAATGTGGAATTGTCAATTCTGGCAGGAAGAATAAGAAGTTTGGCAGGGGCATATTATCTCAATGATAGGAGTTGTGAGCTTTGATATGCAGAGAGAGGTGGGTGCATGAACCACAAAAAGTTATAATGCAAGGGCAGCCAGTAATTATGAAAGCTAGTATAATGGGCGATGGGAAGTGGCAGCCACTCACTGGTATCTAATGGTCCTGCTGTTGTCTATAGCTTTTCCTGTTGAATGCATCTCTTGTTGCCAGGAAACCCGCAACAGGAGTGCACTGTTGGCAGGACCATAACATCCCACCGGTGTGAATGACAGCAAGATCTCGGCAAATATTCTTGTTTATTGCAAAGTTATGGTTCAGTTATATCAGGCATTGGTGAAACCACGTTTGGTGTATTGGTCAACTGTAGCATTGTATTAAATACTGTCAGTATTAAAAACAATGGTATTGGTCTCCTTATTTAAAGAAAAATGTAAAAGCATGACTGGATTTAATACCTGGAATGGAAGGGTCCTTTTTATAAGGAAAGATTGGGCAGGCTAGGTTTGTATCCACTGGAGATGAGAACAGTAAGAGGCAATTTTATTAAAATATAAGATGCTGAGGGACCTTGACAGAGTGGATGGGGAATGGATATTTTCTTGCTTGGGGGAATGGATATTTTCTTGCTTGGGAGGGAATATTTTTCTAAGGTTAGCAAGTCTTTAGCAGTCTCTTCCTTTAAAAACAGTGGGAGCAAGGTCTCTGAATATTTTTAAGGCAGAGCTAGGTAGATTCTTGACGAGCAAGGGGAAAGGTTATCCAATAGGTGGGAATGTAGAGTTGAGGTAACCATTGGACCAGCTATGATCTTACTGAATGGCAGAGCAGGCCCTAGGGACTGAGTGGTGTACTATTTTTTATACTTGCATGTCTACTTAAGAATTCTTATCTCAGGGATTCAGCATAGCTCCATTTTCTCTCTAAACAATGGTATCTCTTCTGAGTACAATATAGAATCATGGAGTTTGCACCAACTTTCTGATATTATTTAACCAACTCTCTCCTCCGCCCTATCCCTGTAATCCCACACATTTACCACGGCTAATCCCATCTAACCGATACAACTTGGGATACTAAGGGGCAATTTTATGCTTAGCCAGTCAACCCAACCCACATATCTTTGGATATTGGAGGAAACAGGAGCACCTGGAGGAAACCCACACAGACATGGGACAAATGTGCAAGCTCCACAGACTATCCCAAGGCCAGAATTGAACCCGAGTCACTGACCTATGAGACAGTAGTGCTAATCAATTGCCATCATACTACTTCCATTTGTCAGCTTCTTATCTGATGTTATAAAGCTGCTGCATGCACTTATGATAGAAGTAGTTGAGCTTCTTATGGAGGTATTTGTTGGATCACCAACAATTCACACTGTATTGTTCACATGTACACACTGATTCACACTGTAGCTTTAGCCCTTCCAGAAGAACTCTAGACATGCTAGACAAATCCAAGATGGATGTAGCAAACTGTACAGGAACTTTTCATTGCATTCAGAAATTTGCTCAAAGTATTTGATTCAGTAGATCGTAAGACTCTGTGGGTTATGCCCTACCTGCCTTGGGGTTTCCTCTGGGTGCACTGATTTCCTCATCCACTTCAAAGATGTGCAGGTTAAGTTGATTGGCTATGCTAAATAGCCCCTTAGTGTCAGGGTCTGGGTTGGAATTATTATTGGTGCAGGCTTGATAGACTGAATGACCTCCTTTTGTGATGTGAGGCTTCTAAGATATTCTCTCATATGTGTTAAATACTGTCTGGCTGGAAACTCTTCACTCTCGGTAGCCTCTGTGCCAAAACTAAACTGACTAGAGACACAAATGACCAGATCCAGTGACAACAAGTCACTCTCAATATCTTCAATTTTGCATTCAGGATACTCAGCCTGTACTTGATTGTTGACAAAACAAAACTGAAATTGACCCACACTTGGTCAGCAAAATATTCTAGAAAATATTGAGCATTTCCCACACCTTAGCATCCGCTTCTTTCAAAAGGCTGCCAGTGACGAGATTCAACACCATGTCAACTGCACCAACTCAGCCTTCTACAAACTATAAACACAAGTGTTTGACAACAAAGGCCATCAATCAACATAAGTCTTAGTATACAGAACAGTTGTCATCAGTACACTTCCAAATTGCAATGAGATCTAGACTGTAACAGGAACACAAAATTGCTAGGAAAATTACATCAGCAGTGCCTGAATCACATACTCCAGATTTAACGAGAAGACAGTTCCACAAACATTTATACCAAGCTCTAGCAAACTTGACTTTGATGCACTGGACAAAAACCAACTCCCTCGCCAGGTCCTGTTTACTTGAGTCTCAAACATTCAGGGACAAGAAATACTTCAAAGGCAATCTGAAATACTTATTGGAGCATGGCAGCATTGACATTAATGACTGGGAGGAGATTGCTGTCAATCTAGAATGGTGACAACTTGTCTACCTAGCTGCATCATGCTTTCAGTCATAATATCTAGATGATAATGCAGAGCAGCAGCAGAGATGGAAAAAATGCGAGCAGACTCTGCACTTCAAATTCCACTGCCTCGCGAACATTCTGTCCATGTGTCCCAAGGTGTGTGGTTGCAAATTGACCTATTCAGTCACATGAAAATCCATGGCAGAAATCTGGGACCTCGAATAGAAGTCATCTAATGATTGAGGTACATCCAATGACAGCAACTATTGCTATAGTTGCTTGCAGATTTGTTTTTGGGACCCTCTCAGTGTGCTTTTCTTAAAAAAAAAGCATGGTTTGTTTGTCACCAAAATGGAATGTATAAAGAAGAGGTGGGCAGAGCAAGTTCTTTGACAAGGGATCTGATGTGGTGCCTGTTTCTCTTCAAATTTCGCCTGCAACAAGTTGGCAGGAGAAGCCTGAAATTTTGCTGTTACAAAATAAAAAAATCAACGATTTGCAACGAATGCGCCTCATCTGAAATCGCCAAATATCAGTAATCTTATCACAATTGTCTTCACTTTAGTTTTAACATTGTGCGGGGGTGTCTGTAGTCTAGACTAGATAGCATTCATGATGACATCTACGGTTTTCACAAGGTAATAGTCCTTTTCCCTTTATGAAACATGTCTGTATGACATGTTGCATGCCTTAATGTTCTCAGTATACAATCAAATATTGTTTAATCTTTTACAGAGAGAAGCCCAAAATTAAACGGCCAAGTGCACTGCAGTTTGATTGCAAATTTCAGTTGTAGATCATTGGTTGAATTTCCTTTATTCAGCCAGGATAATATCGTTATTTCTGTTCATTTAAAATGCTAAATAATGAAGCTAAATGAAGAACTCAGACTTGGGTTTGTAACAAATGGCAGATTATGTAATAAAATGCGCTCCTGAATAGGTGGAGTACAGATGAAGAGATGTTATGTTCTATCATAGTTGAATGGTACATTGAAAATGGCTATTGCAATCCAAGTATAGTTTTCTAAAATTGTTTCACCATTTTCTTTGTTCCAGATGGGTGACCAACAATGATAGTTTTGCCCCCGAGGACCCAGGTTTTTTCTGTGACTTGTGTTTCAGGATGCTTCACTACGATGCTGATGGCAATAAAATGGGAGACTTTCTTGCATATCCTTATGTTGATCCAGGAATATTTAACTGAAAGCAATGCTATAGCATATATTAAAGCTATTAAGTAATAATAATTAATATTACTATTAACTATTAAAGCTAAGTCTGTTTCCTGTTGAAGGGTCTTTTATGTTTGACTGAAATTGATGGAAAAGCTTTGACTGCACTATTACAAGTGTGCATGTTACCAAAGTGCATACACAAGTATCCACTTTCTTCATTGACAAAACTGCTTTAAAGACCACTTTTAAATTTCAAAGTATTGCGTTTTAAGCAATAGACTGAGTAAATGTATCAAGTTGGCTGAATTATGGCTGTGGCTAATCTCGGCTGGAATTATACCTATGTGTGCTTTCCTGTGACAGTGATACTCAGTTACATAGTCTCCATCCTTAGCCCTCTAATTCATGCTGATCAATCCATTTTTCCAGAGGATTTCATTTGCGTGCTCAAATACTTTCAGAAACTGGTCTGGGACTTGTTTTCAGAACGAACCCAGACTGCTATGAATTGAAGTTGCAGTTTTTTGGCTGTAAAGGGCTGTATGTGAAATTAGTTTGGGCAACCTTTACCCCATTCCTGATGTTTAGCAAGTCCATGAGTAGAAAACGTCTGAATTTGGCACCACTTCCTAACCTTAGAGATCAAGGATTTTTTTTATATGGTGAACTTGGATTTGTTCCTCTGAAGTTAAAGCAGTGTATTTAAATGCTCACCTGATCTGAATCTTGTTGATGATGGGTGTCTGAAATGAAAGTGTTCCATCCCTCACCTTTTTGAGTATCAACATTTTAAATTTTATTGAAATATTTGTTAATCTTAAATATTCCTTTCTCCAATAACTTATGGCCCTTTTATTATTGGTAGTGAAATAATCCAGTAAATATAATTTACTGCCAATTCCACACATCACAAAGGGCAGATTGCACTAACTCCCAGAAACATTTATTAATAGAACATAGAACATTACAGCACAGAACAGGCCCTTCGGCCTTCGATGTTGCGCCGACCAATATAAAAAGCAATGCCCCTCCAAACTAAACCATTCCCTTCTCTTCCATATACTTATCAACTAACCTCTTAAACGCCACCAAACTTGGCGCATCTACAACTGCTGCAGGCAGGGCATTCCACTCCCGAACCACCCTTTGGGTAAAGAACCTACCTCTGATATCCGTCCTATAACTATCACCCCTTAATTTAAAGCTGTGTCCCCTCGTGCTAGCTTTTTCCATCCTAGGAAAAAGGCTATCACTGTCCACCCTATCTAAACCTCTAATCATCTTATATGTTTCGATCAGGTCCCCTCTTAGCCGCCTCCTTTCTAACGAAAACAACCTCAAATCCCTCAGCCTCTCCTCATAAGACCTGCCCTCCATACCAGGCAACATCCTGGTAAACCTCCTCTGTACCCTCTCCAATGCCTCCACATCTTTCTTATAATGTGGGGACCAGAACTGCACACAATACTCCAAGTGCGGCCGCACTAGAGTTTTGTACAGTTGCAACATGACGTTGCGGCTCCGAAATTCAATCCCTCTACCAATAAAAGCCAAGACTCCATATGCCTTCCTAACAACCTTCTCGACCTGACTGCCTACTTTCAGGGATCTATGCACATACACACCAAGATCCCTCTGTTCATCTAGACTACTAAGAATCCTACCATTTGCCCTATACTCTACACATTTATTATTTCTGCCATAGTGCATTACCTCACACTTTTCCACATTAAACTCCATTTGCCACCTCTCGGCCCAGCTCTGCAACTTGTCCAAGTCCCTCTGCAAACTATAACACCCCTCTTCACTATCTACCACTCCACCGACTTTAGTGTCATCTGCAAATGAATCATTAACAATGATAGATTAATTATTAAGTCAATTAGGAACATACATCTTAAAGTGAAATCATGGTTCCTCCAAAATATGTCTATTAGCAGGGGTGGGGGAAGAAAAGTACTCTACATCATTGACCTTTAAAGCCCAGTCATTTAATTTAGTCTTGGTTAGTTTTGTTTTGCTACCTTCCCAAAGCAAAGTATTTTGGGGTGGGCAAATGTTGGAGGTGAGTTTATCTTACAGAATAAAGCTATTGAAAATGACTGATGAGGGACCTGAAGATATGATTTATATTGCACAACTAGACGGTTGTCTTAATGACGAGTCACTGGTTGTTTCCCATAGGTTAATGTCCCTGCATTTTTTATGCTATCTTTTGATGTAAATTTCATTATGTAAGCTTTAACTTTTTAAGTTGGATTGTACTGCAACTCCAGTGAGGCTATTTTCAATTGTTTTGTCATGAATGCAAAATAAACTTGGATTTGAAATTATTGCTTGTTTTTTAACTTTACACTTACGTGATAATGTTCTTGAAACTTTGGGGAAGCTTGTGTGGTATTTTTGTGCTTATTCCCTGGTAGCCATAATACAGGCCTCTGAACTCTACCTAGTGGGAGAACATGAGTACTGCAATATATCCCTTTTCATACAGTAATTTCTTCCTGGTAATTTATCAAGTAGCAACTACTTTCCTGTATTTGTATTTTAATTTGGGAACACCACTATGAAAGTCTTAACAAGCTGTTTGTGGTTTGTAGATTGGGCATGGTGATGTGATATTTATGTCACTGGACAAGTAATCCAAAGATATGGGTACAGTACAAAAATCTCAAAGTCAGTTCTATTTGCAATCCCAAAGATATTAAATCAGTCCAGGCCTACATGCAGCAAAAGTTTGGAGAACAACCAGCTTTGAGCTGACAGCTGATAAGTGTCATACCATGACAGTGTCATGCCATAACAAGAGAGTTTAGCCATGTCCCTGAAACAATCAATGACATTCTCATTGCAAACTTCCTCACCAACATCATTCTGGGTGTCATTATTGACCATAAACTCAACTACACCAGAGCCATTAATGCAGTGATCACTAGGGCAGATCACAAATTAGATATTCTTCAAAGTCTCCTTGCTACCAC
Source organism: Sphyrna mokarran (assembly GCA_024679065.1). NCBI lineage: Eukaryota > Metazoa > Chordata > Chondrichthyes > Carcharhiniformes > Carcharhinidae > Sphyrna > Sphyrna mokarran. The sequence goes on from JAGIQG010000006.1 coordinate 101,769,308, forward strand.
AAAACATAAGTCACTTGAATAGAGAGATACAAATAGGTGATCTAGTTAGGAACACATGATTGGTGCAGACTTGGAGGGGCGAAGGGCCTGTTCCTGTGCTGTATTTCTCTTTGTTCGCTGTATGTTTGGATGAGCAAATGGAGAATATTCAATCAGCAAAGGAAATGAGAGTAGCCCTGCTAATAAAGGATCAAATAAGGACAGCAGTTACAGGGACAAAAATAGAAAATACTGAACAATCTCAGCAGATCTGACAGCATTTGTGGAGAGAGAATAGAGAAAAAGTTTCGAGTCTGGATGACCCTTCGTCAGAGCTGGCTGATAGGAATGTGCATGTCCAACAACCTCCAATCTCAGTGCATAATGCCATCCACGGCAAAGCAGCCTGCACATTCCTCCACGTTAAATGTCCATTCCCCACCACTGGTTCACCATATTTATATTCTATACCACCTGAATCGTTCATTTGGTAGTGCTTTCTATATGCCCGATATCCTCCATCAAGAACAGCAAGACCACAAACGCAAGGAAACACCATTGCCAGAAACTTAACACCATCCCAATAATGTAGATATAGTTTCTTTGCTGAATCAAAACCGTGGAACTGTTTACCTAACATGATTATGAAAGTACTTTGATCATGTGAATTGCAGTGGTTCAAGAAGACTATCAATTTCTCAAGGGCTCATAGAGTTGCGTAGTAAATCCTAGTGGAACTCATGACCAAAGAATAAAAATCCAATGCCAAATCAACTGAACGTAGTGAATTAATACTGAAGATGGTTAAAACGCATACTTAAGCTTAATTTACAGCAATTGCTTTTGACTTCTTAGAATTCCAAACCAGCAGAATAAAGTTTAGCAGAAGTTCAAGATGTTAAAGAACAAAGAACAAAACAGCATGGGAAGCAGGCCCTTCGGCCCAACGAGCCCGTGCCGCCACCCTGACATTCCCACCTCTACCCATGATCCCTATCTATGTTCATAGATCTATGGATTAAAAACCAAATTTGAGACAATTTAGGGAGAATTTAGCCTCACTAGAGGTGAGGCTACATTGGATTTGGTGCTGGGCAATGAGCCAGACCAGGTGTTAGGCTTGGAAGTTAGTGAACATTTTGGTGATAGTGACCACAATTCGGTTACGTTCACCTTAGTGATGGATAGGGATAGGCATGAAGCTGGGGGCAGTAGTTATAGCTGGGGGAAGGGTAATTATGAGGCCATCAGGAGAGAATTAGGGTGCATAGATTGGACTAGGAAACTACAGGGACTGGGAACATCTGGAATGTGGTGCTTATTCAAGGAGCAGCTGCTGCGAGTCCTTGATAAGTATGTCCCTGTCAGGCAGGGAGGAAATGGACGAGTAAGAGAGCCTTGGTGTACGAAAAAAGTTGATTTGCTGGTTAAGAAGAAAAAGGAGGCTTATGTCAGGATGAGGCTTGAAGGCTCAGATAGTGCAATGGATAGCTATAGATTAGCCAGGAAGGAGGTAAAAAGTGAATTGAGGAGAGCTAAGAGGGGACACGAGAAGATGTTGGCTGATAGGATTAAGGAGAATCCTAAAGCTTTCTTTCGATATGTTAAGAATAGAAGATTGGTTAGGGCAAGATTAGGGCCAGTCATAGACAGCAGTGGGAAGTTGTGCGTGGAGCCTGAAGAGATTGGTGAGGCACTGAATAAATATTTCTCTTCGGTATTCACGCAGAGTGCTGGAAATGTAGCTGTGGAGAGCACTGAGGTACAGGGTTGCAAATTGGGGAGTATTGTAGTAGATAGGGAGGATGTGTTAGAAATTCTCGAGGTTTGAAGTTGGATAAGTCCCCTGGGCCGGACGGGATTTACCCTAGGATTCTCTGGGAGGCAAGAGAGGAGATTGCAGAGCCTCTGGCTCTGATCTTCAGGTCCTCGTTGGTTACGGGTGTGGTTCCGGAGGACTGGAGGATAGCGAATGTGGTCCCATTGTTTAAGAAGGGGAAGAGAGACCTTCCAGGGAATTATAGGCCAGTGAGTCTTACTTCTGTTGTGGGCAAGGTATTGGAGAGAATTATTAGGGATAGGATTTATAGTTATTTAGAGAGAAATGAATTGATTGGGGATAGTCAGCATGGTTTCGTGAAGGGTAGGTCATGCCTTACTAACCTCATTGAGTTTTTTGAGAAAGTGACCAGAGAGGTGGATGGGGGTAAGGCGGTTGATGTAGTATATATGGACTTTAGTAAGGCTTTTGATAAGGTTGCCCATGGAAGACTTCTACAGAAAATGCAGATGTGTGGAATAGAGGGTGATTTAGCTAATTGGATTAGAAATTGGCTGGCAGATAGAAGACAGAGGGTGGTGGTTGATGGGAGATTTTCATCGTGGAGTTCGGTGACGAGTGGTGTGCCTCAGGGGTCTGTTTTGGGGCCCCTGCTGTTTGTAATTTTTATAAATGATCTGGATGAGGGTATTGAGGGATGGATCAGTAAATTTGCAGATGATACTAAAGTTGGTGGTGTGGTAGATAGTGAAGAGGGGTGTTTAGTTTACAGAGTGACTTGGACAAGTTGCAGAGCTGGGCCGAGAGGTGGCAAATGGAGTTTAATGTGGAAAAGTGTGAGGTAATGCACTTTGGCAGGAACAATAAATGTGTAGAGTATAGGGCTAATGGTAGGGCTCTTAATAGTGTTGAGGAACAGAAGGATCTTGGTGTATGTGTCAATAGATCCCTGAAAGTAGGCAGCCAAGTGGATAAAGTTGTTAAGATTATGGAGTCTTAGCTTTTATTGGTAGGGGTATTGAATTTAGGAGCCGCAGCATCATGTTGCAACTGTACAAAACTCTAGTGCGGCCGCAGTTGGAGTATTGTGTGCAGTTCTGGTCCCCACATTATAAGAAAGATGTGGAGGCATTGGCGAGGGTACAGAGGAGGTTTACCAGGATGTTGCCTGGTATGGAGGGCAGGTCCTATGAAGAGAGGTTGAAGGATTTGAGGTTGTTTTCGTTAGAAAGGAGGCGGCTAAGGGGGATCTTATTGAAGCATATAAGATGATTAGAGGTTTAGATAGGGTGGACAGTGATAGCCTTTTTCCTAGGATGGAGAAAGCTAGCACGAGGGGACACAGCTTTAAATTAAGGGGTATGAGTTATAGGACGGATATCAGAGGTAGGTTCTTTACTCAAAGAGTGATTAGGGAGTGGAATGCCCTGCCTGCAGCTGTTGTAGATGCGCCAAGTTTGGTGGCGTTTAAGAGGTTAATTGATAAGTATATGGAAGAGAAGGGAATGGTTTAGTTTGGAGGGGCATTGCTTTTTATTTTGGTCGGCACAACATCGAAGGCCGAAGGGCCTGTTCTGTGCTGTATTGTTCTATGTTCTATGTTCTAATTTGTTTTGCCAATTAGCCTAAGGGCACATCTTTGGGATGTGGGAGGAAACCGGAGCACCCGGAGAAAACCCACGCAAGCACGGGGAGAATGCATAAACGCCCACAGACACAGACCCAAATCCATGTATCTGCACAGCACAGCAATAGTCACTGAGCTTTCATGTTGCCCATCAAATGGTCCAGGTCAAGCGTACACTAACGATGTGAAGCACTAGGATACTCTCGAAAAAAAAAATCCAAGAGCAGGCCTCTCACGACCCATCTCGTGTATGCCCCTTGTTAGACAACAAGATGGACCAAAGCACCTGTCAGATAAAAACAAGTACATCAATATCATCATCTATTTACACACTTTCCAGGAACTCCCAAGGCTCATGATTCCTATCTTAAATCAGTTTTCTATACCCCTCCATTCCCATTCTGTTCATGTGCCCATCTAAGTATTTCTTAAATAACTCCAGAGTACCTGCCTCCACCACTTTACTTGTCAGCGCATTTCATACCCCCACCACCCTCTGTGTGAAAAAACTCCCTCTTGCAACCAAATTATACCTTACCCCCCTCCTCGAAACACTGGCATTTTTTTTAATAGTAAAAAGGTCATGTAACAAATGAGTGTAAAAGAGATTGTAGAAGTTCTCCACCAAATTTTTTTGTTTGAGTTTAAATTATGTTTAGAATTGAATGTAATTGTAATTACTGGGTTCAGCATTAAGTTGAGTGCTTATTTCAGATCCTTGCACAAAGTATCTGATTAAAAAACGTTATTTTTGGTAAATTGAATTCCAATTATATCCACCACTGTACTTGAATTCAAGAACTCTGAATTATTAATCCTGCCTTCGGGATGAATCCAGTAATAACCATTGACTTCTGTGCCTGTAATGTGATAATTGAAGGTGCTCAATAAAACATAGAAACTAGAAGCAGGTGCAGGCCATTTGACTCCACTCTGCCATTCATTTTGATCATGGCTGATCATTGGGTGGCATGGTAGCACAGTGGTTAGCACTGCTGCTTCATTGTTCCAGGGGTCTGGGTTCAATTCCTGGCTTTGGTCACAGTCTGTGTGGAGTTTGCACATTGTCCTCATGTCTGCATTGGTCTTTTCCGGGTGCTCCAGTTTCTTCCCACAGTCAAAGAACAAAACAGCATGGGAAACAGGCCCTTCGGCCCAACGAGCCCACGCCACCACCTCGATGTTCCCACTTCTACCCGTGATCCCTGTCCATGTTTATACATCTATGGATTAAAAACCAAATTTGAGACAATTTAGGAAGAATTTGTTTTGCCAATTAGCCTAAGAGCACATCTTTGGGATGTGGGAGGAAACCGGAGCTCCCAGAGAAAACCCACGCAAGCACGGGGAGAACGCGCAAACTCCCCCAGACACAGGCCGAAATCCATGTATCTGCACAGCACAGCGATAGGCAACACGACAGCGCAGTGACTATCAGATGGTCCAGGTCAAGCATACACTAACGGATGTGAAGCAGTAGGATACTCTCGAAAAAGGTCCAAGAGCAGTCCTCTCACAACCCATCACGTGTATGTCCCTCGTTAGACAACAAAGTGGACCAAAGCACCTGTAGGATAAAAACAAGTACATGATCCCTATTTTAAATCAGTTTTCTATACCCCTCCATTCCCATTCTGTTCATGTGCCCATCTAAGTATTTCTTAAATAACTCCAGAGTGCCTGCCTCCACCACTTTACTTGGCAGCGCATTCCATACCCCCACCACCCTCTGTGTGAAAAAACTCCCTCTAGCATCCAAATTATACCTTACCCCCCTCACCCTAAGCCCGTGACCCCTCGTGCTATTTGAGTCCATCCTAGGAAAAAGCTTAACCCTGTTTACTCTATCTATCCCCTTCAAAATCTTGTACACCTCTATCAGATCTCCTCTAAGTCTACGTCTTTCTAAGGAAAACAGTCCCAATTTGCCTAATCTCTCCTCGTAACTCAGACCTTCCATACCAGGCAGCATCCTGGTAAACCTCCTCTGCACTCTCTCCAGAGTCTCCACGTCCTTCCGGTAGTAAGGCGACCAGAACTGGACACAGTATTCCAAATGAGGTCTAACCAACGTTTTATACAACTGCAACATTAAAGGCCAGCTCTTGTACTCTATACCCCTTCCTATAAAGGCTAACATACTATATGCTTTCTTCACAACCTTCTCCACTTGCTCTGCCACCTTCAGAGACTTGTTCACCTGCACCCCCAGGTCCCTCTGCGTTTCTATACTCTTAATAGGTCTACCCTTTATCATATACCTCCCCCCGACATTTTATCTCCCGAAATGCATCACCTCATATTTATCAGGATTGAATTGACATCTGCAATCTGTCTGCCCAAGCTACCAGCCTATCTATGTCCTGCTGCATCGCCTGACAATGCTCCTCACTATCCACAAGTCCAGCCATCTTTGTATTGTCTGCAAACTTGCTGACCACTCCACTTACTCCCTCTTCCAAGTCCAAAGATGTGTGGGTGAGGTTGATTGACCATGCTAAAAATTGTCCCTTATAGTCATAAGATGTTTAGGTTAGAGAGATTAGCAGATGAATCTGGGGGTAGGGTCTTGATGGGATTGTGGTCGGTGCAGACATGATGGGCCGAATGGCCTACTTCTGCACTGTAGGATTTCTATGACTCTAAGATTGAATTCAACCATTCATCAGACCTGGCTAGTGGGCAGCGAGAGGAAGATATTTAGTAGTGGGATTGTGCTAGAGTTGGTGGAAATGGCAACGGATGATCCTTTGAAGGCAGAGACTGGTGGTGTGAAAGGTGGGACACTTTTAGGAGGACATTTGTCCACCCCAAAATACTTTGCTTCAAGGGAAACCCTATCCTGGTTCTGGGAGGGAGAGGACAAGGTGAGCTGTGGTGAGGGAGATGGATTGGATGTGGTTGAAAGCCTTATCAACTACAGTGGGGGGAAAACCACAATTGAGGAAGAAGGAAGACATCAACATCAAAATATATCATTTTGGAAAGTGGCATCATCAGAACAGATACAAAGAAACTAACAGGAGGGATGGAGTCCTTACATGATGTGGGGTGGAAAGAGCTGTAGTCAAGGTAGATGCAGCAATCGGTGGGTTTGCAATAGATAATGGTGGACAGTCTATCACCAGAAGTGGAAACAGGTCAAGAAAAGAAGTGTCAGACATGGACCATGTGAAGGTGATAGAGGGATGAAAATTAGAAGCAAAATTTATACATCTTTCCAGATTCAGATGAGAGCATGAAGTGGCACCAAAATTGTTGTTTGTGTGCTAATGAGAGTTATGGGAGAGGGTTGGAGTAGGACTGGAACAAGGAATGTTCCACATATTCCATAAAGGGACAGGCATAGCTGGGAGCCATGTGGGTACCCATATCCATAACCTTTTATTTTTGAGCAAGTGAGATGAGTTAAAGGAGAAATTGTTGAGTGAGAAAACAAGTTCAGCCAGATGGTGGAAAGTAGTGGTGGACAGGGATTGTTCAGGCCTCTGTTGAGGAAGAAGTGAAGATCTCCTAGGTCATCCTAGTGAGGAATCGAGGTGCAGAGGGATCGTAAGGAGGAGGTGGTTTGGGCCAGGGAACTCAAAGTTGTTGATATGGCGGAGGGCATAAGAAGAATTACAGATGTAGGTCAGAAAAGACTGGACAAGAGAAGGAGTCAAGATAGGAAGAAATAAGTTCAGTGGGGCAGGAACAGACTAATGTGACAGGCCTACCGGGGCAGCTCTGTTTCTGGATTTTGGGAAGGAGGTAAAAGCGGGCTGTCCAGGGTTGGGAGACTGAGGTTAGAAAAGGAGGGAAGATCGCTGGAAGAGATGAGGTCATTAACAGTCCTGGAACCAGTGGCTTGTTATTCAGTGGTGGGGTCATGATCCAAGGGGAGGTGGGAGGAAGTGTCTGAGAATTGGCACTCAGCCTCTACAAGGTAGAGGTCAACAATAAATAGGCAGTCAGGTTGAGAAGGTTGTTAGGAAGGCATATGGAGTCTTGGCTTTTATTGGTAGAGGGATTGAATTTCGGAGCCGCAACATCATGTTGCAACTGTACAAAACTCTAGTGCGGCCGCACTTGGAGTAGTGTGTGCAGTTCTGGTCCCCACATTATAAGAAGGATGTGGAGGCATTGGAGAGGGTACAGAGGAGGTTTACCAGGATGTTGCCTGGTATGGAGGGCAGGTCTTATGAGGAGAGGCTGAGGGATTTGAGGTTGGTTTCGTTAGAAAGGAGGAGGCTAAGAGGGGACCTGATCGAAACATATACGATGATTAGAGGTTTAGATAGGGTGGACAGTGATAGCCTTTTTCCTGGGATGGAAAAAGCTAGCACGAGGGGACACAGCTTTAAATTAAGGGGTGATAGTTATAGGAAGGATATCAGAGGCAGGTTCTTTACCCAAAGGGTGGTTTGGGAGTGGAATGCCCTGCCTGCAGCGGTTGTAGATGCGCCAAGTTTGGTGGCGTTTAAGAGGTTAGTTGATAAGTATATGGAAGAGAAGGGAATGGTTTAGTTTGGAGGGGCAGTGCTTTTTATATTGGTCGGCGCAACATCGAAGGCCGAAGGGCCTGTTCTGCGCTGTAATGTTCTATGTTCTATGTTCTATCAGTACCCCCCTTGTTGGTTGATTTGATGACAAAGTCAGGGTAGGAGAGAGTGAAATGTTCAAAAGGAGACAGGTTAGAGTGGATGAGAAGAGTAGAGAAAGTAAGACATCTGATTTCACGCTGACAGTTCTCGCTAAAAGAATCAAGAGCAGGTAAGAGGCAAGAGGGAGGGGTCTAGGTGGAGAGAGAATGCTTGAGGCTGTTGAAAAGATCTGTTGAATGGGAAGACGACTCCTGTCCAAAGAAGTGAGCATATAAAGGAAGAGTTCAGTATGATGTTGAGCCTGAAATTTGTTGAGGTGAGGATGTAAGGGTACAAAATAAAATGCTTTGCTGAGTGCAGCATATTCAGCCTCAAGGAAGGTCAGAGAGTATGATGAATATACAGCAAGGGCTGGGCTCAGGAGAGATGTGATCCAAGGAGCAGGAAGGGAAGGAGGATCCTAGATAGGCCATGTTATCAATGAGTTTTTGGAGCTGGTGTTCCTTAACACCTGAAAGGAAGAGAAAAAAAGTCTTGTTAAGGTGTTGTTGGATGAGATGAATGAAATGAAACTGGTGATAAGGATAGCTTTCAGATAGTGAGTCGGTGCCGCTGTAGAGAGATATCAAGCGTGTGCAAAAGTGGCACATGGTACAGAATGTGGATCGCAGAATGCAGCAAGAACAGCAGTTTGAGGAACATTAAATGTCCAGGAGATATTTGTAATCTTGGGCAGATTTGAAACACAAGGGATGGAACTTCATTTGGAATCCATGTGGGGTGAGTCAGAAATGGAGACAATCGCTGAGGAAGCAAATATGACTGTGAAAGCGAGTTGTGGTAAATACCTTTTTGAACACCAGGAGGGAAATAGAAAGCAATGAAAGGTGAATAGGATAAAAGAGACAAACAGAAATTCTGCTGGAGAGAAGAGTAGCTTTTCAGGGTGGGCATTCCTGGAAAAGAACTGGCAGTAAATTAAACACTAAGATAAAAGCAAACTACAGCAGATTCAGCAAAGTGATGGAAAATCTCAAATCTGATCATCTATAGAGAAAAAATAGAGCAAAGGTTTCAAATCTGGCTAACCTTTCATCAGAGTTCCAACAGTAGTGTCAGAGATCTTGGCTTGGAAGATAAGGATGTTGAATAATATAGTTAGAGATGAGGAATAGTGAGCTAAAAACACTTAGGAATAATTAAAAGTCCCTTAACTCATATCTATTATATGCGGACAGAATATTCAACAATAAATAAGAGAATCTTATAACAAAGGCAATAATAAAACAAAGAACAAAGAAAATTACAACACTGGAACAGGCCCTTCGGCCCTCCAAGCTTGCACCAATCATGCTGCTTGACTTAACTAAAACCCTTAACCCTTCTGGGGACCATACTCCTCTATTCCCATTCCTGACCATGTATTTGTCAAGTGCTTCTTAAAATTCACCGTATTCGCTTCTACTGCCTCTCCCAGAAGCGAGTTCTAGACACCCATTACTTGCTGTGTAAAAATCTGCCTCATACATCTCCTTTAAACCTTGCCCCTCGCACCTTAAACCTATACCCCTTAGTAATTGACTCTTCCACCCTAGGAAAAAGCTTCTGACTATCCATTCTGTTCATGCTCCTCCTAATCTTGTAGACTTCTTTCGGGTCACCCCTCAACCTCTTATCATTTCAGTGAGAACAAACCAAGTTTCTCCAACCTCTGCTCATAGCTAATGCCCTCCATACCAGGCAAAATCTTTTCTGTACGCTCCCCAAAGCCTCCACATCGTTCTGGTAGTGTGGCAATCAGAATTGAACACTATATTCCAAGTGCGTCCTAACTAAAGTTCTATAAAGCTGCAAGTTGACTTGCCATTTTTAAACTCAATGCTCTGGCCAATGAAGGCAAGAATGCCACATGCCTTCTTGTCTACCTTCTCCACCTGCGTTGCCGCTTTCAGTGACCTGTGTACCTGTACACCTAGATCCCTTTGCCTATCAATACTCTTAAGGGTTCTGCCATTTACTGTATGTTTCCTGTCTGTATTAGACCTTCCAAAATGCATTACCTCACATTTGTTCGGATTAAACTCCATCTGCCATCCCTCTGCCTAAGTCTCCGATTGACCTCCTGCTGTATCCTTTGATGGTCCTCATTGCTATCTGCAAATCCACCAATTTTTGTGTCATCTGCAAACTTACTAATCAAACCAGTTACATTTTCCCCCAAATCATTTATTTATATATTACAAACAGCAAAGGTTCCGGCACTGATCCCTGAGGAACATCACTTGTCACAGTCCTCCATTCAGAAACGCATCCTCCCTCTGTTTTCTATGACCGAGCCAATTTTGTTTCCAACTTGCCAGCTCACCTCTGATCTCATGTGACTTTACCTTCTGTACCAGTCTGCCATGAGGGACCTTGTCAAAGCCCTTACTGAAGTCCATGTAGACAACATCCACTCCCCTAACCTCGTCAATCATCTTTGTCACTTCCTTGAAAAACTCAATAAAATTCGTGAGACTTGACCTTCTCTTCACAAAACCATATTACCTCTCACTAATACGTCCACCTACTTCCAAGTGAGAATAAATCCTGTTTCGAAGAATCTTCTTCAATAATTTCCCTACACCGATGTAAGGCTCACCGGCCTGTAATTACCTGGATTATTCTTGCTACCCTTCTTAAACAAAGGCTATTGGCTATTCTCCAATCCTTTGGGACCTCCCCTGTAAGAAATCTCAGAACACCAGGTTAAAGTCCAACAGGTTTATTTGGTAGCAAAAGCTACTATTTTTCGGAGCACTGCTCCTTCGTCAGGTCAGTCAGGTAAGGCATCTCCACATTATGTCCTCCCCTGGAGTCAGTGGGGATACAAAGATTTCTCTCAAGGCCCCAGCAATCTCCTCCCTTGCCTCTCTCAGAATTCAGGGGTATATCCCATCAGGCCCTGGGGACTTGTCTACCTTAATATTTCTCAAGAACCCCAATACCTCATCCCTTTTGATCTCAACATGGATGGGTGGGCTGGGGGATTGAATCTTCATATAGACTGGACAGACCAAATTGGTTATAGTACTTTAGAGGATGAGTTCTTGATATATATTTGGGATACTTTCCTAGAACAATATGTTATGGAACAAAGGAACAAGCTATTTTCGATCCTGCCTTGTTAAATGAAACAAAGAAAATTAGTAATCTCATAGTAAGCTATCCTTGGGAAGAATGATCATACTTTGGCCTGAAGCAAGAGTCTTGGATTTCAGTAAATAAAGCCAATTATGTTACGGTGGTAGAATGTTTAATAAAGTAGACTGGGAAATTAAATTTAAAATTATGATGTAGATGGTCAACCAAGAATATTTAAAGATGCATTTTATAATTCTTAACAAATCTACATTCCACTGAGAAAAACGACATAGGAGAAGTGTATTTTGGAGACTTGATACACAGGGCAAATTGGTTTAAAACAAATTACTGCGGTTGTTGGAATTTGAAACCAAAGAGGAAATGCTGGAAAATCTCAGCAGGTCTGGTACCATCTGTAAGGAGAAAAAAGAGTTAACATTTCAAATCCAGATGACCCTTAGTCAAAGCTTTGACAAAGGGTTGTCTGGAGCACGGCCCGAAAATGATCCTCAAAAGCAGTGTCGCCTGGTCCCAGGATAGTCTCACGGGGGCCAGCCCCAGGGACGTGGACTCGTAGCGATGCTGGCACCTCCCACACAGGTGGGCAGTCTCATTTCGCCGTAAGCCGAGATCTGGTCTGAGATCTCTTCCATGGCTGTTGATTTTCTTTCTCGCTCTCTCTTTCAACGCTAGGTCTATTTCATTTTGATGCATACATTGATGCATGAGCCAATATGAATGAATACAAACTCACAATGTTGCATTCACCTTAACTTGAAGATGTCAAACAAGTTCAATGTGAACAATAACAACAAGATGCGTATACTTTAATGCAAGGAGTATTCGCAATAAGGGGGAGGAACTTGCAGCTTGGACCAGTACCTGGAACTTCGATGTTGTGGCCATTTCAGAGACTTGGGTAGAGCAAGGACAGGAATGGATGTTGCA
>JAGIQG010000006.1:101781447-101953459 GCA_024679065.1 Sphyrna mokarran
CTATGTTCTATGTTCTAATAATAAATAGGTCAGCTACTGTTAATGAGTCAAATCACCTGGAGATCATCGTTCTCTGAATTGTTGGTTGATAGTAAACATCTAGTGTCTTTACATTGATGGGAATCTTTGGCATTTTCATTTTTGCACTGACATTATTGGCAGTATGTTTAACCAGTGCTGATATAGGAATTAGAGGTTGACTCTGCCATCTGAACAGAAGGTGAGATGTCGTTTCCTCAGTGGTTTCTGATAGTGTGTGGGTTGTAGAAAGGTTCAAGTTAGGACCTTAAGACTGATTCTAAATTTTCAACAGGCTCCATTTTTGGCGTATCTGTTCTTTCAACCAATAACTTGTCTCTATGTCTCCTCCAAATAATGTCATCTCTTGGAAAATCTCAGTAGGTCGGACAGCATCTGTGAAGAAAGGGAAAAAAACAACCTTTTGAGTTCAGATGACCCTTTGTCAGAGCACTCATCACCTCTGACAAAGGGTCATCCAGATTTGAAACATTGGGTTTGAATGAGGTGTTCTGATAGTCTATTAATAGCAGGTTGATATGCTGTGGAAATAATGTGTTGAATATCATTCTCTTGTAGGATGTTCTCAAATTTCTGCAAGACAAACTGAGATCCCTTGCTATTTGCCAGATGTACAGGATAACCAAAGTGACTAGTTTTCTCAGGTGAGGTCGATGTCATCACAGTTACTTCTGGTCATTCGATGTATCAACCATTACTAACAAAAGATGTCCTTCGAAAGGTCCTACAAAATCCATATGCACACATTGCCAATCCTCTTCAGGCCACTCCCAGCAGTTACTTACTGTCACACAAGAAAAACATCTTCTAGCTTTCTACTCAGTTTCTGCATCCAGACCATCAGGAATACTGAATATTTCCTTCATGCTACAACTCTGCAATATACATTTCCTCAATGGTGGTGGAATAATCTCCATTGAAGTTACCCTGACTGTATTAACAGCTCCAATTGTACTATTACCCTGGAATAGTAGGGTTTCAGGTTCAGTGTTGGTTCTGAGGCTTTTCCATGTGAAAGCACATACATCAATTCTGAGAGCACAGGTCACTCCGAGAGTGCTTCCTCACTTGAATCATATATGCAGAAGGTGGCCATTAAGCCCATCGAGTCTGCATCAACCCCATAATCCCAACCAGGCCCTGTCCCCATAACCCCGTACATTTATCCTAGCTAGTCCCCCTGACACTAAGGAGCAATGTAGCACGGCCGGTTCACATAACCTGCAAATTTTTGGACTGTAGAGGGAATCGGAGCATTCGGAGGAAGCCCATGCAGACACAGGAAATACGCGCGAACTTCACACAAACAGTGACCCGAGCCAGAAATCGAACCCAGGTCCCTGGTGCTGTGAAGCAACAGTGTTAACCACTGTGCCACTGTGCTGTTAACTTGTCCAAAGTAGAAGATATTTCCATGGAGCAGTCTGACGAACTGCCTGATAGTGGCAATCTTAAAATCCATCCACATTACAAGGTGGATTTGGTTGTCTGTCTTTTATGTTCTAAGTATATGCAGACAAAAGCAATGCCCATCTTAGCATTCTGCTTGCTGAATTTGATGGAATTCCTGTGTCTGGTCCAAAAATGGTTGTGAATAGACAGTGATTCATCAGCAATGTAAATTCTCTCCCATACGGGAACAGATGGATTGCTTGGCTCCAAAAATGATCTGTACTGCTTCCCATTTGATCTGGGCATAGTTACTTTTAGTTTTGCTCAAGGTTCGAGAAGTAAAAGCAATGGGTCTTTCTCCACCCAATGACATAATGTGGGAGACCACTATTCCAATGCCTTGAAGGTAGGCATCATGAGTATGGGTAAAGTATAATCAAAGTGCGTGAGAGCTTCAGCAATACATCTTTGGCGTATGTAGATGTGTTATTACATTAATCCAATGAGTTCAACATCTTCGAGAAGGGATAGGACCTATAAAAGGTGAAGGGGGAAAAGTGTGTATGGAACCGGAAGAAATGGCAGAGGTGCTTAATGAGTACTTTGCCTCAGTATTCATGGTGGAAAGTGATCTGGGAGGATGCACTACAAGTTTGCGGCAGACTGAAAAGATTGAGTATGTAGATATTAAGGAAGCGGATGTGTTAGAACTTTTAAATGCAATCAAGATAGACAAGTCTCCGGGACCAGATGGGATGTACCCAGGTTATTGTGGGAGGTAAGGGATGTCATTGCAGAGCCCCTGGCGATGATCTTTGCGTCGTCGATGGAGACGGGAGAGGTTCTGGAGGATTGGAGGATTGCGGATGTGGTCCCTATTTTCAAGAAAGGGAACAGGGATAGTCCTGGAAATTACCGACCGGTGAGTCTGACCTCAGTGGTTGGTAAGCTGATGGAGAGGCTTCTGAGGGACAAGATTTACGAGCATTTGGAGAAGTTTAGGTTGATTAGAAATAGTCAGCATGGTTTTGTAAAAGGCAGGTCGTGCCTTACGAGCTTAATTGAGTTCTTCGAAAATGTAACTGAACACATTGACGAAGGAAGAGCAGTGGACGTGGTGTACATGGACTTCAGCAAGGCATTTGACAAGGTCCCACATGCAAGACTTCTTGAGAAGGTGAGAGGCCATGGGATCCAAGGGGCTTTGGCCTTGTGGATCCAGAACTGGCTTGCCTGCAGAAGGCAGAGGGTGGTTGTGGATGGCTCTTTTTCTGCATGGAGGTCGGTCACCAGTGGAGTGCCCCAGGGATCTGTTCTAGGACCCTTGCTGTTTGTCATTTTCATAAATGACCTGGATGAGGAAGTGGAGGGATGGGTGAGTAAGTTCGCCGATGACACGAAGGTCGGTGGTGTTGTGGATGGTCTGGAGGGATGTCAGAAGTTGCAGCATGACATCGACAGGATGCAAGGCTGGGCAGAGAAGTGGCAGATGGACTTCAACGCGGATAAATGTGTTGTGGTCCATTTTGGCAGATCCAACGGGATGAATGAGTACACTATCAAAGGTAGGAGTCTTAGCTGTGTGGAAGAGCAGAGGGATCTTGGGGTCCGGGTCCATAAGACTCTCAAATCGGCCTCCCAGGTGGAGGATGTGGTTAAGAAAGCTTACGGTGTACTGGCCTTCATTCATCGAGGGATTGAGTTCAGGAGTCAGGAGGTAATGCTGCAGCTTTATAGGACCCTTGTCAGACCACACTTGGAGTACTGTGCGCAGTTCTGGTCGCCTCACTATAGGAAGGACGTGGAAGCTATTGAAAGGGTGCAGAGGAGATTTACAAGGATGTTGCCTGGATTGGGAGGCATGCCTTATGAAGACAGGTTGAGGGAGCTGGGACTGTTCTCCCTGGAGAGACGAAGGTTGAGAGGCGACCTGATAGAGGTTTACAAGATGTTGAGAGGAATAGATAGGGTGGACTCTCAGAGACTATTTCCCAGGGCTGAAATGGTCGTGACGAGAGGGCACAGATTTAAGGTGCAGGGAAGCAAGTACAGAGGGGATGCTAGGGGAAAGTTTTTCACTCAAAGGGTGGTGAGTGAATGGAATCGGCTGCCGTCAGTGGTGGTCGAGGCGAACTCGCTGGGGTCTTTTAAAAGACTTCTGGATGAGTATATGGGATCCAATGGGATTGGGGGTTATAGATAGGTCTATGGCTGGGTAGGTTTTGATGTGTTCGGCACAACTTGTGGGCCGAAGGGCCTGTTTGTGCTGTAGTGTTCTATGTTCTATGTTCTATGTTCTATCTTGTTCTGGCACAAAGGATTAAGAGTAATGATTTCGGAATTGTTCGAGACAAATCTTCCATAATAATTCAACAATCCCAGGAAAGAATGTAACTGGTTAATATTCAGAGGTGCAGGCACCTCTGTAATGGCCTTAACCTTAGCAGATGTGTAAAGGCCATTGTGTTCAAATACTCAAAGGAGGATTGGGGAAAACTCACACTTGTCTTTATGGATTCTCAGACCATAGTCCTCCAAACTCTGAGGGGTGGCATCTAAGTTTCAAAGGTGTTCCTCTTCATCTTTCCAGTGATTGGGATGTCATCCAGATAGCACTGGACTCCATCAGTACACTCAAGATTTGATCCATTGCCCTTAATGTGATACCAAATGGCAATCTTCGATGCTGGTCAAACCTTTATGTGTAACAGTTGTCAGAAGTTTTTGTGACTTCTAAGAGTCATAGAGGTCATAGAATCATAGAGGATTACAGCATGGAAACAGACCCTTCAGCTCAACTTGTCCACGCCGCCGTTATTTTTTTTTAAACCCCTAAGTTAATCCCAATTGCCTGCATTTGGCCCATATCCCTCTATACCCATAGTATCCATGTAACTATCTAAATGCTTTTTAAAACATAAAATTGTACCCATCTCGACTACTCCTTATGGCAGCTTGTTTCAGACACTCAACACCCTCTGTGTGAAAAAATTGCCCCTTGGATACTTTTGTATCTGTCCCCCCTCATCTTAAACCTATGCCCTCTAGTTTTGGACATTGACTACCTACTTTGTCTATGCCCCTCATTATTTTATAGACCTGTATGAGGTCACCCCTTAGCCTCCTATGCACCAGAGAGAAAGTACCAGTCTATTCAGCCTCTCTTTATAACTCAAGTCCCAATAACATCCTAGTAAATCTTTTCTGAACTCTTTTTGGTTTAATAATATCCTTTCTATAATAGGGTGACCAGAATTGCACACAGTATTCCAAGTGTGGCCTTATACAACTTCAAGTCACGGGGGTTACAGATAGTGTGACATGAACCCAAGATTCCGGTTGAGATCATCCTTATGTGTGCGGAACTTGGCTGTCAGTCTCTGCTCAGTGACTCTGAGCTGTCGAGTGTCGTGAAGGCTGCCTTGGAGAATGCTTACATCCCAACTCCGATATTCAATGTTCAATGAAACCAAGCATACCGAATGCTTTCTTCACCACACTGTTCACCTGTGACTCTACTTTCAAGGAGCTATGAACCTGTACCCCTAGATCTTTGTTCTGTAACTCTCTCCAATGCCCTACTATTAACTGAGTAAGTCCTGTCCTGGTTCAATCTACCAAAATGCATCACCTCGCATTTGTCTAAATTAAACTCCATCTGCCGATCATCAGCCCACTGGCCCAATTGATCAAGACCCCGCTACAATTGGAGATAACCTTCCTCACTGTCCACCATGCCACCAATCTTGGTGTCATCTGTAAATTTGCCAACGATGCTCCATATATTCTCATCCAAATCATTAATATAAATGATGAATAAGAGTGGGCTGAGCACTGATCCCTGAGGCACATCGCTGGTCATTGGCCTCCAGCTTGAAAAACAGCTCTCTACAATTACCCTCTGGCTTCTGTCAAGAAGTCATGATGTGACGATATTGGCATTGGTCTGGGGTAAATACAGTAAGAAGTCTCACAACACCAGGTTAAAGTCCAACCAATTTATTTGGTAGCAAACAACACTAGCTTTCAGGGCACTGCCCCTTCATCAGGTAAATGGAGATTCCTGATCACAAACAGAGCATTTAAGACACACACTCAGTTTCCAGAATACTGATTAGAATGCAAATCTTTACGGCTAATCAAGTCTTAAAGGTGCAGACAATGTGAGTGGAGATAACATTAGGCATAGGTTAAAGAGATGTGTATTGTTTCCAGACAGAACAGTAAATGAGATTTTGCAATCCCAGGCAAGTCACGGGGGTTACAGATAGTGTGACATGAACCCAAGATTCCAGTTGAGATCATCCTTATGTGTGCGGAACTTGGCTGTCAGTCTCTGCTCAGCGACTCTGAGCTGTCGAGTGTCGTGAAGGCTGCCTTGGAGAATGCTTACCCGAAGATCAGGCACTGAATGTCTATGACTGCTGAAGTGTTCGCCAACAGGAAGAGGACAGTCTTGCCTGGTGATTGTTGAGCGGTGTTCATTCATCCGTTGTCATAGCATCTGCATGGTTTCCCCAATGAACCATACCTCAGGACATTGTAACATTGACCGAGTTGCAAGAGTATTTATCACATACCTGGTGAATGATGTTCTCGTGTGTCGATGATCCGGCATGTCTTGCAGAGAATGCTGTGGCACAGTTATGTGGTGTTGTGGTCACTGGTCTCCTGAAGACTAGGTAGTTTGCTGCAGACAATGATCTGTTCGAGATTGTGCGGTTGTTTGAAGGCAAGAAGTGGGGGCATGGGAATGGTCTTGGCTATTTGTTTGTCTTCATCAATGACATGTTGAAGACTCCAGAGAAGATGTTGTAGCTTCTCTGCTCCAGGGTAGTACTGGATGACTCCGTCCACCATGTCTCATGTTTGTCCTCTGAGGAGGTTGATGCGGTTTTTTACTGTGGCATGTTGGAACTGTCAATCAATGAGACAAATGCCATATCCTGTTTTTATGAGGGCATCTTTTGAGGTGGTGACGAAATCAGTGGACGAAGGGTGAGCCGTTGATATTGTCTATTTGGATTTTAGTAAGGTGTTCGACAAAGTCCCTCGTGGGAGGTTAGTCGAGAAGGTCAAGGCTAATGGGACACAAGGACAGGTAGCTAGATGGATAAGTAACTGGCTTGGTAATAGGAGACAGAGAGTAATAGTGGAAGGCTGTTTCTCTAGCTGGAGGTCGGTCACTAGTGGTGTGCCGCAGGGCTCAGTACTGGGACTTCTTCTATTTGTAATATATATAAATGACTTGGAAGAGGGAGTAAGTGGAGTGATCAGCAAGTTTGCAGACGATACAAAGATGGCTGGACTTGCGGATAGTGAGGAGCTTTGTCAGACGATGCAGCAGGACACAGATAGGCTGGTAGCTTGGGGGACAGATGGCAGATGGAATTCAATCCTGATAAATGTGAGGTGATGCATTTCAGGAGAAAGAATGTAGGGGGGAGGTATATGATAAAGGGTAGACCTATTAAGAGTATAGAAACGCAGAAGGACCTGGGGGTGCAGGTGTACAAGTCTCTGAAGGTGGCAGAGCAAGTGGAGAAGGTTGTGAAGAAAGCATATAGTATGTTAGCCTTTATAGGAAGGGGTATAGAGTACAAGAGCTGACCTTTAATGTTACAGTTGTATAAAACGCTGGTTAGACTTCATTTGGAATACTGCGTCCAGTTCTGGTCGCCTTACTACCGGAAGGACGTGGAGACTCTGGAGAGAGTGCAGAGGAGGTTTACCAGGATGCTACCTGGTATGGAAGGTCTGAGTTATGAGGAGAGATTAGACAAATTGGGACTGTTTTCCTT
Organism: Sphyrna mokarran; assembly: GCA_024679065.1. Lineage (NCBI taxonomy): Eukaryota > Metazoa > Chordata > Chondrichthyes > Carcharhiniformes > Carcharhinidae > Sphyrna > Sphyrna mokarran. The sequence continues at coordinate 101,788,680 of JAGIQG010000006.1, forward strand.
AGAAAGACGTAGACTTAGAGGAGATCTGATAGAGGTGTACAAGATTGTGAAGGGGATAGATAGAGTAAACAGGGTTAAGCTTTTTCCTAGGATGGACTCAAATAGCACGAGGGGTCACGGGCTTAGGGTGAGGGGGTAAGGTATAATTTGGATGCTAGAGGGAGTTTTTTCACACAGAGGGTGGTGGGGGTATGGAATGCGCTGCCAAGTAAAGTGGTGGAGGCAGGTACTCTGGAGTTACTTAAGAAATACTTAGATGGGCACATGAACAGAATGGGAATGGAGGGGTATAGAAAACTGATTTAAAATAGGGATCATGAGCCTTGGGAGTCCCTGGGAAGTGTGTAAATAGATGATGATATTGATGTACTTGTTTTTATCCTACAGGTGTTTTGGTCCACCTTGTTGTCTAACGAGGGGCATACACGCGGTGGGTCGTGAGAAAGCTGCTCTAGGATTTTTTTCGAGAGTATCCTACTGCTTCACGTCATTAGTGTATGCTTGACCTGGACCATCTGATGGGCAACACGACAGCTCAGTGACTATCGCTGTGCTGTGCAGATACATGGATTTGGGCCTGTGTCTGTGAGAGTTTGAGCATTCTCCCCATGCTTGCGTAGGTTTTCTCCGGGAGCTCCGGTTTCCTCCCACATCCCAAAGATGTGCTCTTAGGCTAATTGGCAAAACAAATTCTCCCTAAATTGTCTCAAATTTGGTTTTTAATCCATAGATCTATAAACATAGACAGGGATCGCGAGTAGAGTTGGGAACATCGAGGTGGCGGCGCGGGCTCGTTGGGCCGAAGGGCCTGTTTCCTGTGCTGTTTTGTTCTTTGTTCTTTCAGCATCTGGTGGTGTGATCTTCCTCATCTGAGCAGATCCTATGTATACAGAGGGCTTGTCTGTAGGGGATGGCTTCTTTAACTTGTTTAGAGTGGAAGCTGGAGAAGTGGAGCATCATAAGGTTATCCGTGAGCTTGCGGTGCAGTGAGGTGCTGAGGTGACCATCCTTCCTGAAGATGCTTGTGTCCAAGAATGCAACCAATTGCTGCCAATCCCACCAACAGATCTTCAATGTGAGCTAATGGGTACGGTCCAGCACACAACACTGTATTATAGTGACCTTGAAGTCTCCATAAATCCTTACAGATCCATCCTTCTGGATGATTGGAACAGAAGGCATGGCTTATTCATCATTCTGAGAGATTCCAGAACTCCAGTCACTCCATATCAGTCTCCACATTTGGCCGAATAGCATATGATTCAAATCTTGCCTTGAAGCATTTCAATTGGCTCCTGTCTTTTATTTTCAGTTTGACTATAATATCCTTTATGTCTCCTAATTCTCCATCGAAAACAACATTATGTGTCTTTAAAATTTTTGCGAGACCTGATCATCATGTTGACTATATCCCATCTTGTTTTCTTTTAGGGAAGCTAAAGCACTCTGCAATCACCAGGAATTCCAATGAAAAATGTGCTTGCTGAATGTCCACAATCTATTTATACTTTATTTGTCAGGTTGCAATAAACTATGGAGGAGTTTAAAAATTTTCCCCCTGCATTAGGCTTAGGAAAGTGGGTACCATAATATCTTCAGCTGTTTTGTTTGCCTGCACAAAATAGTCAAATGCTTGGTATAAGAGCTGTACTGCTCCCCATTTTCATTCAAGGGTCACACAATGCTGAAAGCCATTTTTTTCACTGAAGCAGGTTTCTCGTGTGCCGGTTTTCCACCTGCGTTTCCAATGGCTGCCCCAATTTCCTTACACACAGGGTACCTATTTGAGCTTCTGCCATTTATTTATCAGAGCCATCTCTTTACATTTACTCATACCCACCTAGCCCACTAGTCTTATAGCACACGTGAAAGTTTTCTCCTTTCATTCCAAACTTTTCTCAGTTAATTTCTTCTTTCCAGTGGCTAGCAAGTTTTCATCACTTGTTTTTGTTGTGTATTGAAGACATGATACGTGAGTCAGACTTTAATTAAAAATTAACTGAGTTTATTAATGATGTGTGATCTTTTCCGTGGCTGCTCTTTCTCGTTGTTCCCTATGCTATGGTCTATTGCGTCATTTCTGACCAGTATATTAATACTCTGCATGAGCCAGTAAGAATAAATACAAATACATTAAAAGAAGTGATCCATCAAAGATGAACAAAAGATTTATGGAGAACATTTGGTTTTAAAAAAGTGTTTAAATGTTGCTAAGAAGAATAGTAAACTTAAAGATCAGCAGAGTTTAAGAATCCAGCAAAGAATGATCAAGAAAATTATAGAGAAAGTAAAATGAGATTAAATGATCAGGGTTCTAGGTGCTTCTATAAGTATGTAAAAAGGAACGGTGATGCAAATAAGCATGGATCATTTTGGGCCTGATAAAATGGTGCTGAAGGAAATGGTAGAATGTTAAGTAAACATTTTTGTACCTGTATTTGATCTTTTAGTTAAGATCAAGCGTGAGATCAGGTGCTTTCCTGTCAGCTCGGATCCTGTATGCCCCTTTTGTGGAGACCATGAATTGGATTCAATTTGAGTTGGTTTTAAGAACAAGTAAGGAGATGGATTAAGGATCGTCCTATCCATTTTGCGCATTGCTTTTGTAACTCTGAGAAAGGAATGAAATTTTAAGAAGAAATGCTAACTTCAGAATAAAAAATACAAAAGATTAGCATAACTAGTTGGAATAAGGACCTTTTGAGAATGATTAGTAAAGAAAAATTACTAGAAATTGTTGGGACTATAAACTGACGTCAAGGCTCATGATCCCTTGACTGATTTAAATAGGGATCATGAGCATTGATGTTCCTGCGAATTGTGTAAGTTGTGCATGTTGTTGATGTATTTCTCTTTTATCCTACAGGTGCTTTAGTCCACCTTGTTGCCCAACAGGGGGCATACACGCGATGGGTCGTGCGAGGACTGCTCTTGGATTTTTTCAGGAGTATCCTAGTGCTTCACGTCGTTAGTGTATGCTTAAACTGAACCAGTTGATGGGCAACAAGACAGCTCACTGTTGCTGTGCAGATACATGGATTTGGGCCTGTGTCTGTGGGAGTTTGTGCATTCTCCCCGTGCTTGCGTGGGTTTTCTCCGGATGCTCCGGTTTCCTCCCACATCTCAAAGATTGCTCTGATTGGCGAAACAAATTGTCCCTAAATTGTCTCCCCAGTTTGGTTCCAACGCAGATTTCTGTAAACATAGATTAGGGTCATGGATAGAAGTGGGAATGTTAAAATGGTGGCGTGGACTCATTGGGCCGAAGAGCCTGTTTCCCGTGTTGTTTTGTTCTTTATTCTTAAATGCCCTGAGCTTGATGGCCTTCATCCCCAATTATAAAAGAGGTTACTGCAGAGATGGTGGACGCATTGATTGTGATGTTCTGAAATTCCATAGATTGTGGATTGATTGGAAGACAACAAATGTTGTAGGAATAAAAGGGTTATTTTCATGTTGGCCATGGGATTTCGCAAGATTCAGTGCTGGGGTCTCGGCTATTTACAATCTATATGTATAAGGTTTTGGTAAGACCACGCTGGAATACTATACATTCTTAGTTTTCATACTTAAGGAAGGATATACATACACCAGAGGCAGTGCAACAAATTAACTGATTCCTGAGATAGGATTCTTTAAGGAGAAATTGAGTAGAACAGGCTAATGATCAGAGTTCAGGAATATGAGAGATGATCTCATTGAAATATATGTTTCTGACTGGGCTTGATAATGTAGATGACAGGCTGTTTTTCTGAGGAGTCTAAAACAGGGGGAAATAGTCTCATATTAAGGGGTTGGCTATTTGTGTTGGGGAAAATTTCTTCAGAGGGATGTGAATCTGTGACATTCTGTAGCCCAGAGAGCTGTTAATGCTTAATCATTGATTATATTCAAGGCATAAGATAGATTTTGGGCACCAGTACAATCAAATATATTGGGCAGAGATGAAGCTGTATATCAGACTTTAACCTATTCAATGGAGGAACAGGCTCCAGGGGCACGTATAGTTTACTTTTGTTTTTATTTCTTATCTGATATTGTATTACCTTTATTCTTTACTGCTATACTCTGCATCCTCTTCCATAAGTAATGAAGTATTCATTTATTACATCAACTGTGTTATCTGCCTTCACAAAAATACTTCCTTTTTGGTCCCTAATCAGCTCACCCTTCTTTTGTCTATCCTTTTAGTATACATGTGTTTATAAAAGACTTTTAAGTTTCCTGTTATGCTAGCCACTATGCATTCTCACTTTGCTTCTCTTATTCCTTTTTAGACCATTTTGTTTACCTAGGTTCTTTACTGTGTCATGGATCTTATCTTTGTCATTAGTCTCACATTTTCCGAATTTTACTTTTTATACCTTTAGTCATTCAACATACTGTAAACCTATTCTGTAGTTCCTCCAACTAGTTCCTGAATTCAACAACAAAAACTTTAGAATATTTAACATTTTTATTCATTTTGATGTATTTTAGAGAAGTCTCAGGTTGTTTTTTGGCACCAAAATGGAAGGAACATTCAGGGCTGATGACCAAATGTGTGATCAAAGACAGTTTAAGGAGACCCTTAAAAGAGATAGGGGGCACAATTAAAATCGGAATACTGTAAGAAGCCAGAACTGGAACAACACGGACTTTTCAAAAAATTACAGGACTGAAGGAGGCTAAAGGTACAAGGAAGGCAAGGCCCTGGAAGGGCCAGTGTACTGAAAGAGATAGCAAATGCATTCGTGGTAATCTACCAAAGTTTGCTGGACTCTTGAGCAGTTTCAGCAGATTCGAAAACAGCAAATGTGATGCCACTATTTAAAAAAAGGTCGAGAAAAGGTGTGTAACTATAGGCCAGCTTAATTTCTATAGTGGGGAAAATGCTTGAAATGAAAGGTAGACAAAAGACAGGTAAGTATAGGCCAACTTAATTTCTATAGTGGGGAAAATGCTTGAAATAGCGAGACACCTGGATAGAAATTGTTCAGTTGGGTTCATGAAAAGCAGGTCATGTTTAATTAATTTAGTAGAATTTTTTCAGGACGTTATGAGCATGGTGGACAATGGGGAACCAGTGGATGTGATGTATCTGGATTTCCAGAAGGCATTCAACAAGGTGCTGCACAAAAGGCTGCTGCATAAGAAAAAGGTGCACAGTGTTATAGATAATAAATTAGCATGGGTAGAGGATTAGTTAACTAACAGAAAGCAAAGAATAAGATACATGGGTGTTTTTCTGGTTGGCAATCAGTGACTAGTGGTGTGCCTAAGGATCAGTGTCAGGACCACAATTGTTTACAATTTGCATAAATGATTTGGAGTTTGGGACCAAGTGTAGAGTGAAAGTTTGCAAATGACACTAAAATGAATGATAAAACAAAGTGTGCAAAAGGCACTGAACACCTGCAAAGGGATAGTTTAAGGTAAGGATTTGGCAAATGGAGTACAATGTTAGTAAATGTGAGGTTACTCATCTTAGTAGCAATAACAGCAAAGTGCTGCTGTGCAGAAGGACCTGGGTGTTGTTGTGCATGAATCACAAAAAGTTGGTTTGCAGGTTATGCATGCTCGAGTTCTCAACACCACTGCACGCTGCCCTCGAAGCGGCTACAGGGCTGATGAGACAGTTGCACACCTCCTTGTGGAATGTGCCTTTGCAAAAAAGGTCTGGAGTGAGATGCAGTGGTGTTTGTCGAGGTTTGTCCCAAGCAGCTCGGTGACGCAGGATTCTGTGCTCTACGGGCTGTTTCCGGGGACGCACACCGAGATGAATATCAATTGCCGCTGGAAGGTCATCAACTCGGTGAAGGACGCACTCTGGTCCACCCAATACTTGCTGATCTTCCAGTTGAAAGAGCTATCCTCGACCGAGTGTTGCAGACTGGCACATTCCAAGGTCCAGGACTATGTGCTGAGGATGCGCTGAAGCTTGGGGCACAATGGGGAAAGGCTACACTGTAAGGCCTTTAAGGGAGACAGACCGAGGGCCCAGGAGCTGCAGAATGCCCTCGACCTGTGTAACTGTGTGCCAATCTGAGCAACAATGGCACACAGTAACTTTTGAAGCATGTGTACATTTGTAAGTTCTGAAAAGTTATGACTGTAATCTGTGTAGAATTCTTTAAGAAATTTTTCTTTTCTTTCTCTCCTGTTTGCAATGCAAAGACATGTAGTTTTTAGGGGTTGTTTGGTTTTTTGTGAATAAAGTATGTTTATTGGTAGAGGGTGGTTGCTGTGCACTGGTCGGAGCGGTGCGGTGCGTGGCGGTCTTTGGGGTGTGTATATAGTTTGTGGGTTCTTGAGATGATTTGACTACACTTTGTACGGAACTGTATTGTTTGGGTTCTGCACTTGTTTTCGCAGCTTGGGACATGTAGATTTGCAATGGTTTATTTGAAATTTTTTATGAATAAAGTATATTTTTGGAAAAAAAACTTAGTTTGCAGGTGCAGCAAGTAATGAAGATGGTGAATGAAATGTTGCCCTTCATTGCTAGAAGGATGGAGTTTAAAAACAAGGACCTCATGTTGCAGATGAATGAGATGCTGGTGAGGCCACACCTGGGGTACTGTGTACAGTTTTGGTCTCTTGAGAAAGGATATAATGACATCAGAGGAGGTGCAGAGAGGATTGATTGGATTGATTCTGGACTTGAGAGGATTGGCTTGTGAGGAAAGGCCAAGTAGACTGGGGTATACTCATTAGAATTTAGAAGAATGAGGGAGATCTTATAGAAACATAAAAACTGGGGGCCATAGCTCAAAATAAGGGGGAGCAGATTTAGGACTGAGCTGAAGAGGAAATTCTTCATCCAAGGGAATGTGAATCTCTGGAATACCCTGCCCAGTGAAGCAGTTCAGGCTACCTTGTTGAATTTTTTTTAAGCAAAGATAGATACATTTTTGAACAGTAAGGGAATTAAGGGTTATGGTAAATGGGCAGGTAAATGAAATTGAGACTACAAAAAGATCAGGCATGATCTTATTGAATGGTGGAGCAGGCTCAAGGGGCCAAATGGTCTACTTGCGATCCTAGCTCTAATGTTCTATGACTTGAAGATAAGTTTGAAGATTTTAAAATTGAGGAATAGACAGAAAGCATAGGGGCAATGGATGAATGGGCAGCAGAGTTTCAGATACGCTCAAGTTTATGTAGCGTAGAAGAGGAAGACTAGTCAGGAGAGAATTGGAAATAGGCTACTTTAGAGGCATCAAATGGATGAGAGATTCAGAGCTGAAGTTCTCATTGTTTGGAGGTGGAATAGACAAGTGTTGACGATCATGCAGATAAGTGGTCAGCAACTCTTCTTGAAATCAAACACATCAAAATAGCAAACAGCCTTGCTCTGCTTTAGACAATTACCAGGGATGGAAAAGTGGACATGAAATTTTGTGCTGAAACCAAAGATGACAAATTTCAGTCTTCCCTATATTTGGTAAGAGGAAATTTCAGCTCACCCTGTACTAGAGGTCAGCTAATATGATGATTTGGAAGCAGCTGACAGGATCAAAGGAGATGATGTGTCAGAGGTAAATGTTACTGGTATACACATGGAATGTGATGTACTTTTCAATTATCTTACTAAGGAGTTCTATGTAGATAATTAGAAGGGGACATAGAATAGCTTCTTCAGGATTTCCAGGGATAACCAAGTGCAAATTGAAGCATTCAAATCAATTCTCTGGCCACAATTAGCTAAAGAATGGAAGCAAGCTAAGGAAGATCCATCCAGATACAGAGAAGCATTGGTGGTCAACTATGCCAAAAGCTGCAGACAGAATATGAGGAGTGTTGAGTGATTGTGATTAGTCTCAAAGAAGTTATTTTATGACTAATGGGCTATTCATAACAACATTCCATCAAATAAATTGTCTTTCCAACAATACAATTCATTTCTGTAATACTAAAATAAGTTTCTTTTAGTTTCAATACTACCAGCACCCCTCTTTTCTTGCAGCATGGAATATTAAATTCCCAATCCTATTTTGAGCCAGGTATTTTATTGCTATGATAATCACAATCCTATATGGTGACTTGTTCCTATAGCTTACTAGTCTCATTTACCACACATGCATTCGCACTTCCACTGTCTTGCATTTGCACTGTTTGATCCATCATTTCTGAACTATTCTTCACTCTCATATTATTTGTTCCATCCAATTCTTGCAACTTGTTTATCCTCCAATATTTCATCCTGATATCCTGCTTTACTCATTGTAAAGAAGGAGTAGAGAAGGAGGTAGAAGGTTCTACCAACTCTACTGTTCTTAGTAGAGAAGGAGGTAGAAGGGGGGGAGGAGTGCCATTATTAGTCAAAGACTATATCACAGTGACAGAAAGGAAGTTTGATGAGGATTTGTCTGTTGAGGTAGTATGGGCTGAAATTAGAAACAGGAGAGGAGAGGTCACCCTGTTGGGAGTCTTTTATAGACCTCCTAAAAGTTCTAGAGAGGTAGAGGAAAGGATTGCAAAGTCGATCCTGGACAGGAGTGAAAGTAATAGGGTGATTGTTATGGGGGACTTTAACTTTACAAATATTGATTGGAATAGCTATAGCTCGAGCTCATTAGACGGGTCAGTTTTTATACAAAGTGTGCAGGAAGGTTTTTTGACTCAGTATGTAGATAGGCCAACTAGAGGTGAGGCTACATTGGATTTGGTGCTGGGCAATGAGCCAGACCAGGTGTTAGACTTGGAAGTTGGTGAACATTTTAGTGATAGTGACCACAATTCGGTTACGTTCACCTTAGTGATGGATAGGGATAGGCATGAACCTGGGGGCAGTAGTTATAGCTGGGGGAATGGTAATTATGAGGCCATTAGGAGGGAATTAGGGTGCATAGGTTGGACTAGGAAACTACAGGGACTGGGAACATCTGAAATGTGGAGCTTATTCAAGGAGCAGCTACTGCGAGTCCTTGATAAGTATGTCCCTGTCAGGCAAGGAGGAAATGGTCGAGTAAGGGAACCATGGTGTACTAAAAAAGTTAATTCGCTGGTTAAAAGGAAAAAGGAGGTTTATGTCAGGATGAGGCTTGAAGGCTCAGTTAGTGCACTGGAAAGCTATAGATTAGCCAGGAGGGAGCTAAAGAGTGAGTTGAGAAGAGCTAAAAGAGGACACGAGAAGACTTTGGCTGATAGGATCAAGGAAATCCTAAAGCTTTCTTTAGATATGTTAAGAATAGAAGATTGGTTAGGGCAAGATTAGGGCCAGTCATAGACAGCAGTGGGAAGTTGTGCGTGGAGCCTGAAGAGATTGGAGAGGCACTGAACAAATATTTCTCTTCAGTATTCACGCAGGGAGATGTAAATGTAGTTGTAGAGAACACTGGGATACAGGGTTGTAAACTGGAAAGTATTGAAGTAGATAAGGAGGATGTGCTAGATATTCTTGAGGGTTTGAAATTAGATAAGTCCCCTGGGCCGGACGGGATTTACCCTAGGATTCTCTGGGAGGCAAGAGAGGCGATTGCAGAGCCTCTGGCTCTGATCTTCAGGTCGTCGTTGGTTACGGGTGTGGTTCCGGAGGACTGGAGGATAGCGAATGTGGTCCCATTGTTTAAGAAGGGGAAGAGAGACCTTCCAGGGAATTATAGGCCAGTGAGTCTTACTTCTGTTGTGGGCAAAGTATTCGAAAGAATTATTAGGGATAGGATTTATAGTTATTTAGAGAGAAATGAATTGATTGGGGATAGTCAGCATGGTTTTGTGAAGGGTAGGTCGTGCCTTACTAACCTTATTGAGTTTTTTGAAAAAGTGACCAAAGAGGTGGATGGGGGTAAGGCAGTTGATGTGGTATATATGGACTATAGTAAGGCGTTCGATAAGGTGGCCCATGGGAGGCTTCTGCAGAAAATGCAGATGTATGGAATTCAGGGTGATATAGCTAATTGGATTAGGAATTGGCAAGCTGATAGAAGACAGAGGGAGGTGGTTGATGGAAATTATTCATCATGGAGTTCGGTTACAAGTGGTGTACCTCAGGGGCCCCTGCTGTTTGTAATTTTTATAAATGATCTGGATGAGGGCATAGAAGGATGGATTAGTAAATTTGCGGATGACACCAAAGTTGGAGGAGTGGTAGATAGTGAAGAGGGGTGTTATAGTTTGCAGAGAGACTTGGACAAGTTGCAGAGCTGGGCCGAGAGGTGGCAAATGGAGTTAATGCGGAAAAGTGTGAGGTAATTCACTTTGGCAGGAATAACAAATGTGTAGAGTATAGGGCTAATGGTAGGACTCTTAATAGTGTTGATGAACAGAGGGATCTTGGTGTATATGTGCATAGATCCCTGAAAGTTGGCAATCAACTCGATAAGGTTGTTAAGAAGGCATACGGAGTCTTAGCTTTTATTGGTAGGGGGATTGAATTTCGGAGCCGCAACGTCATGTTGCAACTGTACAAAACTCTAGTGCGGCCGCACTTGGAGTATTGTGTGCAGTTCTGGTCCCACATTATAAGAAAGATGTGGAGGCATTGGAGAGGGTACAGAGGAGGTTTACCAGGATGTTGCCTGGTATGGAGGGCAGGTCTTATGAAGAGAGGCTGAGGGATTTGAGGTTGTTTTCGTTAGAAAGAAGGCGGCTAAGAGGAGACCTTATTGAAACATATAAGATGATTAGAGGTTTAGATAGGGTGGACAGTGATAGCCTTTTTCCTAGGATGGAGAAAGCTAGCACGAGGGGACATAGCTTTAAATTAAGGGGTGGTAGTTATAGGACGGATGTCAGAGGTAGGTTCTTTACCCAGAGGGTGGTAAGGGTATGGAATGCCCTGCCTGCTGCAGTTGTAGATGCGCCAAGTTTGGTGGCATTTAAGATGTTAGTAGATAAGTTTATGGACGAAAAGGGAATGGTTTAGGTTAGAGGGTCATTGCTTTTTCTTAATTGGTCGGCGCAACATCGAAGGCCGAAGGGCCTGTTCTGCGCTGTAATGTTCTATGTTCTATCCGAACTCTGCCAAACTAATTTAAACCTTCTCCCACAGCACAAGTTATATTTACATCAACACATCGGTCCTACCTTGAACAGGTCCCTCCCACCTCAAAGTTAGTCCCAATGTCCCAGCAATCTAAAATCCTCCCTCCTACATCATCTTGCCAATAATATGTCCTATCTTAATATTCTATACTTGGTCTGTGGTATATACAGACATTTCCAACATACTTTTACTCAGGCTTAAAATCAATTTATCCTGTCTTGGTTTAATTCATTTGATTCATTAGTCTGAAAAGTACAGACTCCCATAGAACTCTATTTCAAAATGCCCCAAAAAGGATATGGCTCTTACCTATGTGCCATCATTTTTGTTTCATATCATTAAATTGCAAACAACTGAGCACCATAAATATATTCTATGATCACAAACGTAGACAGGTTGAGTAATTTATGATTTTTTGTTAAAAGACAAACCTCAGCCGAGTTTTCCTTTGAACTAGTTCACATTGCAGCTTTATAGAACCTTAATTAGACCTCACTTGCAATATAGTGTATAATTCTGGTTGCCACATTACCAGAAGGATGTGGAGACTTTGGAGAGAGTACCGAAAAGATTTACCAGGATGTTACTAGTATGGAGGGCATTAGCCATGAGGAGAGGTTGGAGAAACTTGGTTTGCTCTCAATGAAGCATGGAGGTTGAGGGGAGACCTGATAAAGGTCTACAAGATTATGAGAGGCATTGACAGAATGGATAGTCAGAAGCTTTTTCCCCAGGATAAAAGAGTCAATTATTAGGGGCACAGGTCTAACATGTGAGGGGCAAGGCTTAAAGGAGATGTACGATGCAGATTTTTTACACAGACTGGTGGGTGCCTGGAAGGTAGTGAAAGCAGATATAGTAGTGACTTTTAAGGAGCATCTTGACAAGTACATGAGTAGGATGGGAAGAGAGATATGGTCCCTGGAAAACTGGGGGGTTTAGGTAAGTCCGGCAGCATAGTCAGTGCAAGCTTTGAGTCCAACAGGCCTGTTCCTATGTTGTAATTTTCTTTGTTCTAGTTCTGTTAACTGCTCGAGTACAGGTGGTGATCAGTGCTTTTGCACAACACAGATTGGGCTGTCTCAATAAAAAAAATGCATTGTGCAGGATTTCAGGCCTAATGTTGTATGTTTTTTTGTGGCTTTTGCTGCAATTACTGCAATACGTTTGCAAGCATAATCCAATGGAAGTTCATGGTCACCTCACCCTCTGAAGTCATGGTACCTCAAGGAAGAAGTCATTGCTGGCAAGGCCAGCATCAATCCATCACCCATCCCCATCTGTCCTTGAGCTGGCAGCAGTGAGTTACCTTCTTGAACTGTTCCAGTCCAGCTCGCGCAGGTATATATTCTGTTTTCACTTTTCTGAAGTGGTTGGTATAGCAGAGTTTGCTGTCTTGCCAGATTTTCTTCCCTAAACATATAAGTAATCCAGATGGCTTTTTAATGTCAATTGATGATAGTTTTAACTGCTGTAGTGGATTTAAACACATGTCGCCATGACATTAGCCTGAGCCTCCAGATTATTAGTCCAGTGACATTACCATTATGCACTCCCTTATACCTTCATTCACAACTAACTTGCACCATGTGGTGGAAAGGAATCAAATAGTTCAGATACAGATCTTTGTGGGTCCAAGGTGATTAAGAAGGCATGTGTCATGCTTGCCTTTATCAGCCAGAGCATTGAGTATAGGAGTTGGGAAGTCATGTTGCAGCTATATAGAACGTTGGTTAGGCAGCATTTAGAATATTATGTGCAATTTTGTAATTGACACTTCCAGTCTAGGATAAAGCCTCTATCCATCCTGTCTATGTCACTCAATTTTGTAGACCTCTATCCGGTTTCCTTCGGCCTCTGGATTTCCAGTGAAAACAATTCTAGTTTATTCAACCTCTCCTCATAGTCAACACCCTTGAGACCAGGTATCATCCTGAAATACCTTCTTTGCACACTCTTCAGCGCTTCCATGTCCTTCTGGTAACGCGGTGACCAGAACTGCAGACAATATTTCAAATGTGGCCTGACCAAGTTCTATATAGCCGCAACATGATTTCCCAATTCTTACACCCAATACTCCAGCCAATGAAGGCAAGCATGCCATATGCCTTCTTAAATCACCTTGGCCACCTGTGTTGTCCTTTTAGGGAATTCTGGACCTGCCTATCCAGATCCCTCTGTATGTTTAGGTTCACACCTAGATTTGATTGTCCAGATTAAACTCCATCTGTCATTTCTATGTTCAAATCTCCAATCTATGACCTGTGCATCCTCTGACAATCCTCAGCACTATTCATCTATCCAGCCACCCCAAATCCCACTTGATTTTAATTTTTGTACCTGTCTGCTACATAGGAACTTGCAAGATGCCTTACTAAAGCCCATATAAACTACATCCACAGCCCTTCCCTCATCAATTATTTTTGTCACTGTTTTTAAAAGGCAAAATAAAAGAATCGATCACAGTGTTAACAAACCAACATTTATTTTGGTGCAAGTTTACAGCAAAGTTAAGGCCTAAGCCCTTTCACGACAGACAAAGCAAAATGCAACACATCAGAAACGCTTCTGTAGCTTATCTGAAGTGGAAGCATTCACTATTACAAAGACATTAGTATAAAAAAATAAGCAGCAATTTGGAGCTCTTAGTTTACGATAACCATTCAATAACATCTTCATGTAGAACCGTCACAGGATGCTATAAAAAAGAGCAAAAATGCTGTTATGCAAAAACTTAATGGAATTTACTAGAACAAAGCATAGTGTAAAAAAGACTTAATAAAAACAAATACATGGAGGTTTCTTAATGACATTACCTGCAATTCAATGTGCAGGAACAAAACTAGTTTTCATTATTTGGCGTTAAAGCAGATTTGGCCTCATAACAGGTTAATACAAAATAAAATGGTACACCATATCAACATAAAAACGCCACTGAATTACTATACACATCCAAAAACAAGGGAAAACCCATCACCCTCCAGTCATTATATAAACCATTTTGAACAAAGGCAGAAAAAGAAACCAAATAAAAAATGTACACCTAGGCTTTGGCAGTTCTACGTGGTGAAACACTATTATGTGCTTATTTGTTACTACGCTGTTTTTCTGGGAGGTTTCATGATATCCAACGTCAAGTAGCAAGTTGTCTACAAATCAGAAGTTACAAAATAGGGAAACAAAAGCACTAAACCCCCCTCTTTCCCGCCCCCCCCCCAACAACACTTGTGCTAGGAGCTACATTTTAAATTTGGTGATAATATGCAAGTTGGAGCTGTTCAGCTTTCAGCAGCCAATCCTTTCTCCATCTGACCAGTTTCGGTATTGGCTGATGGTTGCTTCGCCAACTGGGATGCATCAGATTCACTGAAATCAAGAGAAAGTACTGAGTTACATGGTCACATTTTATTTGATTAAAATACAATCCATTGCAGACCTAAAAAGGCAAGATTGGTATTTTCCTCACCTCCATTAGCATCAATTAAAATGGCACTGAACATAAAGGACAGCTTGGATCCTCTGCGCTGAATCACCCTAGCTCAACAACATGCCTGGTTTACAGAAGAAAGTAAGTTCCCATTCTCTACTGCTTTGCAATAATTACTTGCTCCGATCCACTAGTTCGCAAATTTGCAGTAGTGATAGGATCTGGCCCAGTTCTTATGTTCCTTATACTCTGCAGTGACTCATAGTTTAGTTCAATGAATTACAGCAGATTACAACAGCCAATCCTCTGACAGTCTCAGAAGGAGGATGAGAAGGAAAATAACCAATTTGGCTGGGGTTTTGGAAACAGCACGGAATCATATTACAATTTTCTGGAGACAAGATACTGGGGGAAGCAGTGCAAAAGCATAAAAATGAAAATATTTGTAATTATCTACAATAAAGAGCATTCAGGACGTATTTCCAGAGAGTAAAATTTCCAAACTAGTTCTTACGCATTTCACAAAGGCCAAATATAATTCAATGCCTAAGATTTAAGTTGTTGCATGAAGCCACAAAGGATAGCCATGTTACTGCATGCCACTAAGTTAAATTAGAAAGAATTAACTTTGAGAATTTAACAAGCTGCAGATTACAAACGGATAATATTCTTCATAAAAATAAGCTCTACTTCTATTTTTCATCAACCACACCTCATTTGATGTTAAACGTGCATAAGAAAACAAAGTTAACCATGTGATTTAGGCTCAAAGTCCAGACTGATAAGGTTGTCTATGCAATTTCTGTGGCAAGTTACTAAAGAGTCAAAATGTTTTTATAGATTAGGAAAAGTCACAGTAATACTATTGTTCTTATTTTATTAAAAATAACACAAGTTTAGATATATTCTCTTTACTTACAAACTCCTTAACCCTCTCTTTCTTTGAAACACTTGTTAAAACCTACCACTTTGACTAAGCTTTTTCTCAATCCTGCTTTGGCTTGTTATGAATCTATTGCATTGAAGTTACTGTATAAATACAGTATTAGATTGAAATAAACAGAACCAGACAGGCAGTCAGTTAATCCACAGCCATCTACCAGAAGCCATAAGGAACACACAACCAACTGAAGAAGGGGGAGGGCTCAGCTCATTTGGAGGAGCAGCAGCAATTGAAATATGAACATCAGCATTCAGAAATTTATTTAACAGCAAACTCCCATTGTCAGCACTCAAATTGTGTACTTTGTGCTAGCTAACATGATGTCTGTGTTGAATAAGAACTTCATGATGAAAGCCCTCTTGTATATCCCTTGGTAATTCTTTGCCTGAAGGTATGAAACTAAGGAGTGACAGGAGCCTTGAGTTGTATCTAACGCTGCTCAGCACCAAAATGCCATTGACTGCATCTTAGCATAATCTCTCCATTACAGCCTAATCAATTAATGGCATCTTTTGGACTTTGCTCTACCATCCTACCTGTTTGCCAGCTTACCTACAAAACGTGGTAAAGTAGCTAACACCGCAAAATAATTAGAGATCACTTCAGATCCAGGTCCTCATAATGGACTGTATTGTCCACAAAGCTTTAGGCTTCACTTCAATGCACTGACCTGCTTTGTGGGAGCTGCACATTGTCCAATTTATTCTTCTTTTCATCTCCGGATTTGTTCTCTGTTCGTTTCAAGGATTGGCTTTTCTCTGCATCCTGTGATATAACTTCGCCATTCACCGTTTTAGTAGCTAACAGCAAGTAAGAAAGAGATCAATTAACTAGAATACAGAAGCTGCATGTATTCCTCAACAAGAGCTGAGTATGAAACATGATATACCACTAGCAATTCCAAAGATCTTAGCACAGAAGAAAACATTGAAAATTTCACTCAAATTCCATATTGCAATAAGCTACAGCTGTACAAAGGAGATCTGCACCAAAACTCTATCTTCTCCTGGATGTAGTCTCTTTTCATTTGTTACATGTGAATAAAGGCATCAAGTGTCAATTGTCTAACTGCAGGATACTTCTCAACTGGGCTCAACTTGTTCTACATTCAAACATCCACATAAAAATCAGTCTCTGGATACTAACCAAGAGAAAGAGCCTTGTCTGATCACCATGCCACCTACTGCAGGCTAGCTTTAGCATATTTAGCATCAGGACACGTGGAACTGCAAGCTTCTGCATCTGCATTTTGTAGTTGAGAATCCAGGAGAAGCTGCTGGCTTCTCAACAGGTCAAAAATTTCTCCAACATTAAGTATTAGAAAATACTCTGGAGGCTTGAGATAGATATACTGTGTTTTGAGTTCAAAGCTTTACTTCCTTCTCCTTCCAGTTTCCTCCCCTCTATCAGCTAAACAAACATAATAATGAGATGTGAATATAATGAAAGATGGACAAAGCTTACTGCTCTTAAACATTAAGAATCCTTGAAGGTTCTTCCTCAGGGACAGTCTTTTGACAGGTAGTAAAGCTCTATGGCATGGGAAGAGTTAAACTGCTAATCCTGGTTGGGCTACCCAACTTGACCAGGGACCCAGTCTGGACAAGCTGAAATGATAGGGAACACTTAAGGCCAGCCCATTGGTTGTCCTGATGGGGTGCATCAGGCAAACTGCCTATCCATTTAAAAATATCTTTTGATACTTTTGAGACATCAACTGTGGAGAACTGTGCTTGATCTGTGGATCAAAAGATGACAGGATACTCCGATCAGAGTCAAATATCTTGCTTTGAACAAAGAGCAGTTGAAAAAATGTGTTGCCGCGAATCACAAATCACAGGAGACTAACTAATTTTCACCCACCATATTCAAGAATAGAGAACTGAACAGAATTCAATGTGTTCAGTTAATTCAAAAGAGGCAAGAGCTGGAAGCAGAGGGATGAACTTTACCAGTCAATTGCTCTTCTGTGTTTTCAACTTTGCTAGCTTCCAGCTGATCACTTTTCTTCTCTTGCTCTCGTGCCTTGATTGCTTCCTCATGCTGTCGTTGGTCGGCGAGTGATTTATTCAGTACTTGCGCAATCACAGAATCACCTTCACCAACCAAGAACATGGATTTGAATTTGTTGTAGATCATATCTGCCTTGAACATGATATCTTGACTGGCTTTGTAGTTTCGCATCTGTCATAAGAGAAAACCAATAAAAATATAATCTCATATTATTGATAAAAATTAATGTTGTCTATCAGAAACTATTGTTTCTGATAGACAAGGGAATTAAGGGTTATGGAGAGAAAGCAGGCAAGTGAATTTTATGAATTTTATTTTCAGTGGAACTGACCCACTTCAGATCAGCCATGATCTTATTGAATGGCGGGGCAGGCTTGATGGCCTAGTATTGCTCCTATTTCTTATGTTCTTGAACCATCTAATTAAGACTTGGGTCTTCCCAGCACATAGACACTAAGGACACAAATCCTACAGCTAAAGAAACTACAGAGCATCAAATACGAGTATTCTTTGCTTCAGCTGCAAGATCAAGGATAGGCAATTCTTGTGGCAGAACATCCCAGTATCATTTTTGTAAAATCAGCCCAAATACTACTACACTACAAGCTTCTAACTAGTGCTTTTGTTTAGTTTAAAGTCATCTGCTGCATAAAACCTGTGCCTGTCCCACTGTTTGAATACTTCTGGAAGCCTGAGAGCAAAATTATAACCATGCACATCAATGGATTGCATAACTTCTTCATAGCACAGCTCATTCTTTACAATAAATAACATGTCATTCATAACTCCAGCACCAATGCAAGACATGCTGCTATGACACACTGGCTAAAGGGGAGATACAGTAAGAAGTCTCACAACACCAGGTTATAGACCAACAGTTTTATTTGGCAGCACAAGCTTTTAGAGTCTCGCTCCTTCATCAGGTGAGTGAGGACTTGTGTTCACAAACAGTGCCTATATAGACATAAACTCAATGTAATTATCTTGTAACGTCATCAAGTTAATGTTATTATCTTGTAAATTGAGTTTGTAAACACAAGTCCTCATAACAAGTATAAAGGGGGGTAAGTCTCCAGAGGCATTAGTTCAGTACAGAAAGTGCAGGATGGGGCTTAAGAAATCAGTTAGAAGAACAAAGAGAAATATTTGGGGGAAATGGGGAAAATCTGAAGATATTCTATAATTGTATCAATGGGAAGAGGATAATCAGGGAAAAATAGGACCCGTTGAGGACTATTTGTCAAATCTATGCATGGAGGCAGAGGGCATTGGCAGAGTGTTAAATAAATATTTCACATCTGTCTTCACCCATGAAAATGAGGAGGTATTTATGGAACTCGGAGAGATTGTGAGGCTCTAGAGAAAATTATTAATTTCAGTGAACTACTGAAAAGTGCACAAGCAGATATCTGGTAAGTATTCCACAGTCAACTAATCCATTATCATTCAGTGTCCATCTTCTCAGAAGAGGAGCAAATGGGAAAAGATAGGCACAAGAGTAGAGTAAAATAGATCCCATGAAATAAAATACTCCAATTTCTAAACACATCCAACCTTCTTAAGTGTAGCAATCAGTTCACTGTGCTTCTGCAGGTGCTGTGGAGTAACCTGAAGTGCAGCAAGTTCATCTAACGCCTCAATACATTTCTTCACATCCTAAAGGAACAAAACATTATATCATTTCTTTTACTTGCAGAAAATACGATAGAGAATTCCTAAATGCAACAATTAAAAACAAAAGTTAGATTTGTCATTTGGTTTAAACATGAAACCTTTAAAAAGCTGAACAGTACAATTTGTAATATTGGAAAGACATTGTAATTAGATGAAATCCTAATCCTTTTATGTCGGCACGTCAGTAGCAATGTATTGTTGTACCATCTGCAGTACAGTTTCACAACATTAGTTGCCAGCATCATGTCACATTTATAAAACCGCACGAAGTGAAACACAATGGAGGAACTGGAGCAAAATAATTAAGTACTTTATATATTTGAAGGCAAAACATCTAATGCTGAAACCTCAATTGATCACACTGGCATAATTTGCATTCTCAATTCCCGTGGAGATCAAAGCATTAGTAGCAAGAATTGATATTCACAGAATCCCTACAGTGTAGAAAGAGGCCACTCAGCCCATCTGCACGGATAATAAACCCCAACTGCTATCCACATAACACTAGCGGTCAATTCAGCATGGCCAAGCAACCTAATCCACACATTTCTGGACTGTGGGATGAAACCTGAGCATCCAGAGGAAACCCACGTGGACACAGAGTAAACGTGCAAACTCCACACAAAGAGAGTCACCCAAGGCCGGAATGGAATCTGGGTCCCTGGAGCTGTGAGGCATCAATGCTAACCATTGTGCCGCCCCAGTGAGTAGTTAATGGGATTTAACAAATCCAATACGACTTATACTATACATAGGGCCACTGCAGCACAGACCATTCACACAATGAGGTCTACATAAGCTTTGTAGAACAATCCAGTCAGTAACATTCCTCCATACTGACACCAAGATTCTGCAATATTTCTCTTAAGTGCCCATCTAATTTCCTTTTAAAATCATCAATTATCTGTTTCCATCATCCTTGCAAGCATCACATTCCAGCTTGTAACCACTTGCAGTGTAAAAAAGTTCTTCATCGCATCAACATACCTTTCTTGCCCAAAACCTGAAATGTGCGTGTCCTGGTCTTTGACCCCCACTATTTGTACCATCAGCTTTTTTTTGTTTACTTTATCTAAACCTGCCACTCTTGTACAACTCCAAAACCTCTCTCAATCTCCCTTAATCAAAAGAGAGATCCCTCATTCCTGAAACCATTCCGGGTAAATCTCTTCTGCACTCTCTCAAGAATCTTTACATCCTTCCTAAAGGTGACCACTGGATGCATACTTTAGTTGCAGTCTAACCAGAGCTTTATGAAGATTTTGTATAACTTTTGTAAAGCTTTTGGACAAAATGCCTCTTACTTAAAAAGCCCGAGATCTAATATCATTTACTACTCTCTCAATATGCCCTGCCACTTTCAAAGATCTATTTTGATGGGACTGATGGATTGAGTTATAAGGAGAGGCTGAATAGGCTGGGACTTCCTCTCTGGAGCATATATCAAATAATGAGAAGCAAAGACAAGGTAGATAATCAGTATCTTTTCCCAAAGGTAAGAGAGTCTAAAACTACATGGCATAAGTTTAAGGTGACAGCGGAGAGATACAAAAGTGTCCAGAGGGGTAATTTTTTCACACAGAGGTGGTGAGTGTCTGGAACAAGCTGCCAGAGGTAGTAGAAGAAGCAAATACAATTTTATCCTTTAAAAAGCATTTAGATTGTTACATGGGTCTGATGGGAATAGAGGAATATGGGCCAAATGCAGGCAATTGGGATTAGCTTGGGGTTTTAAAAAAAAGGTTGGCATGGACAGGTTGGGCTGAAGAGCATGTTTCCCTGCTGTAAACCTCTATGACTCTATCTATAAACTTTTAAATTCCCCTGTCCTTTGCACTCACTTTCCTTTAAATCCATATTTCATCCCTCTATTCCTTTGCCAAAAAGCAGTACCTCACACATCTTTATATTAAATTCTATCAATTATCCTACTCGATGTTCACTTGCAATCAACTGGCATCATCCTAATTATTTAATACAAAATTTAAATGCTTACTTTCTAAATTGCATCAATCGTGCAAAATTCGCACCAACCATCCAGATTAATATCAGAAATTCCTTTGTATTGTCTGCAGGAGAACCGAAAACACACACATTGGGCTCCTCCCAAACCCATTTACTTCTCACTCTCCATCCTTAAAATTTTTGAAGTTATTCTAGTCTCGCAGTAAAATATTAAACCCTTAACTGCTCTGCTAGTCACTCAGTTATGGCGATCACGACCTTCTCAGGGCCAGAGTTGAGAGATAAGTGGCAGTCTTTTGGGCGGCACAGTGGTTAGCACTGCTGCTTCACAGCTCCAGGTCCTGGGTTCAATTCCCAGCTTGGGTCACTGTCTGTGTGGAGTTTGCCCGTTCTCTTCGTCTGTGTAAGATTCCTCCGGGTGCTCCGATTTCCTTCCACAGTCCAAAAATGTGCAGGTTATGTTGATTGGCCATGCTAAAATTGCCATTAGTGACGTATAGGTTAGAGGGATGTGGGGACAGGGCCTGGGTGGGATTGTCATCAGCACAGACTCAATGGGCCGAATGGCCTCTTTCTGTACTGTAGGGATTCTAAGTCATTCTGAGTCATTTCCATTGATGCCCACAACTCAAGAAGTAAGAAAAAAATTCCACTGGCTTTCATGACAATCATGTGTTCTTTGCACAATTGTAAAATAAGAGATGACAATCCCAGTAAGTTGCAGAACTCAATATTTATTTGAAACTGTTATCAAATTTTTTGAAAAATGTTTGTTGAGTAAGTCACGTGTACTGTGGGTAAAGGGAAATCGGTGGATATACTGCACATAGATTTCCAGAGGCTTTTGATAAGGTGCCACATCAAAGATTATTGTATTAAATAAAAGTTCATGCTCTAGAGAATAACATAAAGAACAAAAAAAATTACAGCTCAGGAACTAGCCCTTCGGCCCTCCAAGCCTGCACCAACCAAGCTGTCTGATTAACTAAAACCACCTACCCTTCTGGAGACCATATCCCTCTATTCCCATCTTATGCATGTATTTGTCAAGACACCCCTTAAAAGTCACTACCATATCCGCTTCCACTACCTCCCCTGGCAACGCAATGTTGACATGGACTGAAGATTGGTTTGCTAACAGGAAGCAGAGTGGGCACGAATGGGTCTTTTTTTGGTTGACAGGATGTGACAAGCAATACTGATCAGTGCTGGAACTGATCAGTATTTACAATTTATATAAATGATCTGGATAAAGAGATTAAGGGAAGATTGCTAAATTTACTGGCAGCACAAAGATAGATGGGAAAGTCAAGTGTGAAGAGGACATAAAGAGGCTACTTAATTTAGGTGAATGAGCAAAAATCTGACAAATCAAGTGTGCTGTGGGAAAAAGTGAAATTGATTATTTTGACAGCAAGAATAAAAAAAAGGCTTATTATCTAAATGGTGAGAGAGTACAATGCTCAGGTGCAAAGGAATCTGGGTGTCCTAGAGC
Organism: Sphyrna mokarran; assembly: GCA_024679065.1. Taxonomy (NCBI): domain Eukaryota; kingdom Metazoa; phylum Chordata; class Chondrichthyes; order Carcharhiniformes; family Carcharhinidae; genus Sphyrna; species Sphyrna mokarran. The sequence continues at coordinate 101,811,166 of JAGIQG010000006.1, forward strand.
ATGAATCACAAAAGGCTAAAATACAGGTAAAGCAAGTAATCAGGAAAGTTAATAATTATATGTGAATGTTTATAATTTGAAGAGAATTAATCACAGAAGTAGGAAGGTTATATTTTAGAGTACAGAGTATTCCTCAGACTACATCTGGACTTTTGGTTTCCCTTTATAAGGAAATATAAAAGTACGTTAGAAACAGATTTATTAGACTAATACCTGGAATAGGTGGGTTTGTTTTATAACAGATTAAGTTTGCATTCACTGGAGTTCAGAAAACAAAACTGGTCTGCACACATCACTCATCATCATCGGATTTGCCAAAGAACAAGTTTATTATTTCAGGCAATTTGATTATGTCATGAGCGGTATTAACGGGCTGGATATAGAGAGGATATTTCCTCGTCAGAGAATCTAAAACTAGCTATCTGTTGTTTAAAAATAGGCAGTCGCTCATTTAAGACTGAGTTGAAACAAAATTTTCCCTCTCATTGGGTCTTCAGTTTTTTTTGAAATCATCATAGAACTCTACCGTACAGGAAGAGGCCCTTCGGCCCATCGAGTCTGAAACAAACACAATCCCACCCAGGCCCTACCCCCCTATCTGTATATATTATACCCACTAATCCATGCATCTCTGGACACTGAGGGGCAATTTGTTAGCATGGCCAATCAACCTAACCCGCACATCTTTGGACTGTGGGAGGAAACCAGAGAACCCGGAGGAAACCCATGCAGTCACGAGGAGAACGTGCAAACCCCACACAGACAGTTACCCAAGCCGGGAATCAAACCCAGGACCTTGGAGCTGTGAAGCAGCAGTGCTACCGTGCTGCCCTAAGAGTGTTTCTGGAACTCTCTTCCTCAAAAGACGGTGGATGCAGAATCTTTTAATATTTTTAACTAGATAGATTATTGATGAACAAAAAGATGAAAGTTTAGGCAGGAGTATGGGGTTGAAGTTCCAATGAGATCAATCATGAGCTTATGGAATGGCAGAACAGGTTCGAGGGGCCAAGTGTTCCTAATTCATAGGGCTGTAATACAATCAATTGGCGCAGTTCTATTATTCTGTAATGGAACTTACAGATTGTTCTCATCATCATAAATAATCTTGAGTTAGGAATTGACTCAATTTAGCATTCAAACTACTGAATACTCACAGGTTTGTCAATCTTCAGTGATAATTTAATTTCACTGTGTAATTTTTGAAGTCTCAATTCCATTGACATTTCTGTGAACCAAGGGAAAGAAAGTCAGATTTTATTAAGTACAGTCTAGTTAATCTGATTATAGTGCATTCAACAGGCAGATTCATACCTCTTTTTTTCTCAATTTTCTTGAAATTGAGTTTTTCTTCTTTTTTTCCTTCTTTTTCCTCTTTGGTTTGCCTAAATGGATGGATAAATCTGAAGTTTAATAGCTGAACTGCAACTATGCGATCTCTCACCCCTGAATAAAGAGAAACAAGCTCTGCAACAAAGAATAATAAAAAGTACAACACAGGAGCAGAACCTTTGGCCCTCCAAGCCTGCGCCGATCGTAATGCCTGCCTAAAACTGTATGCACTCATTGGGCCTGATTTTATCATTGCTTGGTAAAGTTGGGTGTGAGGCGATCCGCACCCACTCAGATGCCCATTTTAACATGGCCTGAAAATGGCCACGATTCGATTTGCACCCGTAACGGGCACAATGGTGATTTAATTGTATTTGCGTGCACTTAAATTGAACAAAGTTCTGAAGAACAAAGAACAAAGAACAAAACAGCACAGGAAACAGGCCCTTCGGCCCAACAAGCCCACGCCACTACCCTGATGTTCCCACCTTTACCCGCGAACCCTGTCCATGTTTATAGATCTATGGATTAAAAACCAAATTTGAGACAATTGAGAGGGAATTTGTTTTGCCAATTAGCCTAAGAGCACATCTTTGGGATGTGGGAGGAAACCGGAGCTCCTGGAGAAAACCCACACAAGCACGGGGAGAATGCACAAACTCCCACAGACACAGGCCCAAATCCAATTTATCTGCACAGCACAGCGATAGTCACTGAGCTGTCATGTTACCCATCAAATGGTCCAGGTCAAGCATACACTAACAACGTGAAGCACTAGGATACTCTCGAAAAAAATCCAAGAGCAGCCCTCTCACGACCCATTGCGTATATGCCCCTCGTTAGACAACAAGGTGGACCAAAGCACCTGTCGGATAAAAACAAGTACATCAATATCATCATCTATTTACACACTTCCCAGGGACTCCCAAGGCTCATGATCCCTATTTTAAATCAGTTTTCTATACCCCTCCATTCCCATTCTGTTGGCAAGTTCAGAGTTTCCAACGGCTCTCTGACTCAGATCAGTGGAAATCAGATCATTCTCTGAAGGGGGTGGGGAAGGAGGAGGAGGCTGATCAGATGTATTTCTGGTTGGGGGCAGGGGAAGGAAACAGACAGATCATTGACTGGGAGGCGGGGGAGGGGCGATCATTCTTGGGAGTAGGGAAAGAGAACGATGATTGTTCTTTGGTTTTGGGAGGAAGGGTGGGGGAGGAAGAGACAGGAGTGAGGTGGGTTAATGTATTTCTGATGGGGGGGGGGGGAAGGAAAGGAGTGAGGCCCGATTGCTCACTGGTTGGACTGGAGGGCAGGGCAGATGGATCTCTGGTGAGGGGGATGGACAGGGGCAGGGGGAACCACTGCTACTCTGCAGGCTATCGGTGTGGAGGAAGAGGGATGGATATGGGGGACACTTATTTGCAAGGATGAGGTGATGACTGTGGGAGCCATTGCTCCTGCTTTTTGCTCCCAGGTCGCTTTATCAGCTTTTTGTGGCCCAGGAGTAATGTGACAGTGGTGCGTTTTTCAATAATTTTTCTAACTGCGCACGCGCGCATTCAGAGCTCTGACTTTTCAGCCCCACCCACAGTGCAATTCAGACTCATGAATTTTTTCAGGCTAAGTGCTAATGGGGGTGCCTGAAAGCAGATTTCACAGTTGGATGTGCAGTGTATCCAGATTCGGCACTTAGAATGAAAGTGGTAAAATTGGGCCCAAGCAGTCCATATCTTTCCATTCCCATCATATTCATGTATTCATCTAGTTGTCCCCGAAATGCTGCTACATACCTACTACCACCATGTCCCCAGGCAGTGCATTCCAGACATTCACCACCATGTGTAAAAAACTTGGCTCGCACATCTCCTCTAAACTTTTCTCCACACACCTTAACCCTATGTCCCCTAGTACTTGACTTTTCTACCCTAGGGAAGAGCATCTGACTATCCACTCTGTCCATGCTGCTTAATCTTGTAGACTTCAACCTCCGTTATTCCAGTGAGAACAAATCATGTTTATCCAACCTCTCCTCATAGCCAATACCATCCAGACCAGGCAACATCCCGATGAACCTCTTTCGTACCCTCTCCAAAACATTCATATCCTTCTGGTAATGTGGCAATCAGAATTATACACAATATGCTAAATGAGGTCTAACTAAGATTCTGTACAGTTGCAGCATGACCTGCCAATTTGTATCCTCAATGACCTGACCGATGAAGGCAAGATTGTTGTATGCTTTCTTGACTACCTTATCCACCTGCAATGCCATTTTCAGTGATTGGTAGGCATGTATCCCAGATATCTCTGCCCATCAATACTCCTAAGGGTTCTATCATTTACTGTGTAATTCCTACATGCATTGGACCTTCCAAAATGCATTATCTTACATTTGTCTGGATTAAACTCCATTTGCCATTTTCACACCCAAGTTTCCAACTGGTCTATGCCTTGCTGTATCTTCTGACAATCCTCTTTACTATCGACAATTCCACCAATTATTGTGTCGTCTGCAAACTTACTAAACAGAAGAGCTACATTTTCCTCCAAATCAGTTATATATACTATAAACAACAAAGGTCCCAGAATTGATCCCTGTGGAACACCATTAGTCACAGCCTTCCATTCAGAAAACAACTCTCTACTGATACCCTCTGTCTCCTCTGGCCAAGATGTAAAGATGCCGGCATTGGATTGGGGTGGTAAGAACTCAGTAAGAATTTAGCAACACCAATTTTTAATCCAAACGATTTATTTGATAGTAAAATTGCGAGCTTTCAACACTCTTGTGTCTTCCTCAGGCAAATGCAGTGTTCTGGTCTGCAATAGCGCACATCAGCACAGACAGTCAGAGATTGCTGATTAGAATGCGAATCCTTACATCTAACCTGCTATTCAAGTGTTAAAGTGGCTAACAATGTGTGTGAAGGAAATCCTGAGCATTGGTTACAGAATTGTGTATTTCCTCCAGACAGCACAGTAAGTGAGGTTTTTTGCTAACCCAGGCAAGTTATGGGGGTTACAGATAGTGTGTCATGAAGCCAAGATCCCTGTTAAGACCGTCCTCATGTGTGCGGAGCTTGGCTATCAGTCTCTGCTCAGCGTCTCTGCGCTGTCGTATATCACGAAAGCCCCCTTGAAGAACATTTACCCGCAGGTCGGAAGCCAAATGCCCATGACTGCTGAAGTGTTCGCCCACAGGAAGGGAACTGTTATGCCTGGTGATTGTTGAGCGATGCTCATTCATCCGCTGTTGTAGTGTCTGCATGGTCTCCCCAATATACCATGCTTCAGGACATCCTTTCTTGCAACGTATTAGGTAGACAATGTTGGCTGAGTTGCAAGAGTATGTACCGTGCACCTGGTGAATGGTATCCTCACGTTGGATTATGTCGTCCATGTCTATGATCCGGCATGTCTTGCAGAGATTGCTGTGGCAGGGTTGTGTGGTATTGTGGTCACTGTTCTCCTGAAGGTTGGGTAGTTTGCTGCGAACAATGATCCGTTTGAGGTTGTGCGGTTGTCTGAAAGCAAGAAGTGGGGGGGTGGGGATGGCCCTAGCGAGATGTTCACCGTCATCAATGATATGTTGAAGACGCCGGAGAAGATGTCGTAGCTTCTCTGCTCCGGGGAAGTACTGGACAACAAAGGGTACTCTGTCCACCGTGTCCCGTGTTCGTCTTCTGAGGAGGTCAGTGCGGTTTATCGCTGTGGCACGTCGGAACTGTCGATCGATGAGTCAAGCGCCATATCCTGTTCTCACGAGGGCATCCTTCAGCGTCTGGAGGTGTCTGTCATGATCCTCCTCATCTGAGCAAATTCTGTGTATATGGAGGGCTTGTCTATAGGGAATGGCTTCTTTAACGTGTCTAGGGTGGAAGCTGGAGAAGTGGAGCATTGTGAGGTTGTCTGTTGGTTTGCGGTACAGTGAGGTGCTGAGGTGACCGTCCTTGATGGAGATGCGTGTGTCCAAAAATGCAACTGATTCTGGAGAATAGTCCATGGTGAGTCTGATGGTGGGATGGAACTTGTTGATATCATCACACAGTTGTTTCAATGATTGTTCACCATGATTCCAAAGGAAAAAGATGTCATCAATGTATCTAGTATATAACCTTGGTTGGAGATCTCGTGTGGTGAAGAAGTCTTGTTCGAACCTGTGCGTGAAGACGTTGGCATACTGAGGTGCGAATTTGGTCCCCATGGCTGTTCCGTGTGTCTGGATGAAAAGCTGATTGTTGAAGGTGAAGACGTTGTGGTCCAAGATGAAGCGGATGAGTTGTAAAATTGCATCCGGAAACTGGCAGTTGTTGGCATTGAGTACTGAGGCAGTTGCAGCAATACCATCGCCGTGGGGGATGTTGGTGTAGAGCGCCGAGACATCCATTGTGACAAGGAGTATCCCTGGTTCAACTGCTCCATGTGTGCTGAGTTTCTGTAGGAAGTCCGTAGTGTCAAGACAAAAGCTGGGGGCTCTTTGTACAATGGGTTTCAGGATGCCCTCGATATAGCCGGAGAGGTTCTCACACAGGGTCCCATTGCCCGATACGATGGGACGGCCGGGTACGTTTGCCTTGTGTATCTTTGGGAGGCAATAGAGATCTCCAATGCGGGGAGTACGTGGAATGAGAGCCCGGAGGGTGTTCTAAAGGTCCGGATCAAAGGTTTTGATCAGAGTGTTGAGTTGATGAGTGTGTTCTTTGGTCGGATCTGCTGGTAACTGTCTGTAGTGTTTCTCATTGTTTAGTTGTCAGTACACTTCTTCACAGTAGTCCGTTCTGTTCAGTATGACGGTGGCGCCTCCTTTGTCTGCTGGTTTGATGACAATGTTGCGGTTGGTCTTGAGAGCACGGATGGCCTTGCGTTGTGCTTGGGACTGTCTTGTAAGTGCGGTTGATAAATCTGGCCAAGCCAGTTCTGTATTCATTTTACCAACTCTCCTCTGATCTCATGTGACTTCATCTTTCGTGCCAGCCTATCACGTGATACCTTGCCAAAGGCTTTTCTGAAGTTCATGCCTTTCCCTCATCTGTCATCTTTGTCACTTCCTCAAAAAACTCGATTAAGTTAGTGAGGTATGACCTCCCCTTCACAAAACCATGCTGTCTATCGCTAATAAGTCCATCCGTTTCCAAATGTGAGTAAATTCTGTCCCTGAGAATCTTCTCCAATAATTTCCCTACCACTGATATAAGACTTAGCAGCCTATAATTTTCTGGATTACCCGCGCTGTCCTTAAACAATGGAACAAATATCTTCCAGTCCTCTGGAGCTTCAACTGTAACCAACGGGGATACAAAGATTTCTGTCAAGGCCCCAGCAATTTTCTCTCTTGCCTCCCTCAGTATTCTGAGGGTAGATCCCATCAGGCCCTGGGGACTTAGCTACCTTAATGCTTTTTAAGATGCCCAATACCTCCTCCTTTTTGATATTGACACGATCCAGATTATCTACACAGCCCAGGCTCCTCATCCATCAAGTCCCTTTCTTTGGCAAACACTAAAGCAAAGTTTTCATTTAGTATTTCACCCATTTCCTCTGGTTCCACATATAGAATCCCTCCACTATCCTTGACTGGACCAACCCTTTCCCTGGTTACCCTCTTACTCTTTACATACTTAAAAAATGCTGTAGGATTTTTGTAATTCTCTTTGCCAAGGACTTTTTATGACCCCTTTTAACCCTCCAAAACTCCTGCCTTAAGTTCCCTCCTATGTTCTTTATATTGTTCAAGAGCTTCATTTGTCCTAAGCCTTTTAGAACTTACAGAATGCTTCCTTTTTCTTTTTGGCAAGGCTCATAATATCTCTTGTATTCAGAGATACTTGCCACATTTATCCTTCATCCTTACAGGTACATGCCGGTCCTGAATTCCAATTAACTATCATTTGAAAGACTCCCAAATCGGATATTGATTTACCCTTTGTACAAAGCTCAGAACTTTGCACGTAATAGGACATAGAATACAAAAGTTTCAAGCAAGTTTATCATTTTGGCACGTTGTGGAACTATAAATGCTTCACAAATGACTTGAACCAGCCAATATCTGACAACCCTGTGACTAATTAAGGTGCCAGTTTTCTCTGTATAAATACTGGTAAACCTTGTGCTAAGCCCAAAAATGATCAGTGCAAAATTGCATACTGAATCATAAAAGTGAAAATCATTGCCCAAATCAAAGAAGATACTGTGCAAACGTCCATTTTGCAAAGAATGGTTTACAGATGGCTTAAAGATCAAGAGAAGTTGCAACGAGTATTGACGGAGATGGATGAAGGTTGTCAAGCAAGAGGGAAAGCCCAAAATATCGACAACATACTTCTTGACAAGACAGCAAGAGAGCCAAGAATGAACCCATATCCAGACCTGTTATTCAAACTCAGGGCTGAGTAGTTTTACCAATAAATGAATTTGGAGGGCAGAGCAACATTTTGCAAATTAATATAAGAACAATGGCCTGCAGAGGAGCTAGTCACAACACAATTTCCTGCTGAGTTAAAAGATAGTCTTACCAAAGGATACACCAAGTCTACAAACATGACGGGACAGTTTTACACTACAAAAAAATAATGGGAGGAGAAAAAACACTAACAAAACAACCACATTTAAATAGATAATGACAAGGCTGACAGTTCTCATTTGTTGCAACAAAACTGGTCTGCACATGCCACTCATTATCATCAGATTTGCCAAAGGACACTGCTTTTATTATATATGCCTAAAATCACTACCATATCAGTACTTTTGGTAGATAGCTGCGTTAGGAGTCACCTGGTTTAGGATATTAGTGAACTAGATGGATTTTCATGACAAAAGATGCTAGTTGTTTTGCTACATTAATCAAGCTAGATTTATATTCCAGATTGATTAATGGAATCCAAATTCTACCAACTGCTCTGGTGGGATTTGAATAAGAGCATTAGTCTGGGCCTCTGACATCATAGAACATAGAACATTACAGTGCAGAACAGGCCCTTTGGCCTTCGATGTTACGTCGACCAATTAAGAAAAAGCAATGACCCTCTAACTTAAACCTTTTCATCCATAAACTTATCTACTAACCACTTAAACGCCACCAAACTTGGCGCATCTACAACTGCAGCAGGCAGGGCATTCCATACCCTTACCACCCTCTGGGTAAAGAACCTACCTCTGACATCCGTCCTATAACTACCACCCCTTAATTTAAAGCTATGTCCCCTCGTGCTAGCTTTCTCCATCCTAGGAAAAAGGCTATCACTGTCCACCCTATCTAAACCTCTAATCATCTTATATGTTTCAATAAGGTCTCCTCTTAGCCGCCTTCTTTCTAACGAAAACAACCTCAAATCCCTCAGCCTCTCTTCATAAGACCTGCCCTCCATACCAGGCAACATCCTGGTAAACCTCCTCTGTACCCTCTCCAATGCCTCCACATCTTTCTTATAACGTGGGGACCAGAACTGCACACAATACTCCAAGTGCGGCCGCACTAGAATTTTGTACAGTTGCAACATGACGTCGCGGCTCCGAAATTCAATCCCCCTACCAATAAAAGCTAAGACTCCGTATGCCTTCTTAACAACCTTATCGATTGCCAACTTTCAGGGATCTATGCACATATACACCAAGATCCCTCTGTTCTTCAACACTATTAAGAGTCCTACCTTAGGGTGGACAGTGATAGCCTTTTTCCTAGGATGGAGAAAGCTAGCACGAGGGGACACAGCTTTAAATTAAGGGGTGATAGTTATAGGACAGATATCAGAGGTAGGTTCTTTACCCAAAGGGTGGTTCGGGAGTGGAATGCCCTGCCTGCAGCAGTTGTAGATGCGCCAAGTTTGGTGGCGTTTAAGAGGTTAGTTGATAAGTATATGGAAGAGAAGGGAATGGTTTAGTTTGGAGGGGCATTGCTTTTTATATTGGTCGGCGCAACATCAAAGGCCGAAGGGCCTGTTCTGTGCTGTAATGTTCTATGTTCTACCATTAGCCCTATACTCTACACATTTGTTATCATTGCTGTTTCCTCAACATTAATGGCAGTAGAGAAATCAAGAGAATGACGGGCAGTAAGGATGACACGACAACTAATCTGAAGAGACCAATATGAAAGAGAGAATCTAGAAGAAGCTTTCACTGAAGAGAAGATGCTTGAAAGCGAGAGAGTTGTGAACTATGAATTCAATGTCCACAATCTAAACAATGCCAGATCAGTACTTGAAGCTAAATTAGATACTGATAAATATTAAATCTGGCACTGAGTATTATGTCCAAGAAGCTACCAACAAGACAATGCCAAATGATAAAATACTGGCCAGTGTAACAAATCAAAACCCACAAGATTTAGAGCAAACTGAAGATGACTGATAATACCAAGACAGAGTCACAATCATCACCCCCTAACTTCATCCATTACCCAGAAGAATTGTTGAGATGGCCGAAGCCAATGAAAGATCTATAGCACAAAATCCTAGCAAAAGCAGAGGCTAGTAAAAGACACACCACACCCATTCATTTAATAATGACTGCTTCATATGTGTGTTCATGCTTCTGACACTAGAAAAAATATGTGAATTGACCTTTTATTCCTGCTCCTGATTTGGTGCTTTTGAACTTCATTATGAAGCAGTCCTATGTTGTGAATCACTTCATGAGGGAGGGTCCAGTACCTAGGTCTAGGATCAGTGCATCAGATCAGGAGGTAAATGATACCAAGTTAAGAGGCAAATAACTCAGAATCCCTAAAATGTAAAAGTAAACTATTCAACCTATTGAGTCTGCATCAACTCTCCAAACAGCATCATCTTACCTGACTCTGCACATTTCTGTACCAAGAGGGAAACCAGAGACCCAGAGGAAACGCACGCTGGCATAGATCGAACATACAAACTTCAAAGCAATGATCATCAGAAACACTACAAATACTGGTATGCTGCAAATACTTCAATCTTTAGCTCTCGCTAGTAAGCAGTGATTCCCCCAAGCTTTGGTAATTGCATTCCCAAATTTGTTAGCTGGGAGGTGGATAGTGAAGAAAGGGAGAGGACATTAAACAAAATTGCTTGCCTAAATAATAATCAGGCCTCAATGACCAGCTTGTAGCTAAAGTAAATAAAGCACAGAATTATTTGCTACAAGGAGCAGATCGGGGTAAAAGTGGATAAATACGTGAATCAGAGGTAGATAAAAGAGTGTGGGAGGAACAAGACTCTGAGATAAAGTTTTGAATTTTCTTTCTGCATAACTGGCACAGATACAGGCAATTAGTTTCCTTCTGTGCACCAACCTTCTAGCTCCACATAAAGGAAATATCCTGGAATAATCATGACCCAGCTGTGACCCATCATTAGGGCAGCAAGTACTGACCTTTGATGAAAAATATTGAAATAATCAACATTTTCTCTAGTTCAATACGTAATAATATCAACATAAATGGGTACTTACAGTTCATCCTTTTTGCTTTCCTCCATTTTGCGAAGCTTTTCTTCTTGGTCTTTTTCATTTTGCTTTTTCAACAGATTTCGTCTATTAGCAGCATCCCACTTCGTTTTCTTGCTTTTCTCTTCCTTGCAATATAAATAATCAATAAAAAAGTGTTGTAAATGAGAAAAGGTAAAGAGAACACTAGATAAAGATTTATTTGTGAAACAAACAGATCTGTTCTTCGACAAGAAGGTTACAATTGAAAGCATTTTAGCACAAGTTGATCTATTAGCTTAGTCTCAAGATATTAATCTGCTAGTGTGAGAGACATGTTGCGGGAATCCATTATCTCAGAGAATCCACGATTTTTCCCACTGAATAACCAAATTGAATAAATCCAAAGATAAGCAATCACATTCAGTAGTAATACAGATTTTGATTGTACAATGAAAGCTAGTGGACAATTCAATAATAATTAGAACGATCCTGAAATCTTGGAAATGGAGGAGGGGGTTATGGTGCGTGAAGAAAACTGCTCATTCTGACAATAAGTTGGGGATCATGTTTTTCAAGGACAACCACTGAACATGGAATTTAACCACATGCATTTGGTAGTCACTCAAAAATGTAGAATTAGTACAACAAAATAGTCAACTCCCAAAACATACATCAAGAATGCATTTCTAATCCAATATTTTACTTGTCAGGAAGAGTTAAAATCAAATTACTGATTTTTAAACCTGCTTCCGACAGACCATTAAAGATATATAGACACCATCAATAGTTTGACCAGAGGAAGACGAACAAATGTGAATCAGGTTAAATAAAGCTCAAATCCATGCTTTTAGATAGACTGTACATACTTCATCTTCTGGTTCCTCCTCTTCAGACTCTGACATTGACTTAGTCTTGGTATTCCTCCTTCGCTTAGGTTCTGCAAGGTCCTTTTTTCCTTCCTTTTTAACAACTTCTTTTTTTGGTTTGTCACTCTTTTTTTCCTCTTTCTTCTCTTCCTCCTCTTTTACTTTCTTGTGCTCTTGCTGCTTCTTTCGCTTTTCCTCTGTGACTGCCTTCTTTTCCTCAGCTTTATTCATAACATCATTCTCACTGGCAGTACATATAACACAGCAGTTATAAAATATTCAAACTAGAAATTAAACATCAGCAGAACTTAAAACAAGAAGTTTTAGTAGACAAGAAAGGCATTTGCTAAGATTTCTAGTCTGAAGTGCATTTCCTATCACTTTCTCCATACGATTTAAAATGGAAACCGAATTCGTTGAGGAATAGTTTCCATTCACAGAATATTGTCATGGGATTGGTTTCCTCTCCACTTACATGGTCATTTGGGCTTTGGTTCGACATCTCATCTAGGTACTAAAGATATACCAAGATCTACTAATGTACCAAGATGTAATAATGAAAACTTAATTTGTATAATAGAAAAATTAAGAACAGAGAACAAAACAGCACGGGAAACAGGCCCTTCGGCCCAACGAGCCCACGCCGCCACCCCGATGTTCCCACCTCTATCCATGATCCCTGTCTATGTTTATAGATCTATGGATTAAAAATCAAATTTGAGACAATTTAGGGAGAATTCGTTTTGCCAATTAGCCTAAGGGCACATCTTTGGGATGTGGGAGGAAACCGGAGCACCCGGAGAAAACCCACGCAAGCACGGGGAGAATGCGCGAACTCCCACAGACACAGGCCCAAATCTATGTATCTGCACAGCACAGCGATAGTCACTGAGCTGTCGTGTTGCTCATCAAATGGTCCAGGTCAAGCGTACACTAACGACGTGAAGCACTAGGATACTCTCAAAAAAGATCCAAGAGCAGCCCTCTCACGACCCATCGCGTGTATGCCCCTTGTTAGACAACAAGGTGGACCAAAGCACCTGTAGGATAAAAACAAATACATCAATATCATCTATTTACACACTTCCCAGGGACTCCAAAGGCTCATGATCCCTAGTTTAAATCAGTTTTCTATACCCTTCCATTCCCATTCTGTTCATGTGCCCATCTAAGTATTTCTTAGCCATTAGTTAGCCATTCATGAAGGTAATTAGTTAGCAGTTAAAAATGCTTTGTTCCTCCTAAAGGTTGTGAAAGTTGGGTCAAGTAAAATTTTAAAAGCAGTGATAAGGCTTTTCTAGGTAAGGATATCGAGTGATTTAGAGATCAGACGGGTAAACAAAGTTAAGGAATAGATCAACCATAAACTAATTAAATGGCAGAACAAGGAACTGTTTTGTTCCACTTCTGTTTTATGCTCCCAGCATTTGCCTCTCAAAACATCATTCACAAGATTAAGGGAATTGTTAAGGCCTTGAAACAACTAATTCCTCTATTCTACAACATAGGGTTTTAGTACATCCTTCAGATAAGATGTTAAACCAAAGCCCTAAATGACCTCTCAAATGGACAGGAAATAATCCCATGGTGCTACTTTGCAAGGAAAACTATTCCGCAACTAACATCATTAAAAAAAACTTGTTTATTGTTCATTTGTTTGATGGCAGAATGGGTATTATAATTACACCCCTACTACCACCAAACTTTCAACAACAGTGAACTTATTTGTACAATATGTAGCAGATTATCTACCAACCAATGTCAGTAAAATACCGATCACGCTGCTGTTTGCTGGATCTTACACTGAATACATGTCAAGCAGATGAATGTGTGACTTGAGAGCTGGTGTAGAGAGCAAAGATTTAGATTTTTGGATCATTAAGATCTCTTCTGGATAAATGGATGACGTGTTTGAGAGGGACAGGTTACACCTGAACTGGAGGGGGACTAATATCCTGGCTAGGAGATTTGCTTGAGCTGCTCAGGAGGGTTCAAACTAGTTTGGTAGAGGGGTAGGACCCAAAGCAGTAGGGAGACAGAAGCAGTAGGCTGAGGACAGCACAGAAGTTAAACAGAGCACATTAAACAGTAAACACGATGTCAGTATTCCTAGTACCAGACATCAAACAAAAGCAGAGCACAGAACAAGTCCAGATTAAACTGCATTTATTTCAATACAAGAGGCCTGACAGATGAGGGCAAGGCAGATAAGTTCAGGGCATGGATGGGTACGTGGGACTGGGATATTGCAGCAATTGCTGAAACATGGTTAAGGGAGAGACAGGACTAGCAGCTCAATGTTCCAGGATGCAGATGCTATAGGGAAGATAAGTAAGCAGGGAGGGGTAGTTGCACTTTTGACTAGGGAAAACATCACGGCAATATTGAGAAGGGATATATCCGAGCGTTTGGCCATTGAGCCTACATCAAAAGAACTGAGAAAGGAGGGAGAAATCACTCTGATAGGGCTGGCCTTTAGGCCTCCAAACAGTCAGCGGGAAACTGAGGAGCAAATATGTAAGGAGATTCCAGATAGCTCCAAGAAAAATAGGGTGGGAATAGTCAGGGATTTTAACTTCCCAACATTGACTGGGAAGTCATTGTATTAGAGGGTTGGATGGAGAGATGTTGAGTGTATTCAGGAGAAATTTCTCATTCAGTATGTGGATGGGCTGATTAAAGAGGGAGCAAAACTTGATCTCCTCTTGGGAAGTAAGGAAGGGCAAGTGACAGAAGTGTTAGTGAGAGATCACTTTGAGAACAGTGACCACAATTCTATTAGTTTTAAGATAGCTAATGGAGAATAATAGATCTGACCCAAAAGTTAAAATTCTAAATTGGGGCAAGGTCAACTTTGATGGTATCATTCAGAGATTTACCAAAATTAATTGGGGGAGTTTGTGGGAAGACAAAGGAATGTCTGTTAAGTGTGAAGCTTTCAAAAGTGCGTTAACCAGAGTTCAGGGTAAGCACATTCTTCTTAGAGTGAAAGGCAAGACTGGTAAAAGTAGAGAACCCAGGATGACTCAAGATATTGAAGACGAGGGATATGACATGCAAAGACAGCTGAAATCAAATAAGAATATAGGAGGTATAGGAATAGAGTTAAGACAGAAATCACGAGGACAGAAAGGCCACACAAGATTGTTTTGGCAGATAAGGCAAAGAGAATCCAAAGAGCTTCTACAAATACATAAAGGCCAAGAGAGTAACTAGGGAGTGAGTAGAGCATCTTAAAGATTAACATGGTCACCTATGTGTGGATCCACAAGAGATGGATAAGATCCTAAATGAATATTTCTCATCTGTATTTACTGTTGAGAAAAGAATGGATGTTAAGGAACTCAGGGAAATAAATAGTGATGTCTTGATATATTACAGAGGAGGTGATGCTGGAAATCTTAAAACACATCTAAATAAATTCCTGGGACCTGAAGAAGTGTACCCCAGGACATTGTGGGAGGCTAAGAAGGAAATTACGGGTCCCCTAGCAGAGATATTTGATTCATTGATAGTCACAGGTGAGGTGCCTGAAGATAGGAGGGTGGCAAATGTTCTACCTTTGTTTAAAAAGGACTGCAGGAAAAGCCTGGGAGTCTCACATCTGCAGTGGGTAAGTTGTTGGAAGGTATTTTGAGAGACAGGATCTACAGGCATTTAGAGACGCAAGGACAGATTAGGGACAGTTAGGGCTTTGTGAGTGAAAAATCATGTCCCACAAATTTGACTGAGTTTTTTGAAGAGGTAACCAAGATAGCTAGATGAGGGACAGTACAGTTAATGTTATCTGTATTGACGCTAGCAAGGCCTTTGACAAAGGTACCATGTGGTAAGTTGTTACACAAGATTAAATCTCACGGAATCCTGTGTGAGAAAACTAAATAGATACAAAATTGGCTTGACGACAGAACAATGTAGAGATGCTGGTGTTGGACTGGGGTAAACATAGTAAGAAGTCTCACAATGATGACAGATGCCAGAGGATGGTTGTCGAGGGTTGTTTTCAAACTGGATACCCGTGACCAGTGGTGTGCCTCAGGGATCGGTGTTAAATCCACTGTTATCTGCCGTTTATAATAATGATTTGGATGAGAATATAGGAGGCATAGTTAGTAAGTTAGCAGATGACACCAAGCTTGGTGGCATAGCAGACAGTGAAGAAGGTTATCTTGAATTGCAAGGGGATCTTGATCAATTGGGCCACTGGATAGATGAATGGTACATGAAATTTAATTTAGGTAAATACAAGATGATGCATTTTGGTAGATCGAACCAGGAGAAGACTTACTCAGTTAATGATAAGGATTTGGGGAGATTTATAGAGTAAAACGTTTTAGGGGTACAAGTTCATAGCTCCTTGAAAATGGAGTCACAGGTGGACAAGAGTGGTGAAGAAGACACTCAGCATGGTTGGTTTCATTTGTCAGAACACTGAATACAGGAGTTGGTTTACCATGTTGAAATTGTACAGGACATTGGTAAGGTTGCACTTGGTATACTATGTACAGTTCTGGTCACCCTATTATGGCAAGGATATTATTAAACTAGGAAGAATGCAGAAGAGATTTACTAGGATGCTACTGGGACCTGATGGCTTGAATTATAAGGAAAAGCTGGACAGACTGGGACTTTTTCCTCTGGACCACAGAAGGCTGGAGGGTGATCTTATAGAAGTCTATAAAATAATGAGGGACATAGATCAGCTAGATAGTCAATATTTTTCCCAAAGATAGGGAAGTCTAAAGCTAGAAGGCATAGATTTAAGGCGAGAAAGGAGAGATACAAAAGGGTCCAAGGGGCAATTTTTTCCACACAGAGGGTGGTGAATGTCTGGAACAAGCTGCCAGAGGTAATAGTAGAGGTGGGTACAATTTTGTCTTTTAAAAAGCATTTAGATTGTTACGTAGAGGGATATAAGCCAAATGTGGGCAGTTGGGACTGACTTAGGGATTTTAGAAGCATAGAAAATCTACAGCACAATACAGGCCCACAAAGTTGTGCCGAACACGTCCTTACCATAGAGGTTAAAAAAAGGGTGGCATGTACAAATTGGGCCAAAGGGCCTGTTTCCATGCTGTAAATCTCTATGACTTGTTCTACCATATTTTCTACATTACACCAGTGATTACTAAGAGTTTCATTGTTTGTAAGTACTTTGGTGTGTCCTCAGGTCATGAAAGGTGCATTATAAATTTAAGACTTTCTTTGAAAGCAGTTCATTATTTGAGTCGTAATTTCTCCAAAAATAAAAAAGAGAATGTCCTCCTTTTGCTGAGACTATGATATTTGATTAAGATCACACAGAATTATTCAAACAAAGAACATTAAGATTTCACTAACCTTTAAAGTCTTGACTGGTGAATTATTTGCAGCTGAACTATCCACTCACCTTTCATCATCTGAACGTGCAGGTATCACCACAACTTTGGGTCGCCTTCCTCTGGGTTTTGGTGTCTTCACTTCAACGGCTGTATGCATAAAGCATAGCGAGATCGTTAAACTAAAAGCCTCAAGAAATGCAATACTCAAACAGTGTCACAGCAAATACTTAAAAGTACATTATTCAGAATTGCAAAAGCAGCCTCATGCACCTGAAATTAATGCAATGCTTTTGTTGGGGGTGGGGGAAGGGAATGAAGGAAGGAAGAAGAGCACATGAACTTTTTTTTCATAATCAATTTACTTTGTTGTAATGTTGGTCACTAAGTGACACTTTGCATACAAGCCAAGTTAAATTTATCAAACAGATCTTGAGTGGTAACTTTTTCAAATCAATGCTACAGCCTTCAGTTTCAGACCAACTTAAAATCTACATTTCTCTTCTGCTAACGTAAGTTGAAAGTTTTAAGACACCTCAAACACCTACACAAAGATATGCAAGTTGAAAATCATACTATTATGAATCTTACTAATACTTGAGAATTGTTTACCCAAAACGAACTATAGGAATCCACCAGACTGTTCCTTCTCCATCTTCTCGAAGCATTTCTGAGTCCTATTATAGTTCTATTATTTACTATATACCACACTATTATAGTTGTAACCTTGTTCTAACCTTGGCAAACAAACAGTTTTTTTATAAATACAAACAATTGCTAATGCTTCCAAAGCACAACACAACTGACTCATGACCAAAGACCATATGCAATTTCATTACAACCATTTGTTTCCGTATTTTAGGTTTTAAGCTCATTCAGAAATTGCTGGCAAAAAACTCGACTCAAAATGAAGAGAGCCAAATTACTTAAAGCAAATTCTTCAAGCTAATCTCAGGCATAAGAGACTGCACTGCAGGTTTGAGGCATACAGAAAAGACTGAGTATGTGGATGTTAGGAAAGAGGACGTGTTAGACCTGTTAAATTCTATCAAGGTAGACAACTCACTGGGACCGGATGGGACGTACCCCAGGTCATTGTGGGAGGTGAGGGAAGTGGTTGCAGAGGCTCTGGCGATATTTGCGTCGTCCATGGAAACAGGAGAAGTTCCGGAGGATTGCGGATATGGTTCCTATCTTTAAGGAAGGGAACAGGGATAGTCCAGGAAATTACCAACCGGTGAGTCTGACTTCAGTGGTTGGTAAGCTGATGGAGAGGCTTCTGAGGGATAAGATATATGAACATTTGGAGAAGTTTGGACTGATTAGAAATAGTCAGCATGGTTTTGTCAAGGGCAGGTCGTGCCTTACGAGCCTAGTTGAGTTCTTCGAAAATGTGACTGAACACATTGACGAAGGAAGGACGGTGGACGTAGTGTACATGGACTTCAGTAAGGCGTTTGATAAGGTCCCACATGCAAGGCTTCTGGAGAAGGTGAGAGGGCATGGGATCCAAGGGGCTTTGGCCTCGTGGATCCAGAACTGGCTTGCCAGCAGAAGGCAGAGAGTGGTTGTGGATGGGTCTTGTTCTGCATGGAGGTCGGTAACCAGTGGAGTGCCCCAGGGATCTGTTCTGGGACCCCTGCTGTTTGTCATTTTCATAAAATGACCTGGATGAGGAAGTGGAGGGATGGGTTAGTAAGTTCGCCGACGATTCAAAGGTCAGTGGTGTTGTGGATGGTCTGGAGGGAGCCAAAAGTTGCAGCGGGACATAGACAGGATGCAAGACTGGGTGGAGAAGTGGCAGATTGTCTTCAACGCAGATAAATGTGTAGTGGTCCATTTTGGCAAGAATAATGGGATGAAGGAGTACAATATAAGGGGTAGGAATCTTAGCTGTGTTGTAGAGCAGAAGGATCTCGGGGTCCGGGTCCAGAGGACTCTTAAATCGGCCTCGCAGGTGGAGGAAGTGGTCAAGAAGGCATACGGTGTACTGGCCTTCATTAATCGAGAAATAGAGTTTAGGAGTCAGGAGGTAATGATGCAGCTCTATAAGACTCTTGTCAGACCCCAGTTGGAGTTTTGTGCGCAGTTCTGGTCGCCTCATTATAGGAAGGATGTAGAGGCTATTGAGAGAGTTCAGAGGAGATTTACAAGGATGCTGCCTGGATTGGGAGGCAGGCCTTATGAAGATAGGTTGAGGGAGCTGGGACTCTTCTCACTGGAGTGACGTAGGTTGAGAGGCAACCTGATAGAGGTTTATAAAATGTTGAGAGGAATAGATAGGGTGGACTCTCAGAGACTATTTCCCCGAACTGAAATGGTCACTACGAGAGGACACAGATTTAAGGTGCAGGGAAGCAAATACAAAGGAGATGTCAGGGGTAGGTTTTTCACTCAGAGGGTGGTGAGTGAATGGAACCGACTGCCGTCGGAGGTTGTTGAGGCAAACTCACTGGGGTCTTTTAAGAGACTTCTGGATGAGTATATGGAAAAGAATAGGATAGGGGGTTATAGATAGGTCTGTGGATTGGTAGATGTGATCGGTGCAACTCGTGGGCTGAAGGGCCTGTTTGTGCTGTATTGTTCCATGAAAAATATTTAACTTCAGACAAATAGATTTATAAACAAACCCAAAATGTTAGTTCTTTCTGAACTGTGGGCTGAAATCGTGTTTTTAATTCATTCACAGCATGGCAGCTTCATTGGCTAGACCAGCATTTGTTACACATCCTTAATTGCCCTTGAGAAGATGATGAGGTTTCCTTCTTGAACCACTGCAGTCCATGTGAGGTACACCTACAGAGCTGCTAAGGTCTCCTAGAATTTTGATCCAGTGACATGAAGTTCAACAATCGTTCAAGTCAGTATATTGTGTGTCTTCTGCCCTTGTCCTTTAAGGTGGATAGAGTTGAGAGTTTCTGTTGGAGGTGATTTGAAGAGTTGCTACAATGCATCTTGCAAATGTCACACACTGCTGTCAATGTGCATCAGTGGTGGAGAGAGTGCATATTCAATGTGGTGAATGGGGTTTGAATCAAGTGGGTTGCTTCATCCTGGACGATGTTAGGCTTCTTGAATGTTGTTGGAGCTGCACTAAGATTTGGCATATCATAACATTCAAGGCTATGGGCCAAATGCTGATAAATGGGATCAGTTGAGATATGAGGTGTGTTGGCTATCTGTGCATATTTGATAGGCCAAAGAGTCTCTTCTGCACTGTTAATTCAGCCAGGCAAGTGAAGCATTCCATCACACACCTGCCTTGTAGACGAAAGACAGACTTTGGGGAGTCAGGAGGTGTGTTAGTTCCTGCAGAATTCCTAACTTATGACCTGCAATGTAGCCATAGTATTTATGTAGCTGGACCATCACTTCAGATTCTAATCAATGGTAACTCCTAAAATATCGGCAGTGGGGAATTCAGTAATTATGAAGCCTCTGAAAGTCAAAAGAAAGTGATTAAGTTCTCTCTTGTTGGAGATGGTAATGGTTTGGCATTATGTGACATGAACATAATTTGCCACATATCAGCCCAAGTCTGAATGTTGTCCTGATCTTGCTGTAGATGGACACGGACTGCTTCAGTGTCTGAACAGTTGTTATTGGTACAATTAATCTTACAGTAATTCATTAGCAAACATTTATGCTTCTGGCCTTATGATAAAAGGAAGATCATTGACAAAATGGCTAAAGATGCTTGGTCCAAACCTGAGGAACTCCTGCAACAATATCCTGGCTCCAAGATAACTGTCCTCCAATAACCACAGGCATCCCTATTCTCCAAACGCCTAATAAAACAGCCGATTTACTGACGATGAAAAGAATACTTTAGTTTTGTTAGATGAAAAATAATCATTTTCTTAGCTGAGTAGGAGAATGGTGGTGAAAGGAGATTCCAAACACCATCACTGTACACAATCTAGTTGAAATTGTTTGACTTCTTGGACTCCTCTACTTCTAACAACTAAAAAGACACATTCTGGAACTCATAACACAAAAGTAATGTCTGTTTTTTTTAATGGGATACCTGAACATTTCTTGTTTCAGTCTTACTCGGGTTCTCTTCTTGACCTCTTTTTCTAGTATGCTGTTGACTACTGTATTGCTGTCACTTCCTGTTCTCATTCCAAATGACAATATCCACCATTTTCATATCCTCAAATAGCCTCTGATTATTTCCTTCCTTAATTTCTTCATCTTCATTTTTAGGGATAGGCTGTTCTCTATGAACTTACTGACTCCCATAGAAAGGAAGTGTGACTCCATTCCATATTTCTAGGTTTTCTATCTCATCATATCTGTTCTCACAATACCACTGTCCACAGATATGCGCTGATACATCTTTCTTGACACATGGCTTTGTCAGAGGCAGGTCATGTCTGATAAACTTGATTTGAGTTATTTGATGAGGTAACATAGGTAATGGATGAGGATAGTGCTGTGGATGTTGCATATTTGGGCTTTCAGACAGTATTTGATACAGTGCCACATGCAGATTCGTTAGCAAATTAGCAATGTTTGAGATTAATGAGTCCTTGGCAGCATGCAAAAGATAGGAAATAGAAGGTAGAGATAAATGGGCATTTCTTAGATTGGAGACAGTTTGAAAATGTTCCCCAAAGATCAGAGTTGGGACCCTTGCTTCTTCTGATTGATTTAAACTATTTAGAAATGGGTGTTGAGGGCAAAATTTCTAAATTTGCTGATGATAACAAGCTTGGGAGAATAGTGAATTGTGAGGATGGTGCTGAGCAATTTAACAAATTGGTCAAATGGGCAGAAATGTGGCAGATGAATTTCAATGCAGTAAAATGTGCGGTAGCTGAAATTTTGTCGCAGAAATATGGAGACAGTACATTCTCAATAGTACAATTTTTGAGGTGAGTACAGGAGCAGAGTGACCTTAAGGTTCATGTGCATAATTCTCTGAAGGTGGTCAGGCAAGTTGAAATTATTAAAGATGTTTATACGATCCTTGGGTTTATAGAGGCATAGAGTGTAAAAACAAGGAAGTGATGTTACGCCTTTACAAATCATTGGTTAGGCCACATCCCAAGTAGTGTGTTCAGTTCTGGGTATCTTTTTTAAGGCAAGGTGTTAAAATCCTGAAGAAAATGCAAAGAAAGTTTACTAGAATGATACCAGAAAGAGGAATTTTAGATACAAGGAAAGATTAGAGAAAGTGGACTTATTCTTCTTGGAGGAAAGATGAAAAGGTAACCTTATTGAGGTTTTCAACATTATGAACAATTTTGACAGGATAAAGATGGATATTCTTTTACCACTAGTTGGTATGTTACTGACTCGGGGTCACAATCAGCAGGAGAGCTAGGAATGAAATGGGGAGAAATTGCTTTACTCGTATGTTGGGATTTGGAATGAGCTGCCGGGGAGAGTAGTGAAGCCCGTAGGTTTTAAAAGAGAGATGGATAGATATTTGAAAATGATGATTTTAGATGGTTACCAAGACAGTACTGGAGAATGGGACTTGCTAGGTAGCTATTTCAGGAGCTGGTGCAGACACAATGGGCCGAATGGTCTCCTTCTATGTTGTAAAATTTTGATTCTTCTTCAACTAAGAATTCCCATTCATGGTAGTTGATAGTGTCCTAAGCCATGTGCTGCACTTGCTGCTCTCATCTCTCTTGGCTCCCCCTTTCCAGAGTCATGATATGATTCTCCTTAAACTCACTTTCTATACCACCAACGGTACATTCAATGGATTATCATCCACCATCTCCAATGTGATACCTTTACCCAACATCTTTCCCCCTCATCCACTGCTTTCTTCCACCAATCTCAAAGAAACATTCTCTTTGCAACCCTCATCCATATCCATTACCTCCTACAACACATCCCCTTTAGAAGTAGAGCATATTGCTTAGGGTTCCGTCAACTATCTGCCCTTTTAACTTCTGTTCCCACCGTTAAGTACTCTGAGGTGAACACTTGTACTTTCAATGTTGTATTTGTTGCTCACAATTCAGTCCTATTTAAATCAGGGAGACCAAGTGATCTTTCTGCCAAACTCCTCTCTTCAGTCCACAAGTATAACCCTGCTTTTGATCACTTGCTTTTTTAATTCATGGTCTCACTCAGCTACTTTAAGCATCCCAATTAAATTAAAAAAAAAGTTATATTAGACACTTCAGAGCCACCCAGATGCAACATGGAGTTCATCATTTTCATATCACTCAAAACCATTTTTCCCTTGACAGAAGGTGTTTGTATGGATTTAGTTCATTGAATATTCTTTCCTCTCCCCAACCCCACTTTTCCAGGAACTATGTCCTTAAAATCTATTACATCTGTAATATTTTCTAGTCGTCCCAAAGATATTGAAAGACATTCTCCCACCCCACTGCACTAATTTTCTAGCACAGCGGGGTGGGAGAATCTCATGGTTGGGCATATCCCAGCGCCAGATTTCTGGTGCTATCAAATCTGGAAGCTGATGGGAAGACAAGTTAGTTATTTGAATCTTTATTTAAATGTAATTAGTGGGCCCAAGACTATGTTCTCCGGGCCCGCCAGTCTCTCCCACCCATGAGAGTATTTCACCCTAACGGGGTTTATAATAGTCCCCACTTTCAGGCAACTATTGGGAAGGACCTGTTGGAGCGAATGGGGGAGCAATCAGGGTCCCCTAGTTGACCAGGGTTGAAGTTTGGTGCCCCCACCACTGCCAGCCAGTGCCCCCACCACTGCCCAAGGTCCAGAGAATGAGCAGTGCCAATGCCCAGAGGGCACCTTGGCATTGCCCATCAGGCAGTGCCATGAGGACAGAGCAGTGGGGTTCGTGCTGCCACTGAGATTGATGGAGGCAGGCCAATGATCGGGGGGAGGGAGGGGTGGGGGTGGGGTTTTCGGCAAGAGGTGGCACTGGAGGTTGGAGCACTCAGATGGGGGGGTGGGGGAGGTGGTGGTATCGTAATCAGGCCCTGAAGGAAAGAGAAACAGCATTGTGGGCATCTCGAGTTGGCCAGAAAAGAGAGAGGCTGACAGCATGGAGCCACTCTGCGTGCGCAGAGGTCTACTGTTTTCAGCCTCCCGCGTGAGAATAGGCCCCACTCCCTGGAATCTAATGATATTCATGCTGATGGCCTCTGCACTGAAGAGTGTGGGAAATTCTAGTCTGAATTCACACTGAAAAAAACCAGTGTGAATTAGAACAAAGAAAATCACAGCACAGGAAGCCCTTTGGCCTTCCAAGCCTGCACCAACAATGCTGCCCAACTTAACTAAAACCCCCCCCATCCTTTATTCCCATCCTAGTCATCTATTTGTCAAGATGCATTTTAAAAGTCATGTATCTGCTACAGTATCTGTTTCCACTACCTCCCCTGGCAACAAGTTCCAGACACTCACTAATCTTTGTGTAAAGATGTTGCCCCATACATCTCCTTTCAACCTTGTCCCTCGCACCTTAAATCAGTGTCCCCTAGTAACTGACTGTTCCACTCTGGGAAAAAGCTTCTGACTATCCATTCTGTCCATGCCTTTCATAATCTTGTAGACTTCTTTCAAGTTGCCCCTCAACTTCTGTCATTCCAGTGAAAACAAACCAAATTTCTCCAACCTTTCTTTGAAGCTAATACCCTCTATACCAGGCAACATTCTGGTCAATCTTTTCTGTATCCTTTCCAATGCCTTCACATCGTTCTGCTAGTATGGCAACCAGAACTGAACACTATATTAAAAGTGAGGCCTAACCAAGGTTCTATAAAGTTGCAACATGATTTGCTCATTTTTAAACTCAATGCCCTGGCCAATGAAGGCAAGCATGCCGTATGCCTTCTTGACTCGTTCTCCACCTGCATTGCCACTTTCAGTGACAATGTGTACCTGTACACATCCTTTGCCTATCAATACTCTTAAGGGTTCCGTCATTTACTGAATGTTTTCTATCTGTATTAGAACTTCCAAAATGTATTACCTCACATTTGTCAAAATTAAACTCCATCTGCCATCTCTCCGCCGATGTCTCCAACTGATCTAAAGCCTGCTGCATCCTCTGATGGCCCTTATCTCTATCCACAAATCCACCAACCTTTGTGTCGCCCGCAAACTTACTAATCAATCCATTACATATTCCTCCAAATCATTTATATATATTACAAACAACCAAGGTCCCAGCACTGATCCTTAAGGAACACCACTTGTCACAGCCCTCTATTCAGAAATTACCCTTCCACTGCTACCTTCCGTCTTTGACCAAGCCAGTTGTGTCCACCTTGCCAGCTCACTTCTGATCCTGTGCAACTTCTGCACCAGTCTGCCATGGCACAGGCCTTATTGACATCCACACTGAAAACATCCACTGTCCTACCTTCATCAATCATCTTCGTTCCTTCGTCGAAAAACTCAATCAAGTTTGTGAGACACGACCTCCCCTTCCCATGAAGCCTCTTACTAATACATTGAGTTATTTCTAAGGGGAAATAAACCCTGTCTTGAAGAATCCTCTCTATTCAATAATTTCCTAACACTGATGTAAGGCTAACCGGTCTACCATTACCTGGATTATTCTTGCTATCTTTCTTAAATAAAGGAACAACATTGGCTACTGGGGAGGTCCCAGAGGATTGGAGAACAGCCAATGAGGATACAAAGATTTTTCTCAAGAGCCCAGCAATTTCCTCCCTTGCCTCTCTCAGTATTCAGGGGTATATCCCATCAGGCCCTGGGGACCTTAATGTTTCTCAAGAACCCCAATACCTCTTCTATTTTGATCTCAACATGACTCAAACTATCTACACATCCTTTTCCAGACTCATCATTAATCAAGTCCTGCTCTTTGGTGAATATTGATGCAAAGTACTCATTTAATACTTCACCCATTCCCTCCGGCTCCACATATAGATTCCCTCCCTTGTCCTTGAGTGGGCCAAACCTCTCCCTGGCTACTCTCTTGCCCTTTATATCTGTATAAAAAGCCTCGGGATTTTCCTTAATCCTGCTGGCCAATGCTTTCTCATGATCCCTTTTAGCCCTTCTTACTCCTTGATTACATTTCTTTCTACTTTCCTTGTACAAAGAACAAGGATGGGACGTGAGAGGGCTGCTCTTGGATTTT
The DNA here is from genome assembly GCA_024679065.1 of Sphyrna mokarran. Lineage (NCBI taxonomy): Eukaryota > Metazoa > Chordata > Chondrichthyes > Carcharhiniformes > Carcharhinidae > Sphyrna > Sphyrna mokarran. The sequence continues at coordinate 101,837,157 of JAGIQG010000006.1, forward strand.
TTTCCGACAGTAGCCTATTGCTTCATGTCGTTAGTGTACACTTAAACTGGACCAGTTGATGAGCAACATGACAGCTCAGTGACTATCACTGCTGCTGTGCAGATACAGGGATTTGGGCCGGTATCTATGGGAGTTTGCGCATTCTCCCTGTGCTTGCATAGGTTTTCTCTGGTGCTCCAGTTTCGTCCCACACCCCAAAGATGTACTTTTAGGCTGACTGGCAAAACAAACTGTCTCCCCAAATTGGCTCCAATGCAGATTTCCGTAAACATAAACAAGGGTCATTGGTGGAAGTGGGAACGTTAAAATGACGGCGCGGGCTCGTTGGGTTGAAGGGTCTGTTTCCCGTGCTGTTTTGTTCTTTGTTCTTTAATACCTTAAAGCTTGCTGAATTACTCCAGTTTTCCTGCAAATTCGACACTTAGGATATTTTTGGGAGAATTCCACCCATCAAATCTAAGTTTTCCTTCTCTACAGCACTTTTAGGCCTAACTATTTTCAACATTTTTTGTTTATACTTAAGATTTCTGCAATATTTTGCCTTTCGTCAATTACATTTCTTCTTTGATCAATAAATTTGGTACACTCAATTTGCCTTAATTCAACCAAATTCTACTGAAGGTTCGGAAGACATTACACGCACCTTGTTTCTTCCGTTTGGCGCTCTGCTTTTCAGGTTCAGATTCTGAACCAATCTCTACTTGTTCAACCTAAATTTAAAAAAAAGAGTTCATACATTTCAGATCAAAACTGAACTCAATCTTGAATAAACCTAGGAACAGAATACGTGATGGAACTGTATTTTAATTTTTATTTATGCTGTACATTCTGATATCTATAGGAAGATGATCTCTCATTGCATGCCCAATACAGATTGCAATCACACACAGATAAGCTATACATGTTGTTTCACAGAAAATTGGAACTAAATAAGATCCATGTTCTTTGAATTTCAGAATACCATGGTAAATGCAGAGCAGAGGCCAAATCTCTCTTGAGAAACAAAAAAAAAAGGTTACATGTGTCATCAGAGGAGGGTAACTGATGGTCAGTGTGAATTCTATGAAATTGACTGGGGCTAGTGACAAACTAAACCCATCTCTGGAAGTAGATTTCATGCTGGGCCTAGAAACAATTCAGTCTAATGTCAACATTCACCAAAACAACATCTAATCAAGTCTGTATACAACAATAATGCAATATTTCAAAAGAAATTGTTACAATAGGTATGTATATGTACTTTAACCCACTCACATGGATTTAATTTAACAAGTTTAGATTTAGGTGCTTAGGTGCATCAGAACCAGATTAATATTCACTGTTGACAGAGTAAGACCCAAAAATAGCACAGAAACTTGCAATTTTCTTTCAGCATTTGTACAAACCAACAAGATGTTTTCTACCTTTCTCTTTCTTCCCCTCTTGGCACCTTTCTTTGGAGCTTGTACTATCACAGCTTTCTTTGCAGATGTTTCCTATTAAAACAATAAGCCATCAAAATGGGCCAAATAACCATAAACTTATATATGAGGCAATTTAAATACAGAGAAATAAGATTTAAGTGCATTTTGTCGGGGGTAAAAATAAACCTAAACCGAAGGAAGAACAAAGTAATTACTTCAAACAAAAGATTAGGGTGTGGCATCATATAACCCACCTTAAATTCTACAAATCAGATATAAATTGAAGGTCCCCAACAGAGGATTAAGCCTGTTCAAATGCAACAGATTGGAAATCAGCATGTTTGTAGTATGTATAAAAGGGGAAGAGCCACTACCTGAGAAATAAAAGAGTTATGCACGGGACCTGAATTAGCACTGAGAAATATCATGTAGCAGAATCCTAGTCTCACTGATTAGGCTCAAAGCCACTTATGAAGGTAACCAGAGATGGCTCATTTAAATGCTACAAGCCTCACTGCAGGTACATGCAGAGGCCCAACTTTATTTTGTAACTGAGTGAAAAATCAGAGGTTAGCTTGGCATATTAGTCTATTTCCTTATGGAACTACCAAGACATTGAAGTTACACACGAATGAAACATAATCACCGGTGACTATCATATGAAAAAATGGAGCAATGTTCTAGTGTTGGTAAACACAGTAAGAAGTCTCACAGCACCAGGTTAAAGTCCAACTGGTTTATTTGGTAGCAAAAGTCACTAGCTTTCAAACATGGCTTCTGCTGCCAAATAAACCTGTTGGACTTTAAACTGGTGTTGTGAGACTTCTTACCATGTTTATCCCAGTCCAATGGCAGCATCTCCATACCATAATGTTGGTAATCCAGAGATCTTGATGAATAAATTGAAAGAATGTAGATTTACATCCTATTGTGGCAGTCTTAGAATTTGAATTTAGTTCGAAAACCTAGAAATAAATTTCTGATATTTTGACCTTTAAATAGTTGGATTATTATAAAAAATGAAGCTAACTCATTCATGTCTTTTAAGAAAACCTGCTGCTCTTAACCAATCTGGATGATGTGCACATAGAAACATAGAAGATACAAGCAGGAAGAGGCCATTTGGCCCTTCAAGCCTGCTCCGCCATTCACCTCAATCATGGCTGATCGTCCAACTCAATAGCTTAATTCTCCCTATAACCTTGGATTCCATTCACCCCAAATGCTATATCTGGTCGCCTCTTGAATACATAGAACATAGAACATAGAACATTACAGCACAGAACAGGCCCTTCGGCCTTCGATGTTGTGCCGACCAAAACAAAAAGCAATGCCCCTCCAAACTAAACAATTCCCTTCTCTTCCATATACTTATCAATTAACCTCTTAAACTCCACCAAACTTGGCGCATCTACAACAGCTGCAGGCAGGGCATTCCACTCCCTAATCACTCTGAGTAAAGAACCTACCTCTGATATCCGTCCTATAACTCATACCCCTTAATTTAAAGCTGTGTCCCCTAGTGCTAGCTTTCTCCATCCTAGGAAAAAGGCTATCACTGTCCACCCTATCTAAACCTCTAATCATCTTATATGTTTCGATAAGGTCCCCTCTTAGCCGCCTCCTTTCTAACGAAAACAACCTCAAATCCCTCAGCCTCTCTTCATAAGACCTGCCCTCCATACCAGGCAACATCCTGGTAAACCTCCTCTGTACCCTCTCCAATGCCTCCACATCTTTCTTATAATGTGGGGACCAGAACTGCACACAATACTCCAAGTGCGGCCGCACTAGAGTTTTGTACAGTTGCAACATGACGTTGCGGCTCCGAAATTCAATCCCCCTACAATAAAAGCTAAGACTCCATATGCCTTCTTAACAACCTTATCGACTTGACTGCCTACTTTCAGGGATCTATGCACATATACACCAAGATCCCTCTGTTCATCAACACTATTAAGAGTCCTACCATTAGCCCTATACTCTACACATTTATTATTCCTGCCAAAGTGCATTACCTCACACTTTTCCACATTAAACTCCATTTGCCACCTCTCGGCCCAGCTCTGCAACTTGTCCAAGTCACTCTGTAAACTAAAACACCCCTCTTCACTATCTACCACTCCACCAACTTTAGTATCATCTGCAAATTTACTGATCCATCCCTCAATACCCTCATCCAGATCATTTATAAAAATTACAAACAGCAGGGGCCCCAAAACAGACCCCTGAGGCACACCACTCGTCACCGAACTCCACGATGAATATCTCCCATCAACCACCACCCTCTGTCTTCTATCTGCCAGCCAATTCCTAATCCAATTAACTAAATCACCCTCTATTCCACACATCTGCATTTTCTGTAGAAGTCTTCCATGGGCCACCTTATCAAACGCCTTACTAAAGTCCATATATACTACATCAACCGCCTTACCCCCATCCACCTCTTTGGTCACTTTCTCAAAAAACTCAATGAGGTTAGTAAGGCATGACCTACCCTTCACGAAACCATGCTGACTATCCCCAATCAATTCATTTCTCTCTAAATAACTATAAATCCTATCCCTAATAATTCTCTCCAATACCTTGCCCACAACAGAAGTAAGACTCACTGGCCTATAATTCCCTGGAAGGTCTCTCTTCCCCTTCTTAAACAATGGGACCACATTCGCTATCCTCCAGTCCTCCGGAACCACACCCGTAACCAACGAGGACCTGAAGATCAGAGCCAGAGGCTCTGCAATCTCCTCTCTTGCCTCCCAGAGAATCCTAGGGTAAATCCCGTCCGGCCCAGGGGACTTATCCAACTTCAAACCCTCGAGAATTTCTAACACATCCTCCCTATCTACTACAATACTCCCCAATTTGCAACCCTGTACCTCAGTGCTCTCCACAGCTACATTTCCAGCACTCTGCGTGAATACCGAAGAGAAATATTTATTCAGTGCCTCACCAATCTCTTCAGGCTCCACGCACAACTTCCCACTGCTGTCTATGACTGGCCCTAATCTTGCCCTAACCAATCTTCTATTCTTAACATATCGAAAGAAAGCTTTAGGATTCTCCTTAATCCTATCAGCCAACATCTTCTCGTGTCCCCTCTTAGCTCTCCTCAATTCACTTTTTAGCTCCTTCCTGGCTAATCTATAGCTATCCATTGCACTAACTGAGCCTTCAAGCCTCATCCTGACATAAGCAAATACATTCAATGTTTTGGCATTAACTCCTTCCTGCAATAATGAATTCCACAGGCTCACTATTGGGTGAAGAAACATTTCCCCATTTCTGTCCTGTGACCTCTGGTAGCAGTGCCCGGAACCATTGGGAACATCCTTCCTGCATCTGCCCCGTTTAGTCCTGTTAAGAGTTTTATAAGTTTCTATGAGGATTCCCCCCCCCCAACCCCCTCATTCATATTAGCTAGAGCAAAAACTATCACAACCTAGTCAATCTTTCCTCATACATTAATTCCATCATCCTCAGAATCAGCTTGGTAAACCTTCACTGCATTCCAACAAGAGCAATAACATCCTTAGAAAAGGAGATCAAAACTGCACACAATACTTTAGATATGGTCTCATGAAGGCCCCATATAATTACAACAACACATGATACTCCTGTAGTCAAAACCTCTTGCAATAAAAGCCAACATGCTATTTGCGTTCTTTACCTCCTGTTGCACCTACATGCTTAATTTCAGCGACTGGTGCACAAGGATACTCAGGTGGTGCTGCATACTTCCCTCTCCAAATTTAGTCATTCAGGTAGTATTCTGCCTTTTCGTTTTTACCACCAAAGTGAATAATCTCACATTTATCCAAATGTTACATCTGCTATTGATTTGCCCATTCACCCAACTTGTTCAGACCATGCTGAAGGATCTCTATATCCTTGTCCCACCTAACGTGGTGTCATCTACAAACTTTGAGATGTTACGTTTTGTTCCCTCATCCAAATCATTAATATACGTTGTGAATAACTGGGGTCCCAACACCAATCCCTGTGGCATCCCATTAGTTACTGCCTACTAATTTGAAAAGCACCCATTAATTCCTACTCTGTGTTTCTTCTCTGCCAACCAGTTTTCTATCCATCTCAAAACACTTCCTCCAAACCCATGCGCTTTAATCACGGTCAAGCACGATTTCCCCTTCATAAATCCATGTTGCCATTCTTGCTAAATGCTCCGCTATAAAGTCCTTGATAATGGATTTGAGAATTCTCCCCACTACCAACGTTAGGCTTACTGGTCTATAATTCCGTTTTCTCTCTATCTCCCTTCTGAATATTGGAGTGACATTAGCTACCAATCTGCAGGGACTGTTCCAGAGTCTGTAGAATCCTGGAAAATGACCATCAACGCACCCCACTATTTCTAGATCCACTTAATACTCTGGGATGTAGATTATCAGGCCCTGGGGATTTATCTGCCTTCAATCCCATCAATTTTTCCAGCACCATTTCTCTACTAATCTCCCTCAGTTCTTCTCTGTCACTAAATCTGGCACTGTCCAGCATTTCTAGTATCTGATTTGTGTCCTCTTTTGTGAAGACAGAACTGAAATACAAGAACATAAAAAATAGGAGCAGGAATAGGCCATCTAGCCTGTCGAGTCTGCCCCGCCATTCAACAAGATCATGGCTGATCTGAAGTGGATCAGATCCACTTTCCTGCTTTCTCCTCATAACACTTAATTCCCTTGTCTATCAGAAGCCTATTTACCCATGACTTAAACATATTCAGCAAGGTAGCCTCCACCACTTCAATGGGCAGAGAATTCCAGAGACTCACCACTCTTTGAGTGAATAAGTTCCTCCTCAACTTCAATCTAAACTACTGCCCCCCCCCACCTTATTTTGAGGCTGTGCCCTCTAGTTCTGCTATCCTTTCTAAGCGGGAAGAATCTCTCTACCTCTACCCTATCACTTCCCCTTCATTATACGTGTCTAAAAGATCCTCCCTCAGCCTTCTCAACTCCGACGAGTACAGACTCCGTCTATTCAATCTCTTCTCATAGGCTCACCCCCCCTCATCTCCGATATCAGCCTACTGAACCTTCTATGCATTCCACTGCTCATCATTTCTTTGTCCCCTATTATACATTCCCTCGTTTCTGTCTGTAAGGAAACTACACTTGTTTTTATTAACCACTTTGTCTTTACATATCTGTAGAAACTCAATGTCAGTCTTTATGGCCCTTGCAAGCTTACATTCGTACTATATTTTCCCTTTCTTAATCAATCTCTCCAGTTCTGCTATCCTTTCTCTCAACAGCCCAAATTCCTCCCTTAGAAACTCTAACATGTCAAAATTTTCATTGCCCACTTTGTTTCAGATTTTTTTTCAACCAAACTGCACCTGTCGCCGCTTCTGAATCCTGGTCTCACACTAAATTCAAAGTCCTGGCTTTGTTGGAACTCTTCCACAGCTCCATGCCAACTTATGTTCAAATTCTTCCTCCATTATAACTTCATTTGCTTCCAAAACAACATAGCAGTAACTCTTGCGATATTTTTCATGTTAGAGGACTGCAAACGTTGGCCCCTTATTCAAAAAGGGGAGAGGATAAAACCTGGTAAATGGGAACTTGCAGAGACAAGAATCCAATTTAATGCTATTACTTGGGAAAATTGCAGGTTAATGATTAACAGATTATATGGATTTGTTAAAGGCAAACTATTCAATCTATTCAAACTATGTTTGCCTAACTTGAAAGATTTTTAAAAATCTGTGTTTTATATGGATTTTCAAACATACAACCTGATAAAATGACCCATTAGCAAAATGAAGCCCATGAATGAAAGTGTCAGTAGCAGCGTGAATATGCAATTGGTTAAGGATCAGAAAGTAGTGAGTAGTGGTGAACAGTTGTTTTTCCAGAGAACAGGAAAGTATATCCAGTGGTCGGTATTAGAGCTGCTGCTCTATTTGATATTACTGATTATCCAAAATTGGATATTCAAGGCATAATTTAAAAGCTTGTACATAACTTAAAACTTGGAAATGAGGCAAATGACATGGTGGATACCAACAGATGAGAGGACATAAACTGGTGAAATGTACACACATATGTAACAGATGAAACAAAATTGAGGCATAGCGTGATGTCTTCTGATTGAAGAATGAGGGATGGCAATATAAACAGGAACAGACACCTAAAGATATATATATCCACACAAATGTTTGGCTGTGAAGGATAGGTTGAGAAGAATGTAAAAAGCAAGCAGGCAAGGATTCTTGGCTTTATAATAGAGACTCAGGGGTCACAGAAATCGTACTAAACCTTCATAAGTGACTGATTGCTCTATATAGAGTACTCTGCCCAATTTTGGGCACCACAATTTAGGAAGGTGTTAAGGCTCAAGAGATAATGCAGAAATTTATTGGAATGATATGAAAGATTTACCAAGCAAGTTACTGGGTGAACCTAAAGAAACTGGGGATTCCCTCCAGTACCTGAAGCTTAAGGAGAAATTGTTTCCAGTAACAGAGAAGTCTACAGTTATTGGCAAAAGGGGAGTCAGTTTTCTATATACGTACGCATTCACATTACACACAAGTTGTTATGATCTGGAATACACTGCTTGTAAGACTAGTTGAACAATTTTCAAAGGGAAATTAAATACATAGTTGAATGGGAAAAATTTCAGGGCCATGAGGATACAACATCTCATAATACTAATGGTTAGTTCAGTGAAAGAGCATGCTGTAGGCTTGATGGATCAATGTCCCCCTTTTGCGCTGTATTATTCCATGGTTTCACGTCTCTTCCTGTTAGTGTTCAGCCATTTTGGTCTCACCCACTGAAAGTTTTTCCTTAAAATTTTTCCTGTTGTCACTTCTCTACCTTCAAGAGCCTTATTTGACTTGATTACCCTGACTTTTTTACTATGTTACTGCCACTAAGATAAATCAAGTTATTCTGATGGCTATTAGGAAAAGTGAAAACATCCAGACAACCATGAGCTAGATCTTCCCTGCATGAATAAACTAAAACACAGCTAAAAAAAATGATAAACCAGGCAAAAAAACATTAAAAACACCAAATACTGTGTGCTTTAAATTATATTTGTTAAGTGCAGGGTGTCATACACAATGATCATTTGATGATATATATTACTTACTTCATCACTATGCTTGTCAAACTCTGGTGAACTGGCAGCATCAGATTCCTCTTTTCCCAGATTTGAACCACCTGTTTCCTTCCCCTCTTCAGCATCTTTGTCAGTTGACAACTTGCGAGCTCGTTTATTAGATCCCTAAAAAGTACCCAAATATTGTTAACACGTATCACAGGAAAAGATTCAATCACCAACCCACCAGATGTAATGCATTTCTGATCATGGAGTAGTGTCCCAATGATGAACTCATCTGATCATTAGTGACCACGGGGCCTTGTCACGAAAAGTCAAAAAAAGTTTTAAATACCATCCGTCCAGTTAGCTGAGGCAAGAAAAAAAGTAGTGAAACAAAGGAGAATATCCCTGTAACCAGTCAGCATTCATCTTCCAAGAGCACATGAAAAACAGCCATTTCGCAGAAGGCGTAAAACACAGTTAGCATTTTGTAAGAGAAATTGTGCTTGAAACAGCAGGAATGCAATGAAGAGACAAATTGTGATAATCTGCATAAAGAATGTCCCTATGGAAGTAAACGTAGGTTTAGTGCCCAAAACATTAGGGTATTGTTCAGAATGTATCCATCAAATGTGACTGAATAAACAGTACTTCCCATACTACAAAGGAATGCAGGCTTTCAAGTCCACTATTCCTGCACCAGTCAGAAACTAATTTTATTGATTCACAAGTAGACAGACACCTGTTGTTCCATTACAATAACAAAACAGATTTCAGCTACAGTAGGCAAGTTAGGATTGTTGGCTCATTAAATCTGAACAGCAATTTGCATAAATAACAATGCATTGTGTGGTGCAAGACTGAATTCAAGTTTACAGTGGGTATACAGAAAAGATGTAGAGATGCCGGCGTTGGACTGGGGTAAACTCAGTAAAGTTTTGCAACACCAATTTTAAATCCAACCAATTTATTTGATAGTAAATCTGCGAGCTTTCGACACTATGTTGTGCCTTCGTCAGGCAAATGCAGCGTTCTGATCTGCAGAGGTACTCATATCCACACAGACAGTTACAGATTGCTGATTAGAATGCGAATCCTTACATCTAACCTGCTATTCAAGTGTTAAAGTGGCTAACAATGTGTGTGAAGGGAATCCTGAGCATTGGTTAGAGAATTGTGTATTTTCTCCAGACAGCACAGTAAGTGAGGTTTTTTGCTAACCCAGGCAAGTTACGGGGGTTACAGATAGTGTGTCATGAAGCCAAGATCCCTGTTAAGACCGTCCTCATGTGTGCAGAACTTGGCTATCAGTCTCTGCTCAGCGACTCTGCGCTGTCGTGTGTCACGAAGGCCCCCTTGAAGAACATTTACCCGCAGGTCGGAGGCCGAATGCCCATGACTGCTGAAGTGTTCGCCCACAGGAAGGGAACTGTTTTGCCTGGTGATTGTTGAGCGATGCTCATTCATCTGCTGTTGTAGTGTCTGCATGGTCTCCCCAATGTACCATGCTTCGGGACATCCTTTCTTGCAACGTATTAGGTAGACAACGTTGGCCGAGTTGCAAGAGTATGTACCGTGTACCTGGTGAATGGTATCCTCACGTTTGATGATGTCGTCCATGTCTATGACCTGGCATGTCTTGCAGAGGTTGCTGTGGCAGGGTTGTGTGGTATTGTGGTCACTGTTCTCCTGAAGGTTGGGTAGTTTGCTGCGAACAATGATCTGTTTGAGGTTGTGCGGTTGTCTGAAAGCAAGAAGTGGGGGGGTGGGGATGGCCCTAGCGAGATGTTCACCGTCATCAATGATATGTTGAAGACTTCGGCAAAGATGTCGTAGCTTCTCCGCTCCAGGGAAGTACTGGACAACAAAGGGTACTCTGTCCACCTTGTCCCGTGTTCGTCTTCTGAGGAGGTCAGTGCGGTTTATCGCTGTGGCACGTTGGAACTGTTGATTGATGAGTCGAGCGCCATATCCTGTTCTCACGAGGGCATCCTTCAGCGTCTGGAGGTGTCTGTCACGATCCTCCTCATCTGAGCAAATTCTGTGTATACGGAGGGCTTGTCCATAGGGAATGGCTTCTTTAACGTGTCTAGGGTGGAAGCTGGAGAAGTGGAGCATTGTGAGGTTGTCTGTCGGTTTCGGATGGCCCGAAGCATGGTACATTGGGGAGACCATGCAGACACTACGACAGCGGATGAATGAGCATCGCTCAACAATCACCAGGCAAAACAGTTCCCTTCCTGTGGGCGAACACTTCAGCAGTCATGGGCATTCGGCCTCCGACCTGCGGGTAAATGTTCTTCAAGGGGGCCTTCGTGACACGACAGCGCAGAGTTGCTGAGCAGAGACTGATAGCCAAGTTCCGCACACATGAGGACGGTCTTAACAGGGATCTTGGCTTCATGTCACACTATCTGTAACCCCCGTAACTTGCCTGGATTAGCAAAAAACCTCACTTACTGTGCTGTCTGGAGAAAATACACAATTCTCTAACCAATGCTCAGGATTTCCTTCACACACATTGTTAGCCACTTTAACACTTGAATACAGGTTAGATGTAAGGATTCGCATTCTAATCAGCAATCTGTAACTGTCTGTGTGGATATGAGTACCTCTGCAGATCAGAACGCTGCATTTGCCTGACGAAGGCACAACATAGTGTCGAAAGCTCGCGGATTTACTATCAAATAAATTGGTTGGATTTAAAATTGGTGTAGCATTGTTAGTGTAAGCCTGCTTTTAACAAACTTTAAACTTCATGAAACAGAAGTGACAGTAGCAGCATGGATACGAAATTGGCCAAGTGACAGGAAACAGAACTGCTGAATTTTTGTTTATTGAACTGGGCGAAGCCATGTATTAGTATTTCCCAACATTTCGTGTTGGGACCCTTGCTTTTCTTGATTATACATTAATGACTCAAACCTGGGAGTAGAGTGCATAATTTCTCAATTTTAAGATGACAAAATTGATTGTAAATGGAGGAGGATAATAAGAGAGTTCAGAGGACATATGCAGACAATGGCAGATGAAATTTCATACAGAGAAATGTGAAGCGATTCATTTTGGTAGAAAGGAAAAGAGGCAATATCAAGAACAGAGTGCAGAAGCAAAGGGACCTGGGGTATATGTGCACATTTAAGGTGACAAGACAAGTTTATTAATAAACCATACGAGATAGAACATAGAACATTACAGCACAGAACAGGCCCTTCGGCCTTCGATGTTGTGCCGACCAAAATAAAAAGCAATGCCCCTCCAAACTAAACCATTCCCTTCTCTTCCATATACTTATCAATTAAAGAGATCCCGAGTTTTATAAACAGCTTCAGAGAAGTAAAACAATAAAGTTATTCTAACTGTATATAACACTGGTTCAGCCTCAATTGAAATATTGTATCCTGTTATGGGCACTACATTTTAGGAATAATGACATTACAGGGTGCACAAAAGATTGGCCAGAATAGTTCTAAAGATGGGGAACTGCAGTTACGTGAATATACTGGAGAAACTGCTCTCTTTGGAAAAGAGAAGATTAGAGATGTTCAAAATCATGAGTCCAATCAGACTCGATAAGCCGGAGGGCCTCTTTCTGCACTGTAGGGTTCTATGTTCTATGAGGGATCTCTACAGAGTAGAAAGGGGCAAACTTTTCAATAGCAAAAAGATCAAGGACCAGAGAAGACCAATTAAGTGATTGCTAATGGGAGGAAAAACATTATGCAACAAGTAGTAAGAATCTGGAATGCAATGCCTGTCAGCGTGGGAGACAGATTCAATCAAGGCCTTCAAAATGGGAATTAGATAATTATTTGGGGTAGGGGAAAAGGTGAGAGAGCACAACTAGGTAAGCTGCTCTTGTAAAGAGCTGAATGGATACAACAGGCCAAATACTCCCCGTTTCTGCTGTAAGGGCAGGTCATGCCTTACGAGTCTAGTTGAGTTCTTCGAAAATGTGACTGAACACATTGACGAAGGAAGGACGGTGGACGTAGTGTACATGGACTTTAGTAAGGCGTTTGATAAGGTCCCACATGCAAGGCTTCTGGAGAAGGTGAGAGGGCATGGGATCCAAGGGGCTTTGGCCTCGTGGATTCAGAACTGGCTTGCCAGCAGAAGGCAGAGAGTGGTTGTGGATGGGTCTTGTTCTGCATGGAGGTCGGTAACCAGTGGAGTGCCCCAGGGATCTGTTCTGGAACCCCTGCTGTTTGTCATTTTCATAAATGACCTGGATGAGGAAGTGGAGGGATGGGTTAGCAAATTCGCCGACGATACAAAGATCGGTGGTGTTGTGGATGGTCTGGAGGGATGCCAAAAGTTGCAGCGGGACATAGACAGGATGCAAGACTGGGCGGAGAAGTGGCAGATGGACTTCAACGCGGATAAATGTGTAGTGGTTCATTTTGGCAAGAATAATGGGATGAAGGAGTACAATATAAGGGGTAGGAGTCTTAGCTGTGTTGTAGAGCAGAAGGATCTCGGGGTCCGGGTCCAGAGGACTCTTAAATCGGCCTCGCAGGTGGAGGAAATGGTCAAGAAGGCATATGGTGTACTGGCCTTCATTAATCTAGGAATAGATTTAGGAGTCAGGAGGTAATGATGCAGCTCTAGAAGACTCTTGCCAGACCCCACTTGGAGTATTGTGCGCAGTTCTAGTCACCTCATTATAGGAAGGATGTGGAGGCTATTGAGAGAGTTCAGAGGAGATTTACAAGGATGCTGCCTGGATTGGGAGGCAGGCCTTATGAAGATAGGTTGAGGGAGCTGGGACTCTTCTCACTGGAGAGATGTAGGTTGAGAGGCGACCTAATAGAGGTTTATAAAATGTTGAGAAGAATAGATAGGGTGGACTCTCAGAGACTATTTCCCCGAGCTGAAATGGTCACTACGAGAGGACACAGATTTAAGGTGCAGGGAAGCAAATACAAAGGAGATGTCAGGGGTAAGTTTTTCACTCAGAGGCTGGTGAGTGAATGGAACCGACTGCCGTCGGAGGTTGTTGAGGCAAACTCACTGGGGGTCTTTTAAAAGACTTCTGGATGAGTATATGGAAAAGAATAGGATAGGGGGTTATAGATAGGTCTGTGGATTGGTAGATGTGATCGGTGCAACTCGTGGGCCAAAGGGACTGTTTGTGCTGTATTGTTCTATGTAACCATTTTACGGGTTACAAGGTTTTCAGGAAAGAGGAAAAGTGCGACAGAGCTTTTTTAGTGCCAGGAGAGATGTCCGAAAAGGTGATTGACACAGCATATTTAGTAATATTTAAGAAACAATAGAAGTACATTACTGGTGTATTCCCAGTAATTTAATCTGATAATAAGCAGATTTGCAGGAGAATAACAGGAGGGAAGTGTGACAGGTCTAAGATCTCACACTCTATTTTTAAATTTACACTCCTAATATTTTAAAAACTGGACAGGAGCCTTTTAAGATGATTAAACAATGGGGGTGATTCTCCCAAAAGAATTCTAAATGCTGAATTGATTTAAAAACTGAGTAAATTATGTTGTTTTTTTCCAGCAGGAATTTCAAAATGAATCTCCCACACTGCAGAATGCACTAGCATGATTCCCGTGAAAAATCTGTGGGCAGGGCATATCCTGCTGAAAAGGTCACAGCGCATGCGCCAATCTGTCAATGGCAAGATCAGCCCACATACGTAGCTCTGCGCTGCTGGCCTCCCAATCACTGCTCCCCCACCCCACAGCCTCGACCTGTCCCCATCTCCCCAAACTCTAGAGTGGCAGCAGGACACCCCAACTGCCTGGTGGGTAGTGCCAATGTGCCTTGGGCAGTGCCAGACAGCCAGGCTGACAATGCTAAGGAGGCAAACCACTCCCCCCGCCCCACTCACCCTGGACTCTCCAGGGGACCTCGATGGCCCCGGCTTCATTCCAGTGGGATTGGGCTGTCAGTTCCCCTCAAGTGGAGCTGAAGTGAAACACTCCTGATGGGGAGGGTGGAGGAGGGGGTGGGGTAAGGAAGAGAGGCTAATTCATGTGCCCTGCCTCATGGGGAAAATCAACTCTACTGGAAAATGAATTATCCAGCATCAAGTCAGCTATTTGATTCTAGGCTCTGGAATTATGTGAAACTCTGGTCTTTGTCCATTAAATCTTCCTTTCCATCCCCTGTTTATTGCCTGGATATACAGCAGCCACGTAGCACGATTCCTTCTTGCATTTTGAGTGCCTGAGATTCAACTAACCCTATGACACTGAATTCACCCTATCACAAGTTTGCTATGGGATTATTAATAGAAACTGGATTACATCAAAACTGAGGAACTGGGTAAAGGGGGTAATCAAATCAAAACAGCTTTCTGTTTATGAATGAGCGGTAAAACAAGAAATCAGTGTTTAAATTAAAGCAGCTCCTGTCCATTGCAGATGCAAAAAGTTTAGTGATAATGGGGATTCCAATTATCCCAGTATATATTAGCATAATTAGTGCAAAAGGAAGCGGGGGTTCTGAAGTGTATTAAGAAAAAGATTCATGATAAGTACTTTTTTGGCGCAAAAAGGAAGGAGGCATTGCTGGTTCCATAGAGGGGCATTTGGGGAACTATTATAAATTTGAGGTTGACTATGGAAAAAGACTAGGACCAATCCAGAGTTCTTAATTGTAGGCCAGTGAATTTCAGTAAATCGAGAATGACTTGTCTTGAATAAATTGCAATCAAGGGGGTGCTTTTATCATTGCGTGACGTGGTCATGAAATGGAGTGTGAAGCCATTAGTACCGGTTTTCACAAACTGTGCCATTTTACCATTTCCAGAGCAGCCTCTCATCGGAAATGGGCGACAGGCAGTTAAATGTACTGAAATTTACTTAAATGCTTTTAAAATTTGCTTAGGAAGCCTGGCGCTCAGTTATCCAGACTCTGGGGAAGGTTCTTGCTGGTGAGATAAAGACATGCTCCCCATGAATGAGGAGCAGTCGAGTTGGCATCACCGCGCGCTGGGGGTGTGTGTGTGTGTGTGTGTGCGCTCCCCAAGGAGGTCAAGAGGAGTGCCCCTTGGGCAGTGCCAGACTGGGTGGGGCTAATGGGGGTGGCAAGGGCTAGTAGGGGCTGGGTTTATATGGGATAGGGGCCTGTTGCTGCTCTGCAGCAGTCGATCTGGGCAGTGAGGAGTCAGCAGGGACTGCACTCAGCCACAGGCCTCCAATATTGCAAGAGCGGAAGGGAGAGCTGCTTCAGGCTGCCTGCAGTAGCCTCACAACTCTTTGTTTGTCACTCCCTAAATAAAGCTTATATTAACACTGCAATGATTTGGCTAGGAAATTCCTCTAGTCACCACACCCCGGTATTTGCTCAGGTCAATGCACCAACCTGCATGTCTTTCAGATTATGGAAGGAAACCGGATGACCCAGAGTAAACCCATGCAGACCCATGGAGAACGTGCAAGTTCCACACAGACAATCACCCAAATCGGGAATCAAACCCAGGTCCCTGGCACTATGAGGCAGCAGCACTAATCATTGTGCTGCCCCTGCTACTACTAATGTGCATGTGCAACTTCACAGGCCACCCCCCTCTGCAGGCTTTGGGAGTGTTAAGCCCCACCCACAGGCTTCTGCAGTAAACAACAGACTTGCTCAAAATTTTGCAGGCAGAGTGCGTATGAGTGGGCCTAAAAACACACCCAAAAGACTGATCTGAAACTCTCCTAGTTTCAAGTCTGCCAGCACTTAGACAAAAATTGGTAAAATACCATCCTAATTGTCTAGAAAACCTTTGATAGAACAATGGCTTTAAAGAGTTGGTCTGGATACAGTCCAAGGTACATTCTTACAAGATGGAAAGACATTAAGTAAAGCCGAAGCTCTCTGGATGATGAGAGGTAGAGAACAAGAATGAAGTAGAAAAAAGGCTAAAGGTGACAAATGTCAGGTTGATTGTACAAGTGAAGATCAAGCTGAACACAAAACATTCAAAGGAGAAATGAAAAAGAAAGTGAGAGGGGCAAGGAAAGAGTATAGCAGCAAACAAAGAGAACCCAAAAGTCTTCTACGGATAAATAAATTGTAAAAAGACAATAAGAGAGGGAAGGAATGAATGTGTAACCAAGCAGATCCCACCCATGGAGACAATGCTAAATGAGTACTTTACACACACCTTTATCAATGATTTCAAGAGAACACAAATAGGTTTGTGGAATAAATGGACACGGGGCAGATGAAAATTAGTGCAGAGAACATAAATGAAGAATGAGGCAAAATAAACTGAAGGGAAGAATTCTGAAGAGGATGCAGGAACAGAGCACGAGGCATGCGCACATTAATCTCTGAAGACAGCAGTTCAAATGGTTAAAAAGACATATGGAATCCTGTGCTTTACAAACAGAGGCATCAAAGGAAGTTATGATAAACCTGTGGAATATACTGGTTTATCTGACGCTTTGTACAATTCTAGAAATCTTAAAAGAATGCAGAGGCTTTAGAAAAGATGCACTGAAGAATTACATGAATGATTTCACAGATATGGGACTTCAGTTATGTAGAGACTCGAAAAACTGAGGTTGTTCTCCTTACAGAAGGCCAAAAACAGATTAGATAGAGGTGTTCAAAACCTTGAGATGTCTAGACAATGATAAATTGTTTCCAGAGCACGGTCAAGAAAGGACATGGATTTGATTGAAAAAATAATGCAAGACATAAGGGAGCAACTAGGATTTAGAAAACTCTGCCTGTGTGTATGATAGAGGCTGTGCACTCCATTCACAGCTTTTAAGAGAGAATATAAGTATCTAAAAGTAAATATTTGCAGGGGTAAGAGAATCAGTGAGCCCAATAGCTTCTTTCTGTGGTGTAATTATTCTATGCTTCTATAAGTTGTGCTGTAGACCTCTAACAAAAGGATGAAATGTATTTGATTTGAGCTGAAATTTTAATGTCATTTATAAAACTGACAAGAATTTTGTTTTGTCTCATCAGTTACACCACTACAATTAATGCTCAGCCAACCTTATTACATTTGGAAATGGAGGAGAAATTCCACTCCATTTTCTTATGCAGCAACTCAACGCTAAATTCGTGCACAAAATTATGAAGGGTATAGATAAAGCTTTTTCCTAAGTTGGAATCAAATATCATGAGGGGCCATGGGCTTAAGGTGAGGCAAGGTATAATTTGGATGTTAGAGGGAGGTTTTTCACACAGAGGGTTGCGGGGGCATGGAATGCTCTGCTAAGTAAGGTGGTGGAGGCAGGCACGCTGGAGTTATTTAAGGGATACTTAGATAGGCACATGAGCAGAATAGGGATGGAGAGATATAGTAGACTGATTTAAATAGGGATCATGAGCCTTGGGACGTTCCTGGGAATTGTACAAGTTGTGCATCTTACTGATGTATTTCTCTTTTATCCTAGAGGTACTTTGGTCCGCATGTTGTCCAACAAGGGGCATACACGCGATGGGCTGTGAGAGGGCTGCTCTCGGATTTTTCAAGAGTAGCCTATTGCTTCACGTCGTAAGTGTACGCTTAAACTGGACCAGTTGATGGGCAACATGACAGCTCAGTGACTATCACTGTTGCTGTGCAGATACAGAGATTTGGGCCGATATCTGTGGGAGTTTGCACATTCTCCCCGTGATTGCATGGGTTTTCTCTGGGTGCTCTGGTTTCCTCCCACACACCAAAGATGTGCTCTTAGGCTGACTGGCGAAACAGATTGTCTCTAAATAGTCTCCCCAATTTGGTTTCAATGCTGATTTCCATAAACACAGACAAGGATCATGGGTGGAAGTGGGAACATTAAAATGGTGGTTTGGGTTCGTTGGACCAAAGGGCCTGTTTCCTGTGCTGTGTTGTTCTTTGTTCTGTTTTGAATACAGCGAGCCTTGCGCCTACTTTGTGTTACTTGCTTTTACGTTTTGCACCAATTAGTTGCTGAACTCACCTGCTGTCCTAGAAATTTGACAGTAGGATTATTTTCAACTTCCCACAATCCTTCATTGAAACCCTTTCGTTTGTTGGGTTTCCCATATTTCTCCTTGTTTTCTTCATATGGATAAATGTCTCGTGGACCCAAATAGGCACTGCAAAGTTAATGAAAAATTAAAATATGCTCAGCTTCAATATTTCGTAGGTCAACCCTATATCTTTCAATACAAATTTCAAGGGAGAGGGTTCAAGCACTAGACCTTTATATAACTGGCAAAACTAGCCTATGTTACAGAAAATGATACAACATAAAATTCGTAAATAGGAAGATAACTGCAGATAACTATTACATTTCCATTCACACAACTTTTTTCTAATTTTATTTAAAAAATACAAGATGTCAGCTGTGGCTCATCAGTAGCACATTTATCTTGGGGTCAGAATGTGGTAATCCACTCCAGCCTTTATCACACAAGAAACTGGCTGACATTTCACACCTATCAAAGCTATGGTCTTTCAGACGAGATATTAATTTTAGGTTGGGTCTGCCCTCTCAAGCGGGCATAAGATCAAACAGTGCTATTTAAAGAAGAGCACAGGACTTTCTTTGTTGTTATTTTGTTTAAGAAGGGTAGCAAGAATAATCCAGGTAATTATAGGCCGGTGAGGCTTACGTCAGTGGTAGGGAAATTATTGGAAAGGATTCTTTGGGACAGAATTTATTCCCCATTTGGAAATAAGTGGATGTATTACTGAGAGGCGACATGGTTTGTGAAGGGGAAGTTGTGTCTCTCGAACTTGATCAGGTTTTGAGAGGAAGTGGCAAAGATAATTGCTGAAGGTAGGGCAGTGGATGTTGTCTACATGGACTTCAGTAAGGCCTTTGATAAGGTCCCTCATGGCAGACTGGTGCAAAAGGTGAAGTTGCATGGGATCAGAAGTGAGCTGGAAAGGTGGGTACAAAACTGGCTCAATCAAAGAAGACAGAGGGCAACAACGGAAGGATGTGTTTCTGAATGGAGAGCTGTGACAAGTGGTGTTCCTCAAGGATCAGTGCTGGAACCTTCGCTGTTTGTAATATATATATATGTAAATGATTTAGAAGAAAATGTAATGGATTGATTAATAGGTTTGTGGACAACACAAAGGTTGGTGGATTTGCAGGTAGCGATGAGGACCATCAGAGAATATAGATCAGTTGGAGACTTGGGCGGAGAGATGGCAAATGAAACTTAATGTGGACAAATGTGAGGTAATGCATTTTGAAGGTCTATTACAATAGGAAATAATAAATGGCAGAACCCTTAAGGGAACTAATAGGCAAAGCGATCTGAGTGTACAGATACACAGGTCACAAAGTGCAATGATGGTAGAGAAGTTAGTCAAGAAGGCATACAACATGCTTGCCTTCATTGGCCAGGGTACTGAATTTAAAAATTGGCAAGTCACGTTGCAACTTTATAGAATTTTGTTAGGCTACACTTGGAATATAGCGTTCAATTCTGGTCACCACACTAGCAGAAGGACGTGAAGGCTTTGGCGGGGATACAGAAAAGATTTACCAGGACGTTGCACAGTGCGGAGGGCATCAGCTATGAGGAGAGATTGGAGAAACTTGATTTGTTCTCAATGGAGTGATGGAGGTTGAGGGGACATCTGACAGAAGTCTACAAGATTATGAGGGACATGGACAGAGTGGATATTCAGAAGCTTCTTCCCAGGGTGGAAGAGTCAATTACTAAGGAGCACAGGTTTAAAGTGCGAGGGGCAAGGTTTAAAGGTGATGTACAAAGCAGATTTTTTTTTATACACACAGTGGTGTGTGCCTGGCACTTGTTGCTGAGGATGGCAGTAGAAGCAGATAAGATAATGACTTTTAAGGCGCATCTTGACAAGTACGTGAATGGGGTGGGAATAAAGGGATATTGTCCCCAGAAGGGTAGGGGGTTTTAGTTAAGTTGGACAGCACAGTCAATGCCGGCTTAGAGAGCCGAAGGACACGTTCCTCTACTGTAATTTTCTTTGTTCTACCCTATCAATCAACAACGAGCTAATCATTATTGAATTACTGCCACTTTTCCCAATATTACAACAGTAACTACACTCTAACAATGCTTCATTGACCATAAAGCACTGAATATCCTGAAAGGCATTATATTAATGAAATGTATTTATTTACCAGCTCATTGCAAATCTCCTCATTTCAAAGCAGTGGCTATCATTTATTAAATGCTTCTAAAGCTAACTGCCAAAATGTGATTTAGCATGTGATTCATACTAACTTTAATGCAACAAGGCAACAACAAACTAAACAACTAACCCCACTCAGGGATGCATAAAGAATTTTTAATCCATTTTGGAAGAAAGGCACAAAATGAGTATCACAGTGGTTAGCACTGCTGTCTCACAGCGTCAGGAACCGAAGTTCAATTCCCAGCTTACACATTCTTCCCGTGTCTGTGTGGTTTTTCTCTGAGCGTTCCAGTTTCCCCCCACAATTCAAACACATGTGGGTTAGGTTGATTGGCCATGCTAAATTGCCCCTTAGCGGCAGCAGGATTAGCAGGGTAAATACATGGGATCTTGAGGATAAGGCCTGGGTGGGTTTGTGCAGGCTCGATGGGCTGAATGGCCTCTTTCTATTTTATAGGGATTCTATGAAAGAGGACCTCCATTAATAGAGTGCCTTTTGTGAGAACACAGTTTCACTCAAGAGCAGTTAGGACCTCAGTTTGATGCTTCATCAGAAAGACAGCATCAACAGCTGCAAAGCATCAGCCTTGACTGTGTACTCAAATCTCTGCTATAGGACTTGAATCCACAACCTTCTGGCTCAAAGGCCAGAATGCTATCATTGAGTGACAGCTGCTGACATATAAAGTATTTAGTTTTATGGAAGTCAGCAGCCTAACAATCCAGGTGTGATAGTTACTGTCCTTTAAAATGGATACACAAAGAGTAAAGAAAATCATAGCACAGGAACAGGCCCTTCGGCCCTCCAAGACACTAACCATGCTGCCCAACTTAAAACCTCCTGCCCTTCCGGGGACAATATCCCTCTATTCCCATACTATCATGTATTTGTCAAGATGCTCCTTAAAAGTCACTATCGTATCCGCTTCCACTACCTCCCCCGGCAACAAGTTCCAGGCACCCATCACTTTCTGTATAAAATATCTGCTTCATACATCTCCTTTTAAACCTTGTTCCTCACACCTTATACCTGTACTCCGTAATAATTGACTCTTCCACCCTGGGAAAAAGCTTCTGACTATCCACTGTCCATGGCTTTCATAATCTTGTAGACAAATGTGAAATCCGGGCTGACAGACAGTTAAGATCTCAAAACTATTTTTGTAACGGAGTGCCAAAAGTCACTACTTACGTCTCATGAGTTCCAAAGAAGAAAATGGGATATTTATTTGTCGAAGATTTTACTGCTCCATCAGCAAAATCATCAATCTGAAACAAAAAGACATTTCCTTCAGTCATCAGATCACAAGCTGTAAAACACCAGTGATAACAGAACTTTGCTACAAAGCACTGCTTGAAAGATTGATGTAACTTATTTAATACGAAGAGAGGATTCTGGAAAAATTCAACAGATCTGGCAGCATCTGTACTTCTAATGGATTCAAAACATTAGCTCTGTTTAGACCCGATTCTAACTGAATACAGTATGGAGTTGACCTTTGCCATTATTAATTCTCAAGCTTTCAAGCACAACTCCATTCAATCTACAAGAAATTGATTTCCTGTTGCGGAAACAAGATAGAACAAAAGATTAACTTTAGATTTCTGGACTTTGATAGCACCCAGAAGAAATTCCTTTGTCAACACCATATCCAGAACAGGTGGTACAACCCAGCAGATGGAAGAACGTGTGTGGAAATACTAAAACATTTTATGAACTTAGAAAGAATCATTTCTAGGGTATAGACATCACCATCTAGATCAACATTTATTGTCAATCCTAGTATTGATGGGGCAAAATTCTTGAACTGGTACAATCCACGGGGAGATGTGCTCATAATGTTTTTTTTCAATTCATACATAGGACATTGATGTCACTGGCTGGCCAACATTTACTGCCCATCCCTAGTTGCCCAAGAGCAGTTGGCAGTCAACCACATTGTTGTAGGTCTGGAGTCACATGTAAGCCAGACCAGCTAAGGATGGCAGATTTCCTTCCTTAAAGGACATTAGTAAACAAATGGGTTTTTCTAACAATGTTCTCATGATCATCAGTGGATCCTTAATTCCAAATATTTTTTAGTGAATTCAAATTCAAGCTACTGTGGCAGGATTCAAACTCGTATCCCCAAAACTTTAGCTGAGTTTCTGGATTAATAGTCTGGCGAAAATACCACAAGGCCATCACTCTCTCTCCTGTTCATTAGGATTTCAGGATTTTTACCTAATAACCACAAAGGTGATGTGAGCATGATTGCCCTTCACATCAGGCAGCATTTGATTGAGTATATCATCAAGGAGCCCTAACAAACTGGAGTCAATGGGAATCAAGGGGAAAGTCCACCACTGGTTGGAATCATACCTGGCAAAAAAGATGGTTGTGATGGTTTGAGGTCAATCATATCAGCTCCAGGACATCACTGTAAGAGGTCGCCAGACTACTGTCTGAGGTCCAACCATCTTCAGCTGCTTCAATGATCTTCCTTCCACATAACGTCAGAAATGGGGATGTTGCTGATGACTATAGTGTTCAGTACCATTCACGACTTGTTAGATACTAAAGCAGTTCACATCCAAATGCAGTACAATCTGAACAGCCTCCAGGCTTAGGCTGACAAGTGAGAACTAACATTTGCACCAGGGAATGACCACCTCCACAAGGGAGAATCTAACTGTTGCCCCGACATTCAAAGGCATTACCATGACTGCATCACCTTCCCCAATACCAACATCTTGGGGGTTACCATTGGGGTAACCTGGGGGTAACTTAACCGGACCAGCCACTACCAGAACAGATCAAAGGCTAGGAATCCTGAGGTGAGTAGCTCATCACCTGACTCCTCAAGGTCTGTCCATCATCTACAAGACTCAAGTCAGTAGTGTGGTGGAATATTCTCCATTTGCTTGGATGAGTGCAGCTCCAACAACACTCAATAAGCTCGACACAATCCAGGACAAAGCACCCTTCCACATTCAATTCCTTCATCACTAATATAAAGTGGTAGCCTTGTATACTATCTACAAGATCCACTAAGGTTCCTTAGGTAGCAGCTTCCAAATCCATGACCATTACCATACAAAAGGCCAACAGCAACAGATACCTGGGAACATCACTATCTGGCAGCTCCCCACTAAGCCACCCACCATCCTGACTGGGAAACATGTTGCTGATTCTTCAGTGTTGCTGGGTCAAAATCCTGGAACGTCCTCCTGAACAGCACTGTGGATGTAGCTACATCACATAGATGGCAGCAGTTCAAGAAGGTAGTTCACCACTACAAGTAGTGGTTAGCAATGCTGCCTCACAGTGCCAGGGACCCATATTTATTTCAGATAAAACAGACAGGTTACTGTCCATGTGGACAGGTCTGTGTGGGTTTAATAGGAACATAAGAATTAGGAGGAGTAGCAGGAGCCATTTAGTCCCTCAAGCCTGCTCTGCCATTCAATATCACAGCTGATCATTTTGTGGACCCAGCTCTACTTACCGGTCTCCTCAAAGATGTGCGGAGTTATGCTGACTGAACTCAGAGTCAAGGGGGACCAGTTGGGTAAATACATGGGGTTATGGGAATAGGGCCAGGGTGGGATTGTTGCCAGCACAGGCTTGACGGGCCTAGGGTTCTATGATTCTGAAAGGCAACTAGATGGGCAATAAATGCTGGTTTAACCAGCAGCACCTACATCATAACTGAATAAAAAAAGGATGATGCATATCAAAGTCAGGATGATGTACAACTTAGATGTTGGTGGATATCACAGCTTTAGGAGGAGCTGTCAAAATAAATTCTCCCATAGGTTAGATACTACATCTCTTGAGACCATGATCCGAATCCAATCCAGAGTAACAATGAACATTTCTTCTATTGGCTGCGGCATAATGAGAGATGAATTTGAGAAACTGCAGTTTAATTTTTTTGTAGACATATAATAGAAAATGTCTCCAAATTTAGCAATAAACTTCAATCTCATTCAGAACAGCTGCTGGATTTATAAATTGGTGATGCTACAGCAAGAAAGAGGGACCTTTATAGAACGTGCAATTAATTAGCAGGTAATGTTCGACACTGGTAGGTGTGAGGTGTATATTTTGGTGGAAGTCACTTATTACTTGCTGGGTACAAGTCTGGGTAGGGTTGGAGAACAGAGGAACCTGAGAATACAGGTGCATTAATGGCAGAAAGTTGCATCAATGGCAGAAAGTTGCATCAGTTAGTAAGGATTTTTTTTGTAGAAAGAAAACAAACAAAGCACTAAGCTATAGGGATTTTAAAAATAAGGAAGTTATACTAATTGTGTATTGAACCTTATGCATTTGTGGTCAGCATGTTATAAAAGAATATAGGTTACTGGATACACTACAAAGAAGATTTACAAATTTAATGTCTTAAATGTGTGGGTCTCTTGAAAAAGGAGGTTGAATATGACATTAATCTTCTTTACACAGAGGGTGGTGAGGGCGTGGAATGCCCTGCCTGCAGCAGTTGTGGACTCGCCTACTTTGGGGGCATTCAAATGTTTGGTGGATAGGCATATGGATGATATTGGAATAGTTTAGGTTAGAGGGTCCACTGGCCGGCACAACATCGAGGGCCGAAGGGCCTGTACTGCGCTGTAATGTTCTATGTGTAGTGTCTTATAGTGAGGTCTTTAACAACAGAGTGGAAGCAGAGAGACTGTTTCACTTTTCTGGAAAAGAGCATAACTAGAAGCCATCAATATAAAATAGTCACAAAAAATGCAATTCAGAGGAAAATTCTTCATCCAAATATTGCTATAAGAATGTCAAAAGCAATACCACAGTAAGTGATTGAAGTGAATTGTACAGGTGTATATAAACTATGTAAACCAAACAAGCATGGGGAGGGGCAGTATAATTATGAAGGTATGTTTAGATAAGAAACAATGGGTGGGCTCAAGTGGAGCATAAACACCATGGTTTTATTCCAAGTTTAGTACATTGAGTCTCTGCATAAAAACTGTACATAGATCAAACAGGCCCTTTGGGATAGTAAGATTACACAGTAGATAATATAGTACAAAGTAAAAGAAATGTTATGTGAGAAAGGAGACCTGTTGTTTTGGAGTTAGGCAACTAAACAGGGAATTCTCAGACCTGTCCCACTGGAAGAGAATTAGCCTCAAGTGTAGGTTACTTACTCATTGTTTAATCCATAATATTTGATTTTTCATTGTCCTTTCAATCCTCAACTATTTTACTGAGACGTATCTACTGATCAGTATTCACTGATCCAGCATATGTCCTTCAATGGGACCGTTTGTCAGTATTGTTTGAGATGCTAACTTCCAAAGGTTTTCAAATATTTAAATATGGAATCAAACCAACATTTCTCAGTAGTGCACATCAGTTGTGGTACAATAAGCGTTTACACGACAGGTAAAGTTTCGATTAATTGGACACTACTAGGATAAGAATAGATGGATCAAATGACAGAGGGCCTCGATGCTTTACAGAACAAGCTACAGGAGGCATACAAAAGGAACGTTAAGCAAAGAAAGGTATATTATATGAATAAGAAAGATTGCTTTGGCTGTGTGATCCCTACCCGAAATACACAACTGACCATTCTGTAAAACGCGAACATCAATTACAAAATTCAATTTTAAATCGCAGTATAGCAAGTTAGCAAGACTCCACGTGCAAATCGAGGTATCCATTTATTTCAGCACCCCGCCTCCTTCTTCAACGATACCGTGACATTCTGTAAGCGTGAACATGCATTGTAAAACTGCCTTTAAAAAGTCAGTAACTCCCACAAATAAATACTCGTTCTTTTCTGAAGGGTTTTCTGAGCATGCATTTTGAGGCTCGAATAAAAGACTATTTAGAAACCCAGCAATTCAACAAAAATGTTTTTGAACGGTGCAACACCACAATGACAGAGGCCGCCAGCCTGGAGTTGCATTTGGCTTTCTTGTCCTTCCTCACCGCATGCATCACTCACCCTAGCTGGCCAATGAGGGTAACCCTTCATTTTGGCGAAAATCAACTCCCCAGCTTTATATTCGCGAGTCATGGCCTCTTTGAGATGGGACAAGAGAATGGAGACGCGCCGCCAACCTTCACAAATTCAGCGAGAGGCCTCACTCACCACTGCTGCCGCCTCTGCTTTTCGCTCGCGGCTGCAGGAGAGAATAAAGCGCGCGCACTCTGCCCGGGGAACGTTCTATTCTCGCGCGCGCTCTCTGCCCGGGGAACGTTCCAACCAGCCTGCGAACCGGAGTGCGCGCACGTAGCTGCAGCTCTCGCTCTTTCTCCCGCGCTGTCCCCGTAGCGACTGCACCACGCAAAACAGGGGTAATACTTAGTGGCCACGCATCGTTGCAGGTTAGTGGACTTCTCTGAGGAAAGACATTATCAAATATGGTTAAGAATGTGCATATTTTTTAAAAAAAAATGTATTAAGAGCTGAGGAAAGGTTTTCTACCGTGAGGATTTTTTTTTAAAAAATCTAACTCTCACCCTATCCTGACATAGTATTCCCATCATATAAAATTTTAAAGTATGCTCAGAATCATAGGATCCTGTAGTGCAGAAAGAGGCCATTCGGCCCATCGAGTATACATTGACCATAATCCCACTCTTGCTCTATCCCCCATATGTTCATTCTAGTTAGTCCTCATGACATAAGGGACAATTTAGCATAGCCAAACCATCTAACCCTTTGGCGTATGGGAGGAAACCGGAGCAAATCCACACACACAGGGAGAATGTGCAAGCTCCACACAGTTACCCAAGGTAGGAATCAAGCCCAGGTTACTGGTGCTGTGAGGCAGTAGTGCTAACTATTGTGCCACCATGCCACCCTCTTTTTTTTTTGCATCCATTTCAGGTCCCCTAATTTGGAATTTTGCATTAATGGACTAAGTTTCTCAAGATAATGGCCAGTTGTGAAAATAATTTCACCCATATTAAGACTTGCAGCATTTATTTTTCATCTAATTGCAGGAAAGTTATGTTCCATTACTAATACTAATTTGGGAAGTACATTCTATGTTATATTCAGCTTCCACTTCAAGAAACAAAATATTGACATTAATCTTGTTACCTTTAACTATTTTTCTCATGT
This sequence comes from Sphyrna mokarran, assembly GCA_024679065.1. Taxonomy (NCBI): domain Eukaryota; kingdom Metazoa; phylum Chordata; class Chondrichthyes; order Carcharhiniformes; family Carcharhinidae; genus Sphyrna; species Sphyrna mokarran. Next base: position 101,864,810 of record JAGIQG010000006.1, read on the forward strand.
CTTCAGCTCAAAATAACATTCTGGATTTACATTTTATATAACATTTATTGACTTGCAGACTTTATAAAATTCTTTGCCAGTTGGAAACAACAATCTGCAACAATTTATATAGAATTGTCAACATATGAAATGTCCAGGTGCTTTTTTTTAATGTAATAAGACAAAAGTTAAAATTGAGTCAAAATATAAATATTGAGGGTGAATAAATCTTGCTGACACTTCAGAGATGTTAGGTCAATGATCAGCCTGCCCTCTCAGGTAAAAAAAAAAAATCCCTTAGCATTACTGGAAAGAAGTATTTATCCATAAACCAACACCACAAACAAAATATGTGGTCACTATCAAAGTGATGTTTGTAAGACCTTGCTTTGAGGTAAATGACTGATTTTTTTTTTTACAGTACAACATTGACTGCACTTCTGTAATACTTAATTGGGGTGCTCTAAATTTGTGAACAGCACAATATAAAATCGTCTTTAAGGTTGGTAAAGGAGACAGTTTTTAAATATTGCCTTAAAGAAAAAAGGTAGAGAGGTTTAGGAACAGAATTCCAGATCTTAAGACCTAAACAGTTGAAGGCATGGCTGTCAATAGTGGGCTAAGGGAAAGAGGATGCACAAAAGACCAAAGTTAAAGGAATTCAGAGATCTTCAGGATTGGGGAAGATTACAGAAATATGGGGGTGGCTTAAGCTATAAAGAATTTGGATATAATGATGGGAATTTTAAGATCGAATCATTTATTAAACAGGAGTCAAGATAGATCAGCAAATATTAGGTGATGGATGAATGGAACATGATGTGAGTAGGATATGTTGAACAGAGTTTTGGATAAACTTATTTTTAGAAAGTGTAAAATGGTGGGCTGGCCAGCTCAATGTGAAAACACAGGTAGGATTTGAGCAGGAGTTGGACTGAAATAGGAACCCAGATGGGAAATGAGTGTTTTTTCTGATAGCAAAGATATGGAGTCTGAATTCCAACTCTGAGATTCAGAGTTAGGGCTCGTGTATATGTGGGCTTCTCTTGAAGCTACGTATTAAAGCGATTACAAAGACTAAAAATGCAGTGTACTAATGTTAAAGATGTGACTTTATTTAACCAAACAAACAAATGGGAGAATGATGTGAGGAAATACTATATTCCAATTGAAGCCTAACTAAAGTTCTATAAAGCTGTAACGATTTGCTAATTTTTAAACTCAACACCTCAGCCAATGAAGTCAAGCATGCAGCAAGCCTTCTTCATCTGCATTACCACTTTCAGTGACCTGTGTACCTGGACACCCAGATTCCTTTGCTTTTCAATGCTGTAAGGGTTCTGCCATTTATGGTACATTTCCTATCTGTATTACACCTTCCAAAATGCATTACATCACATTTTCCAGATCAAGCTCCATCTGTCATCTCTTCGCCGATGTCTTCAACTGATCTATACCCTGCAGTATCCTCTCTGATTGTTCTCATTGCTATCCGCAAATCCACCAACCTTTATGTCGTCCACAAGCTCCCTAATCAAACCAGTTACATTCTCCTCCAGAACATTTATATATATTATAAACAGCAAAGGTCCCAGCATTGATCCCCAATGAACGCCACTTGTCACAGCCCTCTATTCAGAAAAGCACTCTTCCACTCCTACCCTCTGTCTTCTTTGACTGAGTAAGAGGTCTGACAACATCAGTTTAAATCCAACCAATTTATTTGATAGTAAACTCGCAAGCTTTCGGCTTTATAGCCTGTCAGGTGAATGAGGTATTCTGACAGGCTATAAAGCCGAAAGCTTGCGAGTTTACTATCAAATAAATTGGTTGGATTTAAAATGGTGTTGTCAGACCTCTTACTGTGTTTACTCCAGTCCAATGCCGGCATCTCTACGTCATGACTTCTTTGACTGAACCAGTTTTGTATCCACCTTGCCAGCTCACCTCTGATCTCATGCAATTTCACCTTCTGTACCAGTCTGTCATGAGGGACCTTGTCAAAGGTCTTACTGAAGTCCAGCCTCTGCCCTATCCTCATCACTTCCTCGAAAAACTCAACCAAGTTTGTGAGATATGACCTCCCCTGCACGTTGGCAGGAATAATAAATGTGTAGAGTATAGGGCTACTGGTAGGATTCTTAATAGTGTTGATGAACAGAGGGATCTTGGTGTATTTGTGCATAGATCCCTGAAAGTAGGCAGTCAAGTCGATAAGGTTGTTAAGAAGGCATATGGAGTCTTAGCTTTTATTGATAGGGGGATTGAATTTCGGAGCCGCAACGTCATGTTGCAACTGTACAAAACTCTAGTGCGGCCGCACTTGGAGTATTGTGTGCAGTTCTGGTCCCCACATTATAAGAAAGATGTGGAGGCATTGGAGAGGGTACAGAGGAGGTTTACCAGGATGTTGCCTGGTATGGAGGGCAGGTCTTATGAAGAGAGGCTGAGGGATTTGAGGTTGTTTTCGTTAGAAAGGAGGCGGCTAAGAGGGGACCTTATCGGAACATATAAGATGATAAGAGGTTTAGATAGGGTGGACAGTGATAGCCTTTTTCCTAGGATGGAGAACGCTAGCACCAGGGGACACAGCTTTAAATTAAGGGGTATAGTTATAGGATGGATATCAGAGGTAGGTTCTTTACCCAGAGGGTGGTAAGGGTATGGAATGCCCTGCCTGCGGCAGTTGTAGATGCGCCAAGTTTGGTGGTGTTTAAGAGGTTAGTTGATAAGTATATGGAAGAGAAAAGAATGGTTTAGTTTGGAGGGTCATTGCTTTTTATATTGGTCGGCGCAACATCGAAGGCCGAAGGGCCTGTTCTGTGCTGTAATGGAAAAAAAAAACCATGTTGCCTCTCGGTAATATGCCCACTTATTTCCAAGTGGGAATAAATCCTGTCTCAAAGAATCCCTCAAAATTTCCTACCACTGATGTAAGGCTCACTGGCATGTGATAATCTGGATTATTCTTGCTACCCTTCTTAAACAAAGGAACAGCATTGGCTATTCTCCAGTCCTCTAGGACCTTCCTTGTAAGAAGTCTCACAACACCAGGTTAAACAACAGGTTTATTTGGTAGCAAATGCCACTCACTTTTGGGCCAATGAAAGCTAGTGGCATTTGCTACCAAATAAACCTGTTGGACTTTAACCTGATGTTGTGAGACTTCTTACTGTGTTACTCCAGTCCAATGCTGGCATCTCCACATCATGACCTCCCTTGTAGCCGACAAATCTGTTCTTCTATCTTCCACTGGTAGTTAGGTGGCCAATAATAAACCGCCAACATTGTGACTACATCTTTCCTATTCCTGAGCTGTATCCATATTGCCTTGCTGTAAGAGCCCTCCGAGGTATCCTCCCTGAATACAGCTATGATTTTTCCTTAACCAGTAGTACAACTCCCCTATCCCTTTTACATTTTCCTCTATCCTGCCTGAAACATAGAACATAGAACATAGAACATAGAACAATACAGCACAGAACAGGCCCTTCGGCCTTCGATGTTGTGCCAACCAAAATAAAAAGCAATGCCCCTCCTAACTAAACCATTCCCTTCTCATCCATATACTTATCAACTAACCTCTTAAACGCCACCAAACTTGGCGCATCTACAACAGCTGCAGGCAGGGCATTCCACTCCCTAATCCCTCTTTGAGTAAAGAACCTACCTCTGATATCCGTCCTATAACTCATACCCCTTAATTTAAAGCTGTGTCCCCTCGTGCTAGCTTTCTCCATCCTAGGAAAAAGGCTATCACTGTCCACCCTATCCAAACCTCTAATTATCTTATATGTTTCAATAAGATCCCCCCTTAGCCGCCTCCTTTCTAACGAAAACAACCTCAAATCCTTCAACCTCTCTTCATAGGACCTGCCCTCCATACCAGGCAACATCCTAGTAAACCTCCTCTGTACCCTCTCCAATGCCTCCACATCTTTCTTATAATGTGCGACCAGAACTGCACACAATACTCCAAGTGCGGCCGCACTAGAGTTTTGTACAGTTGCAACATGATGCTGCGGCTCCTAAATTCAATCCCCCTACCAATAAAAGCTAAGACTCCATATGCCTTCTTAACAACTTTATCCACTTGACTGCCTACTTTCAGGGATCTATTGACACATACACCAAGATCCTTCTGTTCCTCAACACTATTAAGAGCCCTACCATTAGCCCTATACTCTACACATTTATTGTTCCTGCCAAAGTGCATTACCTCACACTTTTCCACATTAAACTCCATTTGCCACCTCTCGGCCCAGCTCTGCAACTTGTCCAAGTCACTCTGTAAACTAAAACACCCCTCTTCACTATCTACCACACCACCAACTTTAGTATCATCTGCAAATTTACTGATCCATCCCTCAATACCCTCATCCAGATCATTTATAAAAATTACAAACAGCAGGGGCCCCAAAACAGACCCCTGAGGCACACCACTCGTCACCGAACTCCACGATGAATATCTCCCATCAACCACCACCCTCTGTCTTCTATCTGCCAGCCAATTTCTAATCCAATTAGCTAAATCACCCTCTATTCCACACATCTGCATTTTCTGTAGAAGTCTTCCATGGGCCACCTTATCAAAAGCCTTACTAAAGTCCATATATACTACATCAACCGCCTTACCCCCATCCACCTCTCTGGTCACTTTCTCAAAAAACTCAATGAGGTTAGTAAGGCATGACCTACCCTTCACGAAACCATGCTGACTATCCCCAATCAATTCATTTCTCTCTAAATAACTATAAATCCTATCCCTAATAATTCTCTCCAATACCTTGCCCACAACAGAAGTAAGACTCACTGGCCTATAATTCCCTGGAAGGTCTCTCTTCCCCTTCTTAAACAATGGGACCACATTCGCTATCCTCCAGTCCTCCGGAACCACACCCGTAACCAACGAGGACCTGAAGATCAGAGCCAGAGGCTCTGCAATCTCCTCTCTTGCCTCCCAGAGAATCCTAGGGTAAATCCCGTCCGGCCCAGGGGACTTATCCAACTTCAAACCCTCGAGAATTTCTAACACATCCTCCCTATCTACTACAATACTTCCCAATTTGCAACCCTGTACCTCAGTGCTCTCCATAGCTACATTTCCAGCACTCTGCGTGAATACCGAAGAGAAATATTTATTCAGTGCCTCACCAATCTCTTCAGGCTCCACGCACAACTTCCCACTGCTGTCTATGACTGGCCCTAATCTTGCCCTAACCAATCTTCTATTCTTAACATATCGAAAGAAAGCTTTAGGATTCTCCTTAATCCTATCAGCCAACATCTTCTCGTGTCCCCTCTTAGCTCTCCTCAATTCACTTTTTACCTCCTTCCTAGCTAATCTATAGAAACATCTGTATCCTGGAAGGTTAAGCTGTCAATCCTGTCCTTCCCTTAATGAAGTCTCTGTAATGGCAACAACATCATAATTCAGGGAGGGGTTCAGGTTCCTTAACAATTGGGACTCATTCTGGGATAGGTGGGACCTCTTCAAGAGAGATGGTCTACACCTGAACCAGAGGGGGACTAATATCTTGGGGGGAAAATTTGCTAAGGCTATGATGGGGGCTTTAAACTGATTCGGGGGGGGGGGTGGGATCCTAAGTAGTTGGGGTGCTGAGAGGGATGAGAGTAAGGGGGTTATAGAGGAGAGTTGTAAAACACAGCGGCGTACGGGTGGGGTGGGGCATGGTTTGAGATGCGTATACTTTAATGCAAGGAGTATTCGCAATAAGGGGGAGGAACTTGCAGCTTGGACCAGTACCTGGAACTTCGATGTTGTGGCCATTTCAGAGACTTGGGTAGAGCAGGGACAGGAATGGATGTTGCAGGTTCCGGGGTACAAATGCTTTAGTTGGAGTAGAGAAGGAGGTAGAAGGGGGGGAGGAGTGGCGTTACTGGTCAAAGACTGTATCACGGTGATCGAAAAGAAGTTTGATGAGGACTTGTCTGTTGAGGTAGTATGGGCTGAGATTAGAAACAGGAGAGGAGAGGTCACCCTGTTGGGAGTCTTTTACAGACCTCCTAATAGTTCTAGAGAGGTTGAGGAAAGGATTGCAAAGTCAATTCTGATTAGGAGTGAAAGTAGTAGGGTAATTGTGATGGGGGACTTTAACTTTGCTAATATTGATTGGAATAGCTATAGCTCTAGCTCGTTAGAGGGGTCAGTTTTCGTACAGAGTGTGCAGGAAGGTTTTTTGACTCAGTATGTAGATAGGCCAACTAGAGGTGAGGCTACATTGGATTTGGTGCTGGGCAATGAGCCAGACCAGGTGTTAGGCTTGGAAGTTAGTGAACATTTTGGTGATAGTGACCACAATTCGGTTACGTTCACCTTAGTGATGGACAGGGATAGGCATGAAGCTGGGGGCTGTAGTTATAGCTGGGGGAAGGGTAATTATGAGGCCATCAGGAGAGAATTAGGGTGCATAGATTGGACTAGGGAACTACAGGGACTGGGAACATCTGGAATGTGGTGCTTATTCAAGGAGCAGCTGCTGCGAGTCCTTGATAAGTATGTCCCTGTCAGGCAGGGAGGAAATGGACGAGTAAGAGAGCCTTGGTGTACGAAAAGAGTTGATTTGCTGGTTAAGAAGAAAAAGGAGGCTTATGTCAGGATGAGGCTTGAAGGCTCAGGTAGTGCAATGGATAGCTATAGATTAGCCAGGAAGGAGGTAAAAAGTGAATTGAGGAGAGCTAAGAGGGGACACGAGAAGATGTTGGCTGATAGGATTAAGGAGAATCCTAAAGCTTTCTTTCGATATGTTAAGAATAGAAGATTGGTTAGGGCAAGATTAGGGCCAGTCATAGACAGCAGTGGGAAGTTGTGCGTGGAGCCTGAAGAGATTGGTGAGGCACTGAATAAATATTTCTCTTCGGTATTCACGCAGAGTGCTGGAAATGTAGCTGTGGAGAGCACTGAGGTACAGGGTTGCAAATTGGGGAGTATTGTAGTAGATAGGGAGGATGTGTTAGAAATTCTCGAGGGTTTGAAGTTGGATAAGTCCCCTGGGCCGGACGGGATTTACCCTAGGATTCTCTGGGAGGCAAGAGAGGAGATTGCAGAGCCTCTGGCTCTGATCTTCAGGTCCTCGTTGGTTACGGGTGTGGTTCCGGAGGACTGGAGGATAGCGAATGTGGTCCCATTGTTTAAGAAGGGGAAGAGAGACCTTCCTGGGAATTATAGGCCAGTGAGTCTTACTTCTGTGGTGGGCAAGGTATTGGAGAGAATTATTAGGGATAGGATTTATAGTTATTTAGAGAGAAATGAATTGATTGGGGATAGTCAGCATGGTTTCGTGAAGGGTAGGTCATGCCTTACTAACCTCATTGAGTTTTTTGAGAAAGTGATCAGAGAGGTGGATGGGGGTAAGGCGGTTGATGTAGTATATATGGACTTTAGTAAGGCTTTTGATAAGGTGGCCCATGGAAGACTTCTACAGAAAATGCAGATGTGTGGAATAGAGGGTGATTTAGCTAATTGGATTAGAAATTGGCTGGCAGATAGAAGACAGAGGGTGGTGGTTGATGGGAGATATTCATCGTGGAGTTCGGTGACGAGTGGTGTGCCTCAGGGGTCTGTTTTGGGGCCCCTGCTGTTTGTAATTTTTATAAATGATCTGGATGAGGGTATTGAGGGATGGATCAGTAAATTTGCAGATGATACTAAAGTTGGTGGTGTGGTAGATAGTGAAGAGGGGTGTTTTAGTTTACAGAGTGACTTGGACAAGTTGCAGAGCTGGGCCGAGAGGTGGCAAATGGAGTTTAATGTGGAAAAGTGTGAGGTAATGCACGTTGGCAGGAACAATAAATGTGTAGAGTATAGGGCTAATGGTAGGGCTCTTAATAGTGTTGAGGAACAGAAGGATCTTGGTGTATGTGTCAATAGATCCCTGAAAGTAGGCAGTCAAGTGGATAAAGTTGTTAAGAAGGCTTATGGAGTCTTAGCTTTTATTGGTAGGGGGATTGAATTTAGGAGCCGCAGCATCATGTTGCAGCTGTACAAAACTCTAGTGCGGCCGCACTTGGAGTATTGTGTGCAGTTCTGGTCGCCACATTATAAGAAAGATGTGGAGGCATTGGAGAGGGTACAGAGGAGGTTTACCAGGATGTTGCCTGGTATGGAGGGCAGGTCCTATGAAGAGAGGTTGAAGGATTTGAGGTTGTTTTCGTTAGAAAGGAGGCGGCTAAGAGGGGATCTTATTGAAGCATATAAGATGATTAGAGGTTTAGATAGGGTGGACAGTGATAGCCTTTTTCCTAGGATGGAGAAAGCTAGCACGAGGGGACACAACTTTAAATTAAGGGGTATGAGTTATAGGACGGATATCAGAGGTAGGTTCTTTACTCAAAGAGTGATTAGGGAGTGGAATGCCCTGCCTGCAGCTGTTGTAGATGCGCCAAGTTTGGTGGCGTTTAAGAGGTTAGTTGATAAGTATATGGATGAGAAGGGAATGGTTTAGTTAGGAGGGGCATTGCTTTTTATTTTGGTCGGCACAACATCGAAGGCCGAAGGGCCTGTTCTGTGCTGTATTGTTCTATGTTCTATGTTCTATGTTCTAATTCCTAGTACTAATCCAAGCTCTAAGTTAATCTGCCTTACCTGTTACATTTCTCGCATTGAGACAGGTGCATTTCAGTCCACCAGACACTCTTTGATTAGCAATCCCAGCCTGCCTGCTGTTTCTCCAAGTCTTACTGGCTCTGCTGTCTGGATCCCCTTCAGCTAATTCATCTTTGCTTTGGTTCCCACCCCCCTGCCAAATTAATTTAAATTCTCCCATGTGCCACTAGCAAACCTCCCAGTCAGAATATTTATGCCCTTCCAGTTTAGATGCAACCTTTCCTTTTTTCCAGGTCCCATCTGCCCCAGAAGAGATCCCAATGGTCCAGGTGTCTGAAACTCTCTTTCCTGTATCAGCTGTTTAGCCATGTGTTGAGCTGCATTAGCTCCCTATTCCTAGCCTCACTAGCACATAGCACAGGAAGTAATCCTGAGATTACAACTCTAGAGGTCTCGGTTTTTAACTTTCTATCTAACTCCCTAAACTGTCGAAACAGAACCTCACCACTCCTCCTACCTATGTCATTAGTACCAATGTATTACCATGACCTCTGGCTGTTCACTCTCTCCCTTCAGAATGTTTTCTGTCCATTCAGAGACATCCTGATCCTTGGCAATATACCATCCTGGAGTCTCTTTCATGTCCACAGGAACCTACCTATCTGCACCCCTAACTATAGAGTCCCCTATAATTGTTGCTCTAGTTCTCTTCGTCCCTCCCAGTTTAACAACGGAGCTAGCCATGGTGCCACTGCTCTGGCTGCTGCTGCTGTCGTCATCCCCTGATAGTACATATCTCTCAACAGAATCCAAAACGGTATACTTGTTAGAGAGGGGGATGATCATAGGGGATTCCTGCACTGGCTACCTGCCCCTTTTGGCAGTAACCCATCCATCTGCCTGCACCTTGGGTGTGACCATGTCTCTAATGCTATGACGCTTTCTGCCTCCTTCATGCTTCTAAGTGCATCCAACTGCTGCTCCAACCTATCCATGCGGTTTGTAAGGAGCTGCAATTGGTTGCATTCCTACAGACATAGTCGTCTGAAACGCTGGAAGCGTCATGGATCTCTCACATCTCATAAGTGCAACATTTAATCACACTAACCAACATTTCGAGCACCAATTAAATTATTTGAGAAAAATTATAAAATTCTTACCTTCACTTTTACCTTCTCGTAGTGAGCTTTTGTTTGGTTAGAGGGTGAGGGAAGAAAACACTGATGTAATGTTTTGGGCTTACCACTTCTTGACACCAGACCTTTTGCTTCTTACTTCTTAATAAATGTTACTGGTTCGACTTCTCCCAGAATGCACCAGTGAAATCCCTCAGCAACTTCTAGGATGTGGGGGCTTTGGAGAGGGTGCAGAAAAGATTTATCAGGATGTTACCTGGTATGGAGGGCATTAGCTATGAGGAAAATTGGAGAAACTTGGTTTGTTTTCACTGGAATGACGAAGATTGAGGGATGACTTGATAGAAATCTACAAGATTGAGAGACATGGACAGAGTGGATAGTCAGAAGCTTTTTCCCAGGTGGAAGAGTCAGTTACTAGGAGGCACAAGTTTCAGGTGCTAGAGGCAAGGTTTAAAGATGATATACGAGGCAGATTTTTTTATGATATAGGGATGCCAACGTTGGACTGGAGTAAACGCTGTAACAAGTGTCACAACCTGGTGTTGTGAGACTTCTTACTGTAGATTTTTTACATAGAGAGTAGTGGGTGCCTGGACTTCGTTGTCAGGAGGAGTAGGAATACAGTAGTAATTTTTAAGGGGCGTCTTGACAAATACATACCTGGGATGGAATAGAGGGAAATGGTCCCCAGGAGGATAGGGGATTTTAGTTCAGTTGGGCAGCATGGTCAGTGCAGGCTTGGAGGACCGGAGGGCCGAAAGGCCTGTTCCTGTGCTGTAATTTTCTTTGTTCTTTGAAACGCTGCACTCAAGATACAGAATGCGGGCAGCCTGATATCTATCTAAAGAACACTGCCCCTCTAAAGGCAATTATACATTCCCAAAATCATATTGCTTACTTTCCGGAGGGTATTATCCGGTAAACATTAATAGAAATCAGTCAATAATTATCCTGCCATTAACTCCAGCCAATAACAACATACATCATGACTTAATGGGATTTAATTTGTTATTAAATTACGATGTGGTTCCTATCTTTAAGAAAGGGAACAGGGATAGTCCAGGAAATTACCGACCAGTGAGTTTGACTTCAGTGGTTGGTAAGCTCAGAAGCTGAAGAGGCTTCTGAGGGATAAGATATATGAACATTTGGAGAAGTTTGGACTGATTAGAAATAGTCAGCATGGTTTTGTCAAGGGCAGGTCATGCCTTACGAGCCTAGTTGAGTTCTTCGAAAATGTGACTGAACATATTGACGAAGGAAGGGCGGTGGACGTAGTGTACATGGACTTTAGTAAGGCGTTTGATAAGGTCCCACATGCAAGGCTTCTGGAGAAGGTGAGAGGGCATGGGATCCAAGGGGCTTTGGCCTCGTGGATCCAGAACTGGCTTGCCGGCAGAAGGCAGAGAGTGGTTGTGGATGAGTCTTGTTCTGCATGGAGGTCGGTAACCAGTGGAGTGCCCCAGGGATCTGTTCTGGGACCCCTGCTGTTTGTCATTTTCATAAATGACCTGGATGAGGAAGTGGAGGGATGGGTTAGCAAGTTCGCCGACGATACAAAGATCGGTGGTGTTGTGGATGGTCTGGAGGGATGCCAAAAGTTGCAGCGGGACATAGACAGGATGCAAGACTGGGCGGAGAAGTGGCAGATGGACTTCAACGCAGATAAATGTGTAGTGGTCCATTTTGGCAGGAATAATGGGATGAAGGAGTACAATATAAGGGGTAGGAGTCTTAGCTGTGTTGTAGAGCAGAAGGATCTTGGGGTCCAGGTCCATAGGACTCTTAAATGGAGTCCTATGGACTCTTAGGTGCTGTAATGTTCTATGTTCTATGTAAATCGGCCTCGCAGGTGGAGGAAGTGGTCAAGAAGGCGTACGGTATACTGACCTTCATTAATCGAGGAATAGAGTTCAGGAGTCAGGAGGTAATGATGCAGCTCTATAATACTCTTGTCAGACCCCACTTGAAGTATTGTGCGCAGTTCTGGTCGCCTCGTTATAGGAAGGATGTAGAAGCTATTGAGAGAGTTCAGAGGAGATTTACAAGAATGCTGCCTGGATTGGGAGGCATATATCCTTATGAAGATAGGTTGAGGGAACTGGGTCTCTTCTCACTGGAGTGACGTAGGTTGAGAGGCGACCTGATAGAGGTTTATAAAATGTTGAGAGGAATAGATAAGGTGGACTCTCAGAGACTATTTCCCCGAGCTGAAATGGTCACTACGAGACGACACAGATTTAAGGTGCAGGGAAGCAAATACAAAGGAGATGTCGGGGTAGGTTTTTCACTCAGAGGGTGGTGAGTGAATGGAACCGACTGCCATCGGAGGTTGTTGAGGCAAACTCACTGGGGTCTTTTAAGAGACTTCTGGATGAGTATATGGAAACGAATAGGATAGGGGGTTATAGATAGGTCTGTGGATTGGTAGATGTGATCGACGCAACTTATGGGCGGAAGGGCCTGTTTGTGCTGTATTGTTCTATGTTGCCTCCCTTCTGTTGCCCAGCAATATGGGATGCTGGACAGTGAAACGGGATAAAAGTTCCCACCAAATTAAACCCATGTGAATTTCATTCGACCCTGAGAAATTCTTTGTCTGTTTGCCACCTACATTATCTCTCGAAGTTGTATGATCCTATTCATAAGGATAACGTTGGTAGCCATCTTGTTCCCAACCACTGCTGATAGCATTACTGCTTTCAGTGAATCTATTGTTTCTTTCCTCTCTCTGTAATTTGTCACTGACTGAGGTTTCACAAAATGTGACCAGAAGCCAAATGCATTCATCTTGTAAATTCAAAATACATATTTTGAATGAGAAATATTTGTTAATTATGCAGAGCTGTCTTCTGTGGCAACAACCCTGATTGGCCTACATTCCCATAGTCCAAGATCATTCATTCTAAAGTTAGTATCATGTAAGTGTTCCTAAATCTATGGTTATATGTTTATTGGTCTAATTAGCTCCCATAGGGCTAATTAGGATTAGAACAGTGAGATTAGTTGGTTCAGGCCAACATTGGGCAGGAGAATGGAACAAAATAGGTCACTGGCAGATTAGTGGCGTAAATGTTAAATAGCAGTTGAGAATGTCAGAACAGAATCCTATGGCATACCGTTGGTTAGTGCCTTTTTTTTCCTGTTCTCAGTGCTGATTTACATACAGAAGATCCAGTTGCTAAGAATGGAGTTGAGAAGATGAATCATTGTTCTGTAAGGTGGAATGGTGGAGAGTTTGAAAAACAGTCTTATTTTCATACAGTGACAGATGCTTGAGTACCACAGTGATCCTGACTTGATGCTTAAACCCTACATTTGATGCATTTGTTTGCTGTCATTATGGGTGCTATGGAAGCCCAGTTGCCCATTGGCTCAATGATTTGGGATAGTCTATTGTCTAATAGCCTCTCAATTCTTTATAACAGGTGTAAAGAGATGGGACAGTGGCTGGGGCTTCAAGTCTTTTCCTGCTTCAGGAAGATCATTATTTTAGATACCCTCCAGATAGATAGAATTTTTCTAGTTGCTAGTACCTCAGAGAAGAAAATGTCAGTGATTCCAAACATGTGGATGGGGCTTAATGCACCTGACTGCGCATATGCAGAAAAAGATAATGATAAAATGCTGCTCTCTCGCCACATCTTTCCTGGGCCAGATAATGGTGCCCCTGGCTTTCATAGACATTGCCCTATTCACACATTACTGACCGCCTTATCCCCCCCATCACCCAGACTGATCGTGGCCTTCTCTCCCCATCCCCCCAACTGATCACAGACAGAGTGGCATCGGACCCTGCTCTCTTCTACTCTCCCCCCCCCCACCCCCCCCACCCCAACCCCTTCCACCTGCCCACACTGATGCCAGGCAGTGAGGCAGTGAATTCCTCCCTCCCCCCCACACCGATTCTCAAGCAGAGTGGAAATGGACCCATCTCCCTCCCATTTCCACCCCCCCTCACCAACTTCAAGCAGAGAGCTGTCGGACCTGCCCCCCACCACCACCCACCCAAACTCAAACAGAAAGCTATTGGAGACTAAGCACTTATCTCTTCACTAACCCTCACTGATGGAGCGCCCAAATTGGACTCATATGGAGCATGTCTGTTTCAAGCTGATTCCAGATGAGTGAGTGTGGTGGTAAGGGGAGAAAGTGCTGGTAAAGTTGGCCGTGCAGCCCATTAAGCCAATTTAAACACATACAGATGTGTTTAAGTGGCTGTAGGCCTGTTTCAGGTGTGGTCCCGATTGCAGCCATTTTTGGCCTTGGAAAGGGGGAACAGGCGCAGGGGTGGGCGTGGATCACGCTAAGCATGTCACACCCAACTTTACCAAGTTTTTGCACAACATGGTGATAAAATCGCACCCATAATGTGTCAAGTAATGTGTCTATTGTGCAGATGTGAAAAGAGTCTTTTCATTGTCCCAGAAGAGACACTATCAGATTGTTTTGGCAATATGCCTATGGGAATAGAATTAGGACAGAAGCATCTTTAGCAACATAACAACAAGGAAATGAGTCTTGCCAAAGGAAGAAATCTGGTATTAATAAGGACAAAAAGAATATCGTTATATCTAGTAGCGCATCACAATTGGCTGAGGTAATCGACCATGTTTTGGACTGACATGTTAACATGAAATGAAATTGAAGCTAAGCTAATTAGAAGGAGTACCTGAAATAACAGAAGGCGTAAGTGTACTGTATTTTGGCTCAGTGCCTTAGATCTTCGGAGGGCTCTTGAGGCGCTGACCCAGAGGTATTCGATTATGTGACAGCTGTAAATTAATGTTTTGTTTGTCTTGTATGATTTTTTTTATGTTTTAAATGAATTTTAGTTACGACTTGACCTTATCTTTGCAAGTTTATTTTTAAGTAATTTTTAAATTTTTAAGAAATCAGGCCAGCATCAAAGAGTCCCCCATTACAATATTATTTTCAGCATAACTGTACTCATTGATGCACATTCACATCTCTGACCCTTCCTTCCACACTCCGCTGTATGACTCAATTGCCATGACTTTGCTCTTTGGATTTTTAAATCTTCATCCAAATTCTCCTTCCATTCTGTTAGTTTAAAGCCACATCAACTGCCGCGGTTATACAATTCATCTGGCCACTGGCCCCAACCGATTTTAAGTGGAGCCCATCCCCACAGAACTTTTTCCTGAGTATAGGTGTCAGTGCCTTATTAATTAAAACCCATTCAGTTAATGAAGGGGCAGCACTTGGAAAGCTTCTGGCTTGTGCTAACAAATAAATTTGTTGGACTTTAATTTGGTGTCAGGAAATTATCACCATGAGTAGCAGGGTCCAAGTGACAGCTGAGTTGCAATAGACCATGGCAGAGTCCAGAGGGCCACAGCTGAAGGCCTCACAAGCTTATTGAGATTCTGCAGCCCATGATTCAGAGGCTCGAGATCTTGCAGGAGACCCAGCCTGACAGCGCCAAGACTCAGTGGGCTTTGGCAGCAGCACTTGAGAACGTGGTCCAATCAGAGGGTCATGACTGAAGGGCTGCAGAGTGTGGCCCAGTTTCGGTGGGAACTTGCTGCTGCCATTGACAGATGGCCCCAGACTCGGAGGGCCATCGCTGAGGGCTCGCACACCATGGGCTGAATGTTGGAGGGCCTTTAAGACTTCTGAAACTCAGTACAGAAGCATCATCATCCCATGGAGTGACTTAGGGGTCCACAAGAACCCCAAGGGAGGAGGAAGGGCTGGAACCTACCATGGGGCCTTCCACCCAGGAGACTGCAGCTATGGCTACACCTTTCTTATTCACCCCATCCTGATACCAGGACATCTGAGTGGCAGTGGGATAAACAGCGTGGCATCGATAAGGCCATGACACCTGAAAGCCAGCCAGGGCCCTCAAGATCCAGGTCCTCCAGAGGACGATCGCCATAGTAATTGCAGGCCAAGGAGCGTGGTAGGCAGCTGGCCACTTTCACCTCTGATGTACATCCTGGGAGATACTGAAATGCGATGCTAGGCCGTGTAGAGTTAAGAAGTTGTAGCATCACCAAGATGGCATGGGTGAAGAAGCAGACCTATTAGGTTGAGCAGTTAAGCACCGTTAAGTTTCCCTTCCACTTATTATATATGACAACTTAGTTTGATGACACAGTTATTAACACCAATAAATGTTATTGCACCCCACAGTTGTGAGTAAATTGGGGATGATGGTGTTCCAAACTTCACCAGAGGGGCTCTGCACATTGATGTCCATGGGGAAAGGTCCTTAGTGCACCACTACTATGGAAATTAAGGTCCTCAAATCATTCACTGAGTACAGTAGGTGACATGAAAAGGCACTGACTTACAACTATCATTGACAACGCCAGAATGAAGGAGAAATTCACCCCCTCCCTCCAGCCCACACAGAGACCCTGCATTGGTGTTTATTGCTTCCTTACCACCACTCAGATGTGGACCCAGATGCCAGCATGCATGCAGAGCTCAAGTAGTAGTCAGACTTGATTGCACCAGGGCAGCATCACATAGTGAGATATAGCAAGTTGTCATCACTCTCCTGCCTGCCATAGAAACTACACTTCCAGCAACACAGGCTCTCCAGTTGGTGAAGCTCATGTTGATGACGGTCTCCCTAGCCACACTTGCATACCAGATCCTTGTTGCCACTATCTTCTAATGCCTACGTAGTGGTGGTGGTGGTCGTCATGCTGCTCCTCCCTCTTCTCCTCCCTCTTCTCCTCAGCATCCTCCTGGGCAGCCGTCTCCTCAACAAAACCCGGCTAGTTGCCCTCCTCCTTCAGGAGGTATCCCTGCTGCTTTGTGCAAGATGTGGGAGTGAGTATGTGTGAACAATGAACAAAGAAATTGACAGTGCAGGAACAGGTCCTTCGGCCTTCCAAGCCTGCCCTGTCCATGCTGCCCAACTTAACTAAAACCTCCTACCCTTCCAGGGACCATATCCCTCTATTCCCATCCTATTTATGTACTTGTCAAGACATCCCTTAAAAGTTCCTACCGTATCCACTCCCGCTACCTCCCCTGGTAACGAGTTCGCAACACCCTCTATGTTAAAAAGAAAAATCTGCCTTGTACATCTCCTTTAAACCTTGTCTCTCGCACCTTAAACTTATGTCCCCTAGTAATTGACTCTTCCACCTTGGGAAAAAGCTTCTGACTATCCACTCTGTCCATGCCTCTCATAATCTTGTAGATTTGTATCAGGTCTGCCCTCAACCTCTGTCAGTCCAATGAGAACAAAGCAACCTCTCCTCATAGCTAATGCCTTCCATATCAGGCAACATCCTGGAAAAACTTTTCTGTACCCTCTTCAAACCCTCCTCATCCTTCTAGTAGTGTGGTGACCAGAATTGAACACTGTATTTTAAGTACAGCCAAACTAAGGTTCTATAAAGCTGCAACAGTACTTGCCAATTTTTAAACTCAATACCTCGGTCGATGAAGGCAATACCCCGTATGACTTCTTTTGATTACCTTCTCCAACTGCATTGCCAATTTCATGTACACCCAGATCACTTTGCCTATCATTGTGTGAGGGGGAGGAGGAGCGTGAGGACGAGTGTGCGGGGGGAGGGTGAGCATGCGCCCGCGCGGTGAATGGCGAAGGCGAGTGCGCGCCCATGAGGGCAAGGAGGAGGGTGAGCGAGCCCGCGTGTGCGAGGGGCAGGGCGATGCAAGTGTGCACGATGGGGAGAATGAAGGTGAGGCTGCGCCTGCTCAGGTTTGAGCAAGGATGAGCATGCACGCCCACGAGGGAGAGGGCAAGGGCAAGCCCACATGTGTGAGCGGGAGGGCGCCCGGTGGGGAGGCGAGGGCGAGGGCGGGCGCCCGGTGGGGAAGCGAGGGGAAGGGCAGGCGCCCGCGAGGGGAAGGGCGAGGGCGGGGGAAAGGTGAAAGCAGGGTGAGGGTGAGCGCCGGCAAGGGGCAGGGCGAGGGCGCATGCACGAGGGGCAGGGCGAGGGGGAGGACGAAGTCACGCAAAGGAGAAGGAAGGGTGAAGGCGCACAAGGTGGAGGGGAAGGGCGAGCACGCGCACGAGAGGGGGAGGGGGAGTGCAAGGAGGTGGGCGCATGCGCGAGGAGTAGGGCGTGCGAGTGGGAAGAGAAGGGTAAGAGTGCGCGAGATGGGGAGGGCAAGGGCGTGAGGAGGACCACGAGGTGGAGGGCCTGTGTGCGAGGAGTAGGGTGGTGCAGTAGTTTAAGGGCGATCAAATGGGCAGTGGATAGGCATATGGATAGCATTGGAATAGTTTAGGATAGAGGGTCATAAAATTGGTTACATTGATCGGCGCAACATCGAGGGCCTAAGGGCCTGTACTGCGCTTTAACGTTCTGTGTTCTAAAAGAGAATATAGGGGGGTTAGATAGAAAATTGAGAAGGAGGACTGCAAAGGTAGTAATCTCGGGATTGCTGCCTGTGCCGCAAGACAGTGAGAGTAGGAATGGAATGAGGTGGAAGATAAATGCATGGCTGGGGGATTGGAGTAGGAGGCAGGGATTCAGGTTCCTGGATCATAGGGACCTCTTTAGGGGCAGGTATAACTTGTACGAAAAAGACAGGTTGCACTTGAATCCCAGGGGGACCAGTATCCTGGCGGGAAGGTTTGCTAAGGCTACTGGGGAGAGTTTAAACTAGAATGGTGGTGGTGGGAATCAAAATGAAGTGACTGGGAGAGAGGAGGTTAGTTCGCGAATTGAGAGAGCTTGTCGACAGAGTGAGACAGAAGATAGGCAGGTGATGGAGAAGGGGAGCACTCAGGCCAAAGGTTTGAGATGTGTCTATTTTAACGCAGGGAGTGTTGTTAACGAAGTGGATGAGCTTAGAAGGTAGATTGCCATTTGGAAATGTGATGTGGTGGCCATTACAGAGACTTAGATGACTCAGGGACAGGATTGGATACTTCAAGTGCCCGATGTCAGATATTTCAGGAGGGACAGGGAGGGAGGTAAAAGAGGTAGGGAAGTGGCACTGTTGATCAGGGATCGTGTCATGGCTGTAGAAAAGATGGACGCCGTGAAGGGATTGGCTACAGAGTCTCTGTGGATGGAGGTTTGGAACAGGAAAGGGTCAGTAATTTCACTGAGTGTTTTCTATAGGCCGCCTAATAGTAACGGGGATGCTGAGGAGCAGATTGGGAAACAGATCCTGGAGAGACGTAATAATAACAGAATTGTCGTGATGGGAGACTTTAATTTCCCAAATATTGATTGGAATCTCCCTAGAGTAAGGGGTTTAGATAGGGAGGAGTTTGTTAGGTGTGTCTAGGAGGGTTTCCTGACACAGTAAGTGGATAAGCCTACAAGAGGAGAGGCTGTACTTGATTTGGTATTGGGTAATGAACCTGGACAGGTGGTGGATTGCTCAGTGGGAGAGCATTTTGGGAATAGTGATCATAATTCTATCTCCTTTACAATAGCATTGGAGAGAAATAGGATCAGACAAGCTGTTATCTGGAGTAAGGGGAATTATGAAGCCATCAAGCAGGAAATTGGAGGCATAAGTTGGAAAGAGGTTCTCTTAGGGAAATATACAGAAGTAATGTGACAGATTTTCAAGGAATATTTGTCTGGAGTTCCGATGAGACAGGGAAGTTTGATAGGTTACAGGAACCGTGGTGCACGAAAGCGGTAATGAATTTAGTCAAGAAAAAAAGACAAACTTACAAAAGGTTCAGGGAACTAGGCAACGTTAGGGATCTAGAGGAGTATACAACTAGTAGGAAGGAACTTAAGGAAATTAGGAGAGTGAGAAGGCCTTGGCAGTTAAGATTAAGGAAACCCCAAGGCATTTTACAAGTATGTGAAGAGCAAAAGAATGAGATGTGAAGGAATAGGACCTATCAAGTGTAACGGTGGGAAAGTTTGTACAGAGCCAGTAGAAATAGCAGAAGTATTTAATGAATACTTTACTTCAGTATCCACAGTAGAAAAGAATCTTAGTGGTTGTAGTGCAGGCTTGCAATGGACTGAAAAGCTTGAGTGTGTTGACATTAAGAAAGAGAATGTGTTGGATCTTTTGAAAAGTATCAAGTTCGATAAGTTGTCGGGATGTACCCCAGGTTACTGTGGGAAGTGAGGGAAGAGATTGCAGAGCCTCTGGCAATGCTCTTTGCATCATCAATGGAGACGGGAGAGGTTTTGGAGGATTGAGGATGTCGTTCCTTTATTCAAGAAAGGGAAAAGAGATAGCCCAGAAAAGTGAGTCTAACCTCAGTGGTTGGTAAGTTGCTGGAGAAGATCCTGAGAGGAGGATTTATGAACGTTTGAAAAGGTATAGTATGGTCAAAAATAGTCAGAACGGCTTTATCAAGGGCAGATCGTGCCTTATGAATCTGGTTTAATTTTTTGATGATGTGACTAAACACGTTGTAGGTAGGGACATGTTCGGTGCAACTTGTGCTGTAGTTTTTCTATGTTCTAGATGCTTTAGGAAAGATATAAAAAGAAATAAGAGAGGTGAGGGAGTTGTAGTTTAGATAGGGGGAAAATATCACAACAGTACTCGGAGGGCATATACCCGAGGATCCAGCTACTGACTCTATATGGGTAGAACTGAGAAACAAGAAGGGGAAAATCACTTTAATAGTGTTGTACTATAGACCCCCAAATAGTTAGCGGGAAATTGAAAAGCAAATGTGTAAGAGATTACAGATAGCTCCAAGAAAAATAGGGTAGTAATAGCAGGGAATTTTAACTTTCCCAACATTGACAGGGACCGTTATAGTATTAGACGGTTGGATGGAGAGAAGGTTGTTGACTGTATTCAGGAGGAATTTCTCATTCATTATGTGGAGGGGCAAAATTTGACCTCCTGTTGGGAAGTAAGCAAGCGCAGGTGACAGAAGTTAGTGAGGGATTACTTTGGGACCAGTGACCATTATTCTATTAGTTTTAAGATAGCTATGGAGAATGATTTTTATAAATGATCTGGATGAGGGTATTGAAGGATGGATTAGTAAATTTGCGGATGACACCAAAGTCGGAGGAGTGCTAGATAGTGAAGAAGGGTGTTAGAGTTTGCAGAGAGACTTGGACAAGTTGCAGAGCTGGGCCGAGAGGTGGCAAATAGAGTTTAATGCGGAAAAGTGTGAGGTAATTCACTTTGGCAGGAATAACAAATGTGTAGAGTATAGGGCTAATGGTAGGACTCTTAATAGTGTTGAAGAACAGAGGGATCTTGGTGTATATGTGCATAGATCCCTGAAAGTTGGCAATCAAGTCGATAAGGTTGTTAAGAAGGCATACGGAGTCTTAGCTTTTATTGGTAGGGGGATTGAATTTCGGAGCCGCAACGTCATGTTGCAACTGTACAAAACTCTAGTGCGGCCGCACTTGGAGTATTGTGTGCAGTTCTGGTCCCTGCATTATAAGAAAGATGTGGAGGCATTGGAGAGGGTACAGAGGAGGTTTACCAGGATGTTGCCTGGTATGGAGGGCAGGTCTTATGAAGAGAGGCTGAGGGATTTGAGGTTGTTTTCGTTAGAAAGAAGGCGGCTAAGAGGAGACCTTATTGAAACATATAAGATGATTAGAGGTTTAGATAGGGTGGACAGTGATAGCCTTTTTCCTAGGATGGAGAAAGCTAGCACGAGGGGACATAGCTTTAAATTAAGGGGTGGTAGTTTTAGGACAGATGTCAGAGGTAGGTTCTTTACCCAGAGGGTGGTAAGGGTATGGAATGCCTTGCCTGCTTCAGTTGTAGATGCGCCAAGTTTGGTGGCGTTTAAGAGGTTAGTAGATAAGTTTATGGACGAAAAGGGAATGGTTTAGGTTAGAGGGTCATTGCTTTTTCTTAATTGGTCGGCGCAACATCGAAGGCCGAAGGGCCTGTTCTGCGCTGTAATGTTCTATGTAATGATAGGTCTGGCCCAAAAGTTAAAATTCTAAATTCTGGCAAGGCCAATTTTGATGGTATCAGGCAGGAACATTCAAAAGTTAGAACCATCGAACACTATAGCACAGAAACAGCCCTTCTTAGTGGTGCCGAACCATTTTTCTGCCTAGTCCCACGATCTTGCACCTGGACCATATCCCTTCACCCCCCTCTCATCCATGTACCTGTCCAAGTTTTCCTTAAATGTTAAAAGTGAGCTGGCATTTACCACTTCATCTGGCAGCTCATTCCACATTCCCACCACTCTGTGTGAAGAAGCCCTTCCTAATATTCCCTTTAAACTTTTCCTCCTTCACCTTTAACCCATGTCCTCTAATTTTTTTTCTCCCCTAGCCTCAGTGGAAAAAGCCAGGGAATAAAGTCCTAACCTATTCAACCTTCCTCCGTAACTCAGTTTCTCAAGCCCTGACAACATTCTTGTAATCCTTCTCTGCACTCTTTCAACTTTATTAATATCCTTCCTGTAATTAGATGACCAAAACTGCACACAATACGCTAAATTCGGCCTCACCAATATCTTATTCAACCCCACCATAACATTTCCAACTCTTATACTCAATGGAACCATTAGAACACTAAAGCACAGAAACAGGCCTTTTGTTCCTTCTTGGGGAGCCTATGAGAAGGCAAAGGGACGTCTGACAAGTAGGAGGCTTTCAAGTGTGTTGACCAGTGTTCAGGGTAAGCACATTCCTTTTAGAGTGCAGGGCAGGGTTGATAGAAGTAGGGAACCTTGGATGACTAAAGTTATTGAGAGCCTAGTCAAGAAGAAGAAGGAGGCACATCCATACAGAAGCAGATGGGATCAAGTGAATCCGTTGAAGAGTATAGGAATGTAGGAATAGAGGTAAGAGAGACATTGAGAGGGCAAAAAGGGGACTCAAGATTGTTTCGACAGATAAGGCAGAAAAGAATCCAAAGAGTTTCTGCAAATACATAAAGGCCAAAAGAGTAACAAGAGAGAAAGTAGAGCCTCTCAAATATCATAGAAACCCTACAGTGCAGAATGAGGCCATTTGGCCAATCGAGTCTGCACTGACCACAATCCCACCCAGGCTCTACCCCCATTTCCAACACATTTACTCGCTAATTCCTCTACCCGATACATCTCAGGATACAAAGGGGCAATTTTAGCATGGCCAATTAACCTAACCCACACATCTTTGGATCGCGGAAGGAAACCGGAGCACCTGGAGGAAACTCACGCAGACTCGAGGAGAACTTGCAAATTCCACACTGACAGTGACCCAAGCCGGGAATCAAACCCAGGTCCCTGAAACTGTGAAGCAGTAGTGATAATCACTGTGCTATCATGCCACTCAAAAAGGTCACTTATGTGCAGATCCACAAGGGATGGGTGAGATCCTAAATGAATATTTCTCATCAGTATTTAGTATTGAGGAAAGCATGGATGTGAGGGAACTTAGAGAAATAAATAGTAATGTCTTAAGGAGTGTACATGTTATAGAGATGGAGATGCTGAAGTCTTAAAGCGTATCAATGTCGATAAATCCCCTGGACCTGATGAAATGTATCCCAGGACATTAGGGGAGAAATTGCAGGTCCTCCTTGCAGTGATACTTGATTTAGTGATAGTTACAAGTGAGGTGTCTCAAGATTGGAAGGTAGCAAATGTTGTGCCTTTGTTTGAAAAAGGGCTGCAGGGAAAAGCCTGGGAATTAGACGCCAGTGAGCCTCACATGTGTGGTGGGTAAGTTGTTGGAAGATATTTTTGAGAGACAGGCATTTAGAGCTGCAAGGACTGATTAGGGACACTGAGCATGACTTTGTATGTGGAAAATCATGTCTCACAAATTTGATTGAGTTTTTTGAAGGGGTAACCAGGAAGGTAGATGACAGCAGTGCAGTTGATGTTGTCTATGTGGACTTTAGGAAGATCTTTAACAAGGTTTCGCATGGTAGGTCGTTGCATCAGGTTAAATCTCATGGGATCCAGGGTGAAGTAGCCAAATGGACATAAAAGTGGCTTGATAACAGAAGCCAGAGGGTGGTAGAACAAAGAACAACACAGCACGGGAAACAGGCCCTTCAGCCCAACGAGTCCATGCCGCCATTTTAACATTGTGAGTGCCCTCTTCTACCTGTGACTTTGTCTACACCTATTGGACTCCAGAATAAAGGAATTATAACCAGATTGAGGGATGCCTAATTGAGGAACAATTGTTTAGCACCAATCAGCCTAAGAGCACGTTTCTGGGGTGTGGGAGGAAACCAGAGCACCCAGAGAAAACCCACACAGGCACGGGAAGAATGTGCAAACTCCCACAGACATCGGCCCAAATCCATGTATCTGCACAGCAAACTGTGATAGTCACTGAGCTGTCATGTTGCCCATTGTCTGGTCCAGTTTAAACGTACACCAACGACATGAAGCATTAGGCAACTCTCAAAGTAAGATCCAGGAGCAGCCCTTGCATAACCCATGGTGTGTATGTCCCTTGTTTGACAACACAACTGACCGAATCACCTGTGGATCAAAAGAAAAGACATCAATAAACATGCATAACTTATACAGACATTCACAGAATCCCCAGAAGCTCAGAAGTAAGGCAAGTGAGCCATAAAAATACGTTGGAAGGTCCATAGGAATCAATTGATTCCCAGGAACATCCCAAGGCTCTTGATCCTTATTTAGAACAGTCTCCTGCATCCCTCCATCTCTAGTCAACTCATGTGCCTATCTAAGTAAGCCTTAAACAACTGTAGCATGCCTGCTTCCACCACCCTACTTTGCAGTGCATTCCAGGCCCCTACAATCCTCTGTGTGAAAAACCTCCTTCTAACATCCGAATTATATACCTTGCCCCCCTCACCCTAAGCTCGTAGCCCCCCACAATTTTTGTATCTAACCTGGGAAAAAGCTTACCGCTGTTCACTCTATCTATACCCTTCATAATCTTATACATAATCTATTAGATCTCCCCTCATTCTCTGCCTTTTTAAGGAGAACAACTCCAATTTGCCCAATCTCTCCTCATAGTTCAGTCCTTTCATACCAGACAGCATCCTGGTAAACCTCCTCTACGCTCTCTCCAGGGTTTCCACATCCTTCCGATAGTAAGGTGACTAGAACTGGATGCAGTACTCCAAATGTGGTCTAACCAATGTTCTATATAACTACAACATTAGATGCCAGCTTTTATGCTCTATACCCTTCCTATAAAGGCAAGCGTACTGTAAACCTTTTTCGCCACCTTCTCCACCTATACTGCCAGCTTCAAGGATTTGTGTACTTGCACCCCTAGATCCCTCTGCGTTTCTATACTCTTAATAGTCCTACCATTTATTGTATAACTCCCCCCTACATTATTTCTTCCAAAATGCATCACGTCGCATTTATCTGGATAAAAGTTGTAGAGGGTGATTTTCAAATTGGAGGCCTATGACCAGTGGTGTGCCTGAAGGATTGGTGCTGGGTCCCCTGTTATTTGTCATTTATATTAATGATTTGGATGACAATATAGGAGGCATGGTTAGTAAGCTTGCAGTTGACAACAGGATTGGTATCATTGTGGATAGAGAAAGTGATCTCGGATTGCAATGGGATCTTGATCAATTGGGCTGATGAATGGCAGATGGAGTTTAATTTAGATAAATGCAAGGCTATGCATTTTGATAGATTGAACTAGGACATGATTTACTCAATTAATGGTAGGGTGTTGGGGAGAGTTATAGAACAAAGAGTTCTCGGGGTACAGGTTCCTAGCTCCTTGAAAATGGAGTCACAGGTGAATATAGTGGTGAAGAAGGCATTCAGCAGGCTTGGTTTCATTGGTCAGAACATTGAATACAGAAGTTGGGACATCTCGTCGATGTAGGAGACATCGGTATGGCCACACATGGAATACTGTGTACATATCTGGTCACCCTAAAAAGAGTACAGAAGAGATTTACTAGAATGCTATCGGAACTTGATGGTTTGAGATATAAAGAGAGGCTAGATAGACTGAGACTTTTTTCTCTGGAGCGTAGAAGGCTGAGGAGTGATCTTATAGAGGTCTATAAAATAATGAGGGATATAGATCAGCTAGATAGTCAATATCTTTTCCCAAAAGTAGGAGAGCCTAAAATTAGAGGGCATAGATTAGAGGGGAGAGATACGAAAGTGTCCAGAGGGACAATTTTTTCACAGAGGATGGTGAGTGTCTGGAGCAAGCTGCTAGAGGTAGTAGTAGAGGCAGGTACAGTTTTGTCTTTGAAAAGTGTTTAGAGAGTTACATGAGTAAGATTGGTATGGAGGGATATGGGCCAAATGTGGGCAATTGGGACGAGCTTAGTGGTTAAGAAAAAGGGGCAGCATAGACAAGTTGGGTCCAAGGACCTGTGAACATGCTGGAAACCTCTATGACTCTATCTGATTGTAGCCTCAACTCTTCTTTTCTGTTCACATAGAAAATAGAAGTAGAAGTAGGTCGCTCAGCCCTTCAAACCTGCTTGCCATTCATTATGATCATGGTTGATCATATTCAATGTCATGATCCCAACTTCCCCCCATTTCCCTTGATCCTTTTACCTCCAAGAGTTATATCTAATTTCTTCTTGAATCACATGATGTTTCGGTTTCAACTATTTTCTGTGGTAGTGAATTCCACAGATTCCCTGATCTCTGGCTGAAGAAATTTCTGCTCACCTCAGTGCTAAAATCCTCAAACTATGACCCATAGTTCTGCTCTTCCCTACCATAAGGAGCGTTCTTTCTGAATCTACCCTGTCTAATACTTTTAGTATTTTATAAGTTTCTGTGAGATCCCTCCCACTCTTCTAAACCCAAATGAATATAATCCTAAGTGACTTAGTCTCTCCTCATATGGCAGATCTGCCATTCTGAATCAGCCTGGTAAACTTTCGCTGCACTCCATCTCTAGCAAGGACATCCTTCCTCAGATAAGGGCATCAAAACTGCACACAATATTCCAGGTGTGGCCTCACCAATGCCCTGTAGAATTGTAGTAAAACATCCCTATTCCTATTCTCAAATCCTCTCACTATGAAGGCCAACATGCTACTTGCCTTCTTTACTGCCCATTGTATCTGCACACTTACTTTCAGTTGACTGCTGCACAAGGACACCAATGTCTCACTCAATTAATAATCTGTATTCCTATTACTGCAATCGAAGTGGATAACCTCACATTTATCCATGCCATTTATACAACTGTCTGTAATCTTTGACTTATTTGTTAATCAAGATTGTATCTAACTCAGCCTTAAAAATATTCAACAACTCCCTCTGGGGAAGAGAATTCCAAATAGTAACAATCCACTGAGAGAAAAGAAGTTCTCTTAATCGCCATCTTAAATTTTTGCTCAATCACTTAACCAATCTGTGTCCTTTGCAGGCTCCTTTAGCCCTATATCTAGTGGTTTTTGCTACCAAATAAATCTATTGGATTTTAATCTGGTGTTGTGAGACTTCTTACTGTGATCTCTCTGGTTGCCAGAGAGGAAATAAAAAAAATTGGGTCAGAGCTTCTGCAATTTTCTCCCTTGCCTCCTATAACAACCTGGGATACAATTCATCTGGATCTGGAGATCTACAGAACAAAGAGATCTAGGGGTACATGTTCGTAGCTCCTTGAAAGTGGAGTCACAAGTGGACAAAGTAGTGAAGAACGCATTTGGCATGCTTGGTTCACTGGTCCAAACATTGAATACAGAAGTTGGGATGTCTTGTTGAAGTTGTACAAGACATTGGTAAGGCCACACTTGGAATATTGTGTGCAATTCTAGCCATCCTATTATAGAAAGGATATTCTTAAACTAAAAAGAGTGCAGAAAAGATTCACTGGGATGCTACTGGGACTTTTTGGATTGAGTTATGAGGAGAGGCTAAATAACTGGGACTTTTTTCTCTGGAGTGTAGGAGGCTGAAGGGTGAGCTTATAAAGGTCTATAAAATAATGAGGGGCATAGACAAGGTAGATAGTCAATATCTTTTCCAAAAGATAGTGAAGTCTGAAACTAGAGGGCATAGGTTTAAGGTGAGAGGGGAGAGATAAAAAGTGTCCAGAGAGAGAATTTTTTTCACACAGAGCGCGTTGAGTGTCTGGGACAAGCTGCCAGAGGTAGTAGTAGAGGTGGGTACAATTTTATCTTTTAAAAAGCATTTAGGTAGTTACATGGGTATGATGGCTATAGAGGGATATGGGCCAAATGCAGACAATTGGGATTAGCTTAGGGATCTTAAAAAAAAAAATAAGGGCAGTATGGACAAGTTGGGCCGAAGAGCTTGTTTCCATGCTGTAAAGCTCTATGATTCTATTTGTCCACTTTTAAGCCCACGAATATTTCCAATACTTTGTCACTCCCTGTGATAATTTTCTCTTAAGTCTCTCTCCCTCAGTTCATAACCACCTCCTCACTTTCATGCGTGAAGACAGATGTGAAATATTCATTTAATACTCTACCAATATCCTCTGCTTCCATTCATAGATTTCTCTCTTGGTCCGTAATGGGCCCTACTCTTTCCCTGGTTATCTCTTCCCATTGATATATTTACAGAATACCTGAAGATTATCCCTACTTCTACCAGCTAGAACTTTCTCATGTCCCCTATTTGTTCTCCTAATTGAATTTAGAAGCTCTATCCTGCACTTTCTGTACTCCATTAATGCCTCCACAGACTTACTCGTCTTATACTTGTTAAAAGCCTCTCTTTTCCTTCTCATTGTATCCCGAATGTCTCAGGTCATTCATGGTTTCTTGTTTGTTGCACCTTCCCTAAAGGGAACATGTTGGGAACTCTCCCCATTTCATTTTTGAACACCATTGCTCTTCAATAGATTTCCTCACAAGTAGCTTGTTCCAGTCTATCTTGGCCAGATCTTGCCTAATTTTGTTAAAATCTACTCTGTCCCAATCCAATACTTTTTACCGCAACTTGTCAATTTCTTCCTCCATTAGGACAGTTTGCCTTCCGCTCTACTGATCAATTCTGTGTATGAATTTCAGCGCCAGTGTGATGTCAGATTTTTAGAATGTACATTCAATGCCTGATCATATCAAACAGCATGTTCCTTCGGTTTCTCATACCAGGTAGAATACAAATCATGCTTCAACCAAATAAATTTTCTGTCTTGGAGGCTACAGTTGAGGAAGAATCAACTGGAGCTGACCAAAGGGAGCAGGTCTCTGGGGGTGAGCCTGCTGAGAATGCTCAGGTGGGTGGGGGGAATAAGAGATTAGGCCTAGTTATAGGAGACTCCATAGTTAGAGGGACAGATAGGAGGGTAAATAGTAATAAACGGGACTCAGGGCTGGTGTGTTGCCTCCCAGGGGCTGGGGTCCAGGATGTCGCAGATCGGGTTTTTAAGATTCTTAAGGGTGAGGGGAGTCAGCCCCAAGTCATAGTTCATGTGGGGACACATGATGTAGGTAGGACAAGGGAAGGGGATATTAAACAGAAATTTATGGAGTTAGGGTGGAAGCTTAGGTCCATAACAGGCAGAGTGGTTATCTCTGGACTCTTGCCTGTGCCAAGGGATAGTTTAGAGAAGAACAGATGCGCCAAGTTTGGTGGCGTTTAAGAGGTTAGTTGATAAGTATATGGATGAGAAGGGAATGGTTTAGTTAGGAGGGGCATTGCTTTTTATTTTGGTCGGCACAACATCGAAGGCCGAAGGGCCTGTTCTGTGCTGTATTGTTCTATGTTCTATGTTCTAACAGAGAAAGGGAAAGTTTGAACTCATGGCTGCGTGGATGGTGCAGGAGGGAGGGGTCAGGTTCCTTAACAATTGGGACTCATTCTGGGATAGGTGGGACCTCTTCAAGAGAGATGGTCTACACCTGAACCAGAGGGGGACTAATATCTTGGGGGGAAAATTTGCTAAGGCTATGATGGGGGCTTTAAACTGATTCGGGGGGGGGGGGGGGATCCTAAGTAGTTGGGGTGCTGAGAGGGATGAGAGTAAGGGGGTTATAGAAGAGAGTTGTAAAACACAGCGGCGTACGGGTGGGGTGGGGCATGGTTTGAAATGCGTATACTTTAATGCAAGGAGTATTCGCAATAAGGGGGAGGAACTTGCAGCTTGGACCAGTACCTGGAACTTCGATGTTGTGGCCATTTCAGAGACTTGGGTAGAGCAGGGACAGGAATGGATGTTGCAGGTTCCGGGGTACAAATGCTTTAGTCGGAGTAGAGAAGGAGGTAGAAGGGGGGGAGGAGTGGCATTATTGGTCAAAGACTGTATCACGGTGATAGAAAAGAAGTTTGATGAGGACTTGTCTGTTGAGGTAGTATGGGCTGAGATTAGAAACAGGAGAGGAGAGGTCACCCTGTTGGGAGTCTTTTACAGACCTCCTAATAGTTCTAGAGAGGTTGAGGAAAGGATTGCGAAGTCAATTCTGATTAGGAGTGAAAGTAGTAGGGTAATTGTGATGGGGGACTTTAACTTTGCTAATATTGATTGGAATAGCTATAGCTCTAGCTCGTTAGAGGGGTCAGTTTTCGTACAGAGTGTGCAGGAAGGTTTTTTGACTCAGTATGTAGATAGGCCAACTAGAGGTGAGGCTACATTGGATTTGGTGCTGGGCAATGAGCCAGACCAGGTGTTAGGCTTGGAAGTTAGTGAACATTTTGGTGATAGTGACCACAATTCGGTTACGTTCACCTTAGTGATGGATAGGGATAGGCATGAAGCTGGGGGCAGTAGTTATAGCTGGGGGAAGGGTAATTATGAGGCCATCAGGAGAGAATTAGGGTGCATAGATTGGACTAGGAAACTACAGGGATTGGGAACATCTGGAATGTGGTGCTTATTCAAGGAGCAGCTGCTGCGAGTCCTTGATAAGTATGTCCCTGTCAGGCAGGGGGAAATGGTCGAGTAAGAGAGCTTGGTGTACGAAAAAAGTTGATTTGCTGGTTAAGAAGAAAAAGGAGGCTTATGTCAGGATGAGGCTTGAAGGCTCAGTTAGTGCAATGGATAGCTATAGATTAGCCAGGAAGGAGCTAAAAAGTGAATTGAGGAGAGCTAAGAGGGGACACGAGAAGATGTTGGCTGATAGGATTAAGGAGAATCCTAAAGCTTTCTTTCGATATGTTAAGAATAGAAGATTGGTTAGGGCAAGATTAGGGCCAGTCATAGACAGCAGTGGGAAGTTGTGCGTGGAGCCTGAAGAGATTGGTGAGGCACTGAATAAATATTTCTCTTCGGTATTCACGCAGAGTGCTGGAAATGTAGCTATGGAGAACACTGAGGTACAGGGTTGCAAATTGGGAAGTATTGTAGTAGATAGGGAGGATGTGCTAGAAATTCTCGAGGGTTTGAAGTTGGATAAGTCCCCTGGGCCGGACGGGATTTACCCTAGGATTCTCTGGGAGGCAAGAGAGGAGATTGCAGAGCCTCTGGCTCTGATCTTCAGGTCCTCGTTGGTTACGGGTGTGGTTCCGGAGGACTGGAGGATAGCGAATGTGGTCCCATTGTTTAAGAAGGGGAAGAGAGACCTTCCAGGGAATTATAGGCCAGTGAGTCTTACTTCTGTTGTGGGCAAGGTATTGGAGAGAATTATTAGGGATAGGATTTATAGTTATTTAGAGAGAAATGAATTGATTGGGGATAGTCAGCATGGTTTCGTGAAGGGTAGGTCATGTCTTACTAACCTCATTGAGTTTTTTGAGAAAGTGACCAGAGAGGTGGATGGGGGTAAGGCGGTTGATGTAGTATATATGGACTTTAGTAAGGCGTTTGATAAGGTGGCCCATGGAAGACTTCTACAGAAAATGCAGATGTGTGGAATAGAGGGTGATTTAGCTAATTGGATTAGGAATTGGCTGGCAGATAGAAGACAGAGGGTGGTGGTTGATGGGAGATATTCATCGTGGAGTTCGGTGACGAGTGGTGTGCCTCAGGGGTCTGTTTTGGGGCCCCTGCTGTTTGTAATTTTTATAAATGATCTGGATGAGGGTATTGAGGGATGGATCAGTAAATTTGCAGATGATACTAAAGTTGGTGGTGTGGTAGATAGTGAAGAGGGGTGTTTTAGTTTACAGAGTGACTTGGACAAGTTGCAGAGCTGGGCCGAGAGGTGGCAAATGGAGTTTAATGTGGAAAAGTGTGAGGTAATGCACTTTGGCAGGAACAATAAATGTGTAGAGTATAGGGCTAATGGTAGGGCTCTTAATAGTGTTGAGGAACAGAAGGATCTTGGTGTATGTGTCAATAGATCCCTGAAAGTAGGCAGTCAAGTGGATAAAGTTGTTAAGAAGGCATATGGAGTCTTAGCTTTTATTGGTAGGGGGATTGAATTTAGGAGCCGCAGCATCATGTTGCAGCTGTACAAAACTCTAGTGCGGCCGCACTTGGAGTATTGTGTGCAGTTCTGGTCGCCACATTATAAGAAAGATGTGGAGGCATTGGAGAGGGTACAGAGGAGGTTTACCAGGATGTTGCCTGGTATGGAGGGCAGGTCCTATGAAGAGAGGTTGAAGGATTTGAGGTTGTTTTCGTTAGAAAGGAGGCGGCTAAGAGGGGATCTTATTGAAGCATATAAGATGATTAGAGGTTTAGATAGGGTGGACAGTGATAGCCTTTTTCCTAGGATGGAGAAAGCTAGCACGAGGGGACACAGCTTTAAATTAAGGGGTGATAGTTATAGGACGGATATCAGAGGTAGGTTCTTTACCCAAAGGGTGGTTCGGGAGTGGAATGCCCTGCCTGCAGCAGTTGTAGATGCGCCAAGTTTGGTGGCGTTTAAGAGGTTAGTTGATAAGTATATGGAAGAGAAGGGAATGGTTTAGTTAGGAGGGGCATTGCTTTTTATTTTGGTCGGCGCAACATCGAAGGCCGAAGGGCCTGTTCTGTGCTGTAATGTTCTATATCTATATCTATATCTATATCTAACCAGCCTGCAATTGCAAAACCCAAAACAAACTACTGTTAGATGTGACTTCATGATTGAGCAGCTCTGGCTGAACAAACCTGAGCTCAAAACAATGCTAAGAAACAATTTAAGATAACTTCAGTGCTTGAAACGTGACTCATTTATGCTCATTAGAAAGACATGTTCTCTGCAAAAAAAAGTACGGGTAGGATTTTGTGGTCTTGTCATCCTGAAACCATGAAATCCTACCCGAGGACAATGGACCTTCCCATTGTCATCCTTCACTGTTCCAATTCTCCTGGTAGGCGAGGCAATAAAATTCTGGCCTGTATATTCAAACGTTGCACCTTTTTGAACAGGAGCTTGGGGACTTGTGGTTTCCTATTGATGACTTCAGCCAATAAGAATTGATTTTTCAACAGTCAATCTTTTCCTCCTGTAGTATAGAAATTGATTTGATTGTTTGAAATTCAGCATTCTTATGTTTGTCCTGATGAGGGCAAGATGAAAAACTTTGTTTTCAGCAAAATTCAAGTTCTGTACTTCCAATTTGTTTGTATTTACAATTAACCACAGTTCAAACTTATCTTTCAGTAAGCAAGTCATATAACACTACAAGGTGATCCATGAAGATAGCAGGTTTGTCATCTGGCTAGATTATCCAGTAAGTTTCTTGCTGAAATCCCATTGTCTAAGATCTTTATTTTACTTTACTTCTGTATTCAATGTTCTGACCAATGAAACCAAGCATGCTAAGTTCCTTCTTCACCACTCTGTTCACCTACAACTTCACTTTCAAGGAGCTATGAATCTGTACCCCTGGAACTCTTTGCTCTGTAACTGTCCCCAACCATTGAGTAAGTTCTGTCCAAAATACATCACATTTATCTAAATTAAAGTCCATCTGCCATTCGTCAGCCTACTGGCCCAATTGATCATGATCCCATTGCAATCCTCAATATCTTCTTCACTGTCCACTATGCCACAAATCTTAGTGTTATCTACAAACTTACTAACCATGCCTCCTATATTGTCTCCACGTCATTAATATAAATGACAAATAACTGTGAACCCAGCACTGATCCTGAGGCACACTGCTAGTTTTAAAAACTCTCTACAATTATCCTCTGGTTTCTGTTGTCAAGCCAATTTTGTATCCATTGAGCTATCTCACCCAAGATCCTGTGGGATTTAACCTTATTGCAACAACCTATCTTGATATGTTGTCAAAGGTCTTCCTAAAGTCCATGTAGGCAACATCAACTGCATTGCCTTCATCTGTCTTCTTGGTTACCCCTTCAAAAAGCTCAATCAACTTTGTGAGACATGATTTTCCATTCGCAAAGCCATGCTGACCACCCCTAATCAGTCCTTGTATTCTAAATGCCTGTAGATCCTACCTCTCAAAATACCTTCCGACAACTTACCCACCACAGATATGAGGCTCACTGGCATCTAGTTCCCAGGCTTTTCCCTGCAGCCCTTCTTAAACAAAAGCACAACATTTGCCACCCTCCAATCTCGAGGCACCTCACCTGTCACTCTCGATGATTCAAATATCTTGGTAGGGGGAGCCGTAATTTCCTCCCCCGTCTCCGACAATGTCCTGGAATACATTTCATCAGGTCACAGGATTTATCTACCTTGATGCACTTTAAGACTTCTAGACCTCTTCCTCTGTTATATGTACACTCGTCAAGACATCACTATTTATTTCCCCAAGTTCCCTGACACCCATGCCTTTCTCAACAGTAAATACTGATGAGAAATATTCATTTAGGATCTCATCCATCTCTAGTGGATAGGTGAGATCCTAAATTAATAGAACAAAGAACAAAACAGCACGGGAAACAGGCCCTTTGGCCCAACAAGCCCGCACCGCCACCCCGATGTTCCCATCTCTACCTATCTCTAATGTTTGCTTTCTTAAGCCTTACCCTGCATTACTATACCTCCACTGAATTTCTCCTCCTGTACTTTTCAAAGCCTTTGTTTTCCTTCTCAAGAAAGATTTTCAAATCTTTCTGTGTAGAGTAATTGCAAATACTGTTAGACTTCTTTTAACGCCTTCAAAAATTGGCACAATCCTTGACACCCCCATAAAAAATTGGCAGAATTTTTATGATTAGTCCTAACTTTTGGAAGACAGTAGCTGCTCAGAAGTAGCATTTGCTTGGATTTCTATCAAGCAATATTTAAGAATGTGCTTAAACATGAATAGCAAGTTTCTGGGACAGCATTCACAGCACATGAAATGCTCAATTCAAGAGAGATTCAACTCATATGCCGTTTATGATTTTTAAGCTGCAACTTGTTAATGTTATTGATCGGTGTTTATGATAGACTGCTGCTGGAGAAGAGTAACAAAATGTGTTAGATAGGATGGATGTGTGCTAAAACTGCCAAAGCAGAATTAGCATAGTGCTGCCATTCCATTGGCACAAGGTCCTCTGTACTTTGGCTATTTTCAGTTTAGCCAAATTTCCTGTTCTTTAAAGTTAATGTTTATATTTATCCTGTGAAATAAATGAGTTGCGGCTTGCTTATCATTAATTGGATTTTTATTTAATTTGGCTGAAGTAGATAAAGGTGAAGGTCTGTGATACAAAGTTCTCTTATAAGGAGAAAACATGTGACACCACTGAGTTTTAAAAGCCTATATATTGCAGCTAGTAGGTAAATGTAGGAGATGAGCAAGTACGACCTGAGGTCTCGCAACTAAATAAAGAGCCATAGGATCATAGAACCATAGAAAAATTACAACTCAGAAATAGGCCTTTTGGCCCTACTTGTCTGCGCCAAACCATTTTTTGCCTAGTCCCACTGACCTGCACTTGGACCATATCCCTTCACATCCCTCTCATCCATGTATCTGTCCGAGTTTTTCTTAAATGTTAAAAGTGACCCCGCATTTACCACTTTATCTGGCAGTTCATTCCACATTCCCACCACTCTCTGCGTAAAGAAGCCTCCCACTAATATTTTCTTTAAATTTTTCTCCTTTCACCCTTAACCCATGCCCTCCGGATTTTTTTCTCAGCTAGCTTCATTGGAAAGAGCCTGCTTGCATTCATTCTATCTATACCCATCAAAATCTTATACACCTCAATCAAATCTCCCTCATTCTTCTACGCTCCAGGGAATAAAGTGCTAACCTATTCAATCTCTCTCTGTAACTTAGCTTCTCAAGTCCCAGCAACATCCTTGTGAACCTTTTCTGCACTCTTTCGATCTTATTTACATCCTTTCTAGGTGACCAAAAGTATACACAATACTCTAAATTTGGCCTCACCAATGCCTTATATAACCTTACCATAACACTCTAACTTTTATACTCAATATTTAATTTTTCTTGTTCACATAGGTCAAATACAACACCCTTTAGCAAGTTGTTGATCATTTTATAAAAGAGACCAATGAAACTTTGAAATCATACTTAGACTCCAATGTGTATGCCAACAGAATTGGTATGTTTATTTGTCTATTATATGTGGGAGTGTATCTGCAATGTCTATTATTGTTTCTCAGTGAGAACATTCTAATTTCAATTAGCAATGGGGTATGTTTAAAGAAAGCAAAAAAAAACTTGATTTATATAGCACCATTTGTGACCTCAGGACATCCCAAAGTGCTTTACAGCCAATTAAGTATTTTTGAAATGTAATCAGTGTTTTGAAAACATGGCAACCAATCTGCATACAGCAAACTCCCACAAACAGCAACGTGATAATCTTTTTTAGTTGAGGCATAAATGTTGGCCAAGAAACTGGAGAGAATAACCAGTTCTTTTCTGAAATAGTGCTATGGATTCTTTTATGTTCTCCTGAGGGTGTAGAAAATACTTTGGTTTAATACCTTATTGAAAAAACAGCAGATCTGGCTGTGCAACATTCTTTCAGTGTCGCAGTGAAGTGTCACAGAATCATAGAATTGTTACTGTGTAGAAGGAGGCCATTCAGCCCATCTTATTTGTGCTGCTCTCTGAATGAGCACTTAGTGCCATTTCCCTGTCTTTCTTTCATAACCCTACAAAAATTCAATTCCATTTTGAACATCTATGCCATGACTGGACAAGTTGGGACTGTTTGTCTCATGGAAGAGGAGGCTGAGAGGTGATTTGAACAAAGAACAAAGAAAATTAAAGGAATGGGACAGTTTGATTTTGGGTTCAGACATAGCTCGGCACAATATCGAGGGCTGAAGGGCCTGTACTGTGCTGTACTGTTCCATGTTCTTCGTTCTACGAACAGGAACAGGCCCTTCGGCTCTCCAAGCCTGCACTGACCATGCTGCTTGACTTAACTAAAATCCCCTACCCATCCGAAGGCCATATCCCTCTAATTCCAATCTATTCACGCATTTGTCAGGACATGCCTTAAAAGTCACTACTATAACCGCTTCCACTACCTTCCCTGGCAACGAGTTCCAGGCACCCATTACTGTCTGTAAAAAAAAAAAAAAAAAAATCTGTTTTAAACTTTACTCTTTAAATCTGTGCCCTCTAGTAATTGACTTTACCATCATGGGAAAAAGTTTCTGACTATCCACTTTGTCCATGCCTCTGAAGGTCCATTTGATGAAGGGATTGAATTTAGGAGCCGCAACGTCATGTTGCAACTGTACAAAACTCTAGTGCGGCCGCACTTGGAGTATTGTGTGCAGTTCTGGTCCCCGCATTATAAGAAAGATGTGGAGGCATTGGAGAGGGTACAGAGGAGGTTTACCAGGATGTTGCCTGGTATGGAGGGCAGGTCTTATGAAGAGAGGCTGAGGGATTTGAGGTTGTTTTCGTTAGAAAGGAGGCGGCTAAGAGGGGACCTAATCGAAACATATAAGATGATTAGAGGTTTAGATAGGGTGGACAGTGATAGCCTTTTTCCTAGGATGGAAAAAGCTAGCACGAGGGGACACAGCTTTAAATTAAGGGGTGATAGTTATAGGACGGATATCAGAGGTAGGTTCTTTACCCAAAGGGTGGTTCGGGAGTGGAATGCCCTGCCTGCAGCGGTTGTAGATGCGCCAAGTTTGGTGGCGTTTAAGAGGTTAGTTGATAAGTATATGGAAGAGAAGGGAATGGTTTAGTTTGGAGGGGCATTGCTTTTTATATTGGTCGGCGCAACATCGAAGGCCGAAGGGCCTGTTCTGTGCTGTAATGTTCTATGTTCTCTATGTATTCAAAATCATGAAGTTTCTAGACATAATAGATAGGGAGAAACTGTTCCCACTCATTAAAAGATCAAGAACAAGAGAACACAGATTTGAAATAATTGGCAAAAACAGCAAAATCAGTATGAGAAAAATCTTTTTCACACAGTGAGTAGTTCACATCTAGAATGTACTGCATGATCTTCTTGCTCAAGTCTTTGGTCACTATCAGTTTACTGTTTGCTGTAGTTGCCACATATTTTAAATTATAACAGTGTCTAGTTAAAAGCACTTCATTGACTGTAAAGCACTTTGAGATGCCCATCAGCGGCGGATTTGCACTTTGCGGGGCCCTGCGCTCACCTTCATTTCTGCCCATGATGTCATACCCTTCTCCCCAATGACTTCTGCATTTTAATGTAAAATAACACACATTGTTTTTATTGCAAAGTCTTTTGAACATTATTCACATTGTTTAGAGAACTCTAACAAGGCAATTATCCTTAATGAAGTGTAAACACCTGGTTGTTAGTTTTCATACAGATTTCTGAAGAGCAATGATACGGGAGGCTGAGCATATATTTCCCCTTTAAAATAACACCATGTTAATAAAACGCAAAATAAAGTGAAATTAGAAACATGTAGAATCCCTATTGTGCAGAAGGAAGACTATTCAGCCCATTGAATCTGTACCTCTGACAAGGTACCTTATTCAGGTCCTACCTTTGTAACCGCTTGTATTTACCCTACTAATCCCTCTAACCTACACATCCTGGGACAGTAGGGTAATTTAGCATAGCCAATGAACCTAATCTGCACATCTTTGGATCATTGGAGGAAACTGGAGCACCTGACAGAAATTAGAGCATCCAGAAGAAACCCACATGAGGAGAATATGTAAATGTCACACAGTCACTGGCAGTGTGAGGTGGCAGTGCTAATCACAGTGCCAGCTTACTGTCTAGACAGAACTGGGATTGCAACACAATAGGGGGGGTGATTCTCCCATCCACTGCACTGGAGATTCGAGCAGAGGCCATTTCAAGGGCTTTCCACTGGGCAGCACGACCTCCGCCAGTCTCCGGGTGCTGGATTTCCAGCCCCATCAAATCTGTGCCAGATGTGCATAATTTATTCAAACAAGCATTTGCATACAATTAGCATCCTATTAGTGGGCCCAAGTCTGAAGTCCTGGGCCTGAGTGTCTCCCCCTCTCTCGCCAGGAGTGTTTCACTCCAGCAGGGTTTACAATTGCTCCCTACTTGGGAGGAGGTGGAAGCCCGAGCCGCTGGAGTGAGGGGGGCCATCAAGGCCCATCAGAGGGTCGGGGGTAAAGAGCGAGTGCCCTGGACATTGCCACGTTGGCAGTGCCAGCCTGGGCCCCTGGTCCTGCCCAAGAGGCAAAGTGTCTGTCTCTATTCCCAATGCACATGAGAAGTGCTACATAAAGTGCAAGTCTTTCTTTCTTTGTCACTTAGCAGTTTAGTAACACCAAAACATAAATGTTAACAATTAAAAACATTAACTAATAAATTTGATGTTTATTTGTATGTTATCTGTCATGTGTATGTGCTGTGCTGACTATGAAATTACTTGTTTCTAGGATGCTTGTTGTTGTACCTCAATTATATTGTTATCATTTGTTAAAAAAGGAACTAATTATTTTGGAAGTATACATCTGGGGTGCCATACTTCACTGCTGCATTGCAGTCATGTGCCAAATAATATCAGTCTGCCAGCCATATGGAAAGCTGAATGAAATACACTCGATGTAACTCCACCCTTTTAAGCCTAAAGTGTAATTATTTCTCATTTATGGAAACCAAAAGACTTAACAGCACCCTATAACCTCTGTCACTACTGCCTCTCCCCCGCTGTTTAAATCTTCAGCTCTGTAGCTGTCAATTTTCTGTTGCTGTTTAACTGAATTTCACAGTAACTTCACTGCAATGTTAATTACTTGTGACTAATAAATAAACTTTACTTTACTTTACTTGACTAATTCTGTGCTATTCTACTCCCAAAAGCCTCAGTTTTTCTCATAGAATGAATAACCTTGAAGCACTTCATCACTTTGTACAATGGGTCAGAATCTTCATCATTCTTGCTTTCATATCTTAGAAGCCACATTTACACCAAAGTCTAAATTCCTCTCAATACTCATCCCAAGCTCCATTCCTGGATTGGGGTTTCCACAGAGTCAATGGCTATTTCCAAAATGTGATTTTGGTTTTTTTTTGCATATTTTCTTATTACAGAAGAGGGCAAAACGCGAAGCACAAAGGTACGAAAGAAGTCAGTGTCTTTGTTTGAAAGTAGCCCCAATTCAACATTCTTTATTGCTACCAACGGACCATCTGGGCAGCCAATAATAGTGCAAAAATCATGCAGATCTCAGCAAAAGCTGTCTGTCAAGCCAGGCATGGTTCATTTATTGATTTGTCATTTCAATTCACTATATTAACAATAGCTGGTTATGAAATAAATTGTAGGTTACAGTAGAGAGAAAAAGATTCAACACTTTATGAAGAGCTTTGAGTATGTGATCTTTTCCAACAAATAGTATAATTTATGGACTCCAGCTGATCATGGTTAGTTTGATATATTTGGGATTTTCACTCATTTACATGGCCACTCGTTTCGTGGTGCATGAAAGTTGTAACGAACCTAGTTAAAAAGAAAAGAAAAGAGTACAATAGGTTGAGAGAGAGGCAATGTTAGGGATCTAGAGGAGTATATGGCTTGTAGAAAGGAACTTAAGAAGGAAATTTAGGAGAGCCAGAAGGGGTCATGAGAAGGCCTTGGCGGGTAAAATTAAAGAGAACTCTAAGGCGTTTTACAAATATGTGAAGAGTAAAAGGCTGAGATGTGAAGGAACAGGACCTATAAAATGCGAAGGTGGGAAAGTTTGTACAGAACCGGTAGAAATAGCAGAGGTGCTTAATGAATACTTTATCTTGGTATTCACGGTGGAAAAAGATCTGGGTGGTTGTAATGCAGACTTGCGGTGGACTGAAAAGATCGAGTATGTGGACATTAAGAAAGAGGATGTGTTTGAATAGCATCAAGATAAATAAGTTGCTGGGACCAGATGGGATGTGCCCCAGGTTACTGTGGGGGAGATGAGGGAAGAAATTGCAGAGCCTCTGGCAATGATCTTTGCGTCATCAATGCAGACTAGAGAGGTTCCGGAGGACTGAAGGATGCAGATGTGCTTCCTTTGTTCAAGAAAGGCAATAGAGGTAGCCCAGGAAATTACCAACCAGTGCGCCTAACCTCAGTGGTTGCTAAGTTGATGGAGAAGATCCTGAGGGACAGGATTTATGAACATTCAGAGAAGTTTAGTATGCTCAGAAGTAATCAGCACCAATTTGTCAAAGGCAGAGCATGCCTTACGAGCCAGGTTGAAAATGTGACTAAACACATTGATGAAGGAAGAACAGTGGATGTCGTTTACATGAACTTCAGCAAGGCATTTGATAAATACCCCCATGCAAGAGTTCTTGAGAAAGTGAAAGGGTATGGGATCCAAGGGGCTGTTGCCTTGTGCATCCAGAACTGGCTTGCCCGCAGAAGGCAGAGAGAGTGGTTGTAGATGGATCTTTTTCTGCATGGAGGTCGGTCACCAAAGGAGTGCCCCAGGGATCTGTTCTGGGACGCTTGCTGTTTGTAATTTTTATAAATGACCTGGATGAGGAAGTGGATGGATGGATTGGTAAGTTTGCCAATGACATGAAGGTTGGTGGTGTTGTGGATTGTTTGGAGGGATGTCAGAAATTGCAGCGTGACATAGGTAAGATGTGAGACTGGGCGGAGAAGTGGCAGGTGGACTTCAACATAGATAAATGTTTAGTGGTCCATTTTGGCAGGTCAAATGGGATGAAGGAGTGTAATATCAAGGATAAGACTCTTAGCAGTGTAGAGGATCAGAAGGACTTGGAGTCCGGGTCCATAGGATTCTTAAATCAGCCTCACAGGTAGAAGATGTGATTAAACAGGCGTATGGTGTACTAGCCTTCATTAATCGAGAGATTGAGTTTAGGAGTCAGGAGATAATGCTGCAGCTTTATAAGACCCTAGTCAGACCCCAGTTGAGTACTGTGCTCAGTTCTGGTCACTTCATTACAGAAGGGATATGGAAGCTATTGAAAAGTTGCAGAGGAGATTTACAAGGATGTTGCCTGGATTGGGTGGCATTGCCTTATGAGGATAGGTTGAGGAACCTTGGTCTTTTCTCCTTGGAAAGACGAAGGATGAGAGATGACCTGATAGAAGTATGTAAGATGTTGAGAGGTATTGATTGGGTGGATTCTCAGAGGCTTTTTCCCAGGCTGAAATGGTTGCTACAAGAGGACACAGGTTTAAGATGCTGGGGAGCAGGTATAGAGGAGATGTCAGGGATACATTTTTCACTCAGAGGGTGGTGTGTGAGTGAAGCAGGCTGCCGTCGGTCGTGGTACAGGCAAATTTGATAGGGTCTTTTAAGAGACTTCTTGATGAGTACATGGGATTTAATAGGATTGAGGGTTATAGGTAAGCCTAGTAGGTAGCGGTATGATCAGCGCAACTTGTGAGCCGAAGGGCCTGTTTGTGCTCTGGTTTTTCTATGTTCTATGTTCTACATTTGAAATGTGCAGAGAAATTTCAGAATTAACCTGTTGCAGATGCTTATACTGCTGTTCTGCAATATCTCAAAAAGATTGAATAAGTTAGAGAAGTTTATGGCATCATAAATCTAAGAAAGCGTGTGTTGTAAACAAAGGGCTGGGTTGGCATGCCGACTTTATCACGTTCTGTTCTGTGTTCTTAAGCCAAAACAGCCATTGAAATCCATGTACAACACATTATTAACAGCCCAGAAATCCAATGACATCAACATCCAGGTTTAGAAGTGGTACAGTAGAAATCATAATTCACTATAAAAACAAGTTAAATCCCAGGTTTAATTTTTACGTTCAGCCAACTGGATTTTGATTTGATTTATTATTGTCACGTGTATTAACATACAAGGAAAAGTATTGTTTCTTGCACGCTATTACAGACAAAACGTGCTGTTCATAGAGAAAGAAACGAGAGAGTGCAGAATGTGGTGTTACAGTCATAGCTAGGGTGTAGAGAAGGATCAAATTAATGCAAGGTAGGTCTATTCATAAGTCTGATAGCATCAGGGAAGAAGTTTTTCTTGAGTCGACTGGTACATAATCTCAGGCTTTTGTATCTTTTTCCCAAAGGCAGGAAGTGAAAGAGAAAATATCTGGGCTGCGTGGGGTCCTTAATTATGCTGGCTGCTTTGACAAGGCAGTGGGAAGTGTAGACAGAGTCAATGGAGGGAGGCTGGTTTGCATTATGGTTTGAGCTGCATTCATGATGTTTTGAAGTTCCTTGCAGTCTTAGGCAGAGCAGGAGCCATACCAAATTGTGATACAACCAGAAAGAATGCTTTCTATGGCGCATCTGTAAAAGTTGGTGAAAGTTGTAGCCTTCATGCCAAATTTCCTCAGAGATATTGGTGGGCTTTCTTAACTCT
Organism: Sphyrna mokarran; assembly: GCA_024679065.1. NCBI lineage: Eukaryota > Metazoa > Chordata > Chondrichthyes > Carcharhiniformes > Carcharhinidae > Sphyrna > Sphyrna mokarran. The sequence continues at coordinate 101,907,891 of JAGIQG010000006.1, forward strand.
AATGTCAGCATGGGAGAACCAGGGCAGGTGATCTGGACACCTAAAAACTTGAAGCTCTTGACCTTTTCTACTTTGTCCCCATTGATGTAGACAGGGGCATTTTCTCCTTTAAGTTTCCTGATGTCAATGACAATCTCCTTTGTTTTGTTGACATTGAGTTGACACTGCCGCACCAGTTCATCAGTTTCTCTATCCCATACCTGTACTCTGTCTTGTCATTATTTGAGATCCGATCCAATACTGTGGTGTCATCAACAAACCTGAAAATCAAATTGGAGGGGAATTTGGCCACGTAGTCATAGGTGTATAATAAGGGGTTGAGAGCCTAACTCTGTGGGACACTGATGATGAGGACGATTGTGGAGGAGGTGTTGTTGCCTATCCTTACTGATTGTGCTCTGTGAATTAGGAAGTTCAGGATCCAGTTGCAGAGGGAGGTGCCAAAGCCCAGGCCAGCGAGTTTGGAGGTGAATTTCAGGGGAATGATAGTGTTGAAGGCTGAGCTGTAGTCAATAAATAGGATTCTGACATAGGTACCCTTGTTATCTAAGTGTTGCCATGTTGAATGCAAGGATAGGGAAATGGCATCTGCTGTGGACCTGTTGTGGCAGTTGGCAAACTGTAGTAAATCCAGGTAGTCCGAGAGGCTGCAAATGATTTGTGCAATGACTAATCTTTCGAAGCATTTCATAATGATGGATGCCAAAACACCAGCCAATAGTCATTAAGGCATGCTGCTTGGTTTTTCTGTGATGATGTCTTTTTGAAGCAGATAGAGATCTCAGATTGTTGTGAAGAGAGGTTGACAATGTCCTGAGAATATCTCTGCCAGCAGATCCACAGAGGATCTGAATGCATGTCCGGGTACCGCATCCAGGCCGGTTGCTTTCTGTGGGTTGACCTTCAAGAAAGCTGCTTTGACGTGCAGTAGTGACCCTCTGCAGATACAGGTTCATCCAGGACTTCCAAAGTGGAGGACATGCTCTCGCTGACCTCTAGTAGAATGCATTGAGGTCATCAGGGAGGGTTGGAGCTGACAGTTTTACATACGTTTATCTTGTAGCCTGTTATGTCTTACAGATCTTGCCACAGTCGGCCACACAGTTAGGTGTGGCTAGCCTGGGACTCTAGCTTGGTCCGGTATTGCCTTTTGGCATTTTTGATGGATCTCCTTAGATTGTATCTAGAATGGGATGTGCTAAGATTCATCTAACATCCCTTTACTGGTGGGGTGCAAGATGTGATGCGGATTGGGAATGAGGTTTCGTAGTAGAGGATGGATAAAGGATTGGAGTCAAAGGAGAGCTTGAATCAGCTAATGTTTGCTGTCTTGGTCATGTACAGAAACAAGTGTTTTTGTTCAAATTCATGCATTGATTTTAGGTCCAATGAATTTGGAACTGAAAAAGAAATGTTTGTGATAGTGTAAGTTTATTGAAATGTTGCCGAAGTTTTTCATCTTAAGATTAAAGTTAATTTAGTAGACACATGTAGACTTATATTAATACTACAATGAAGTTACTGTGAAAATTTCCTAGTCATCACACTCCGGCATCTGTCCAGGTACGCTGAGGAGGAATTTAGCATGGCCATTATACCTAACCTGCCCATCTTTGGATTATCGGACAAAACTGGAGCACCAGAGGAAACCCATGCAGACAGGGGAGAATGTGCAAATTCAACACAGTGACCCAAGGCTGGAATTGAACCCAATCCCTGCTGCTGTTTGACAGCAGTGCTTCTTGCAGTTATCAAGCCAAATTTCAAACAATCACAATAATTCATGATGTGATGAAGCTGGCGTTGACTGGGGTGGGCACAGTAAGAAATCTCACAACACCAGGTTAAAGTCCAACAGGTTTATTTGGAATCACAAACTTTCAGAACATTGCTCTTGAGTGACTCACCTGATGTAGGAACAGTGCTCTGAAAGCTTGAGATTCCAAATAAACCTGTTGGACTTTAACCTGGCTTTGTGAGACTTCTTACAATAATTTATATCACAGGAGGAAAGAGTGTTTAAAATCAATCAACATCCAGTATTGTAATTTGTTGTGATCATTTAAAATTTGGCATCCAAATTTGGATTCGTCCTAATCACTGCGGGATGAAAATCTTCAGCAACGTGTCTCTCTCTCTTCTGCAATATTCAAGATCTGTACTAGCAAATGACAGATTGACATCTTTACTACTGTAACATATTCAGTGTCTGATAATATATTTTATTTTTGTAGCAGAGAGGAGCAGCAGAGGTCCAGCAAATCAAGAGTTTGAACCAAGTTATATGAATAATAAATGTAGGTGCTGCAATATAGTTCTGTCTTTTTTCTTTAGAATTACATTTATTTTTGTGTGTTTTGTTTACAAAAATTGTTTATTTCAATATTAGCAATGTAATAGCAAATTATAAAACATTTCTTTATTGTTGGATATGACTGATGACTACGCTGCCAGTCATTGATTATATCTTCACACGCTTCAACTGAGGGCGTCTAAGGTTATTTTCGCACCTGGTGAATATTTTTTTAGATAATGAAACAAAGTCCCTTTGTTCATAAACATCACGCCTTATAGAAGTCTGCAGGATATAACTTGAGGTGCCTTTGCTGGTGAATTATGCAATCGGCTTGCTTATCAAATTAACAATTTTATTTCTGTGCCTTTTCAAAAAATAGAGATGTGGTCTGCCTGGCACAGATCACGCCTGGTCTGGAGAATAGAGTATTGACCTAAAAATTAATTTCGCATCCAGCACCAAACAATTTGCAATTCTCCCAGTCCTTTTCTAATGAAGGCCATGAGGCTGATTAGCATATGTAAAATAACATTTAAAAATGCAAAACCTATTCAGCTCCCAGCAGATGGAATTCTCCGCCCTTTGGGTGAAGTGCGAGAATGGTGAGAATCACTACTGGTCTCCATTAGCACAGACCTGATGCGATGGCAATGTCAGGGAGGCGAGGAGAGTGCTTGGAGGCTATTGGAAGCCCCTGGATGATTGGGGGCATGGATGGTTGGATGGGTGCCCAATGGGCAGCGTCACCCTGGCAGTGCTCACCAGACACTCTGGCAGTACCCACTGGACATACTATCAGTGGCCACCAGGCACCCCAATGGCTAGGGCAGTGCTAAGGGGATGGGATCTGCATGGGCGCTGGGAGGGGAAGACTATGCATGTATAGGAGAGGGTGTAATGGAAGTTATTGTCTAAATGTCATACATTTGATCAGTGCAACCTGTAATGCAATCGCTCAAAATTCAGTGAATGCTGCTTACTGGATTATATTAGACTTTTCCTTATCTGTTTCAGTTCTTTTAAAAGCCGACCAGTTCAACATAGTGGGTAAGCAGAGAAAACTATTTCTATCCCTGAATATATTTACAAATTTTGTGGGATTAATGGATATAGTTTGAAAACTGAATGTAATTTGTTCTTTGGTTTAATCCAGGTGACAGGCCTCCCAGCCATAGTCCTTCAAAACCAAGATTGCCTCAGCACTTTATTGCAGGTATCCTTGCAAGTTTTCATTTAATTTCTTAGTTTTGTTTGTAAATTGGTTTGTCATGATTCAAAAGATTCCTCCTGTATCCGAGGCATACCAAAAATAATAACAATTTCCAACAGAGAAAACTGAGAGAGAGTTTTTTGGATGAATTGTGAAAGGCAATTTTCCCCTAGTCTTTCAAGAGAGATTGCCAATTTAAAATTGGCATGAGAGGAGTGAGGTGATGTAAAAATTATTAGTGACGTAAAAATTATTTCCCCACAAGAAATGAGTGAAGTAGAAAATATGGCTAGATAACTGAAGCAGATATAAATAGAGGATAAACAGTGGGATGAGTTTTGAACTGCTCTATCAAAGAACCAACACAGACTTGGATTAAGTACTTCTATGTTGTTAAATTCTGCAGTCCCACTGTTTCAACTGTGTCACTGAACATGTCAATAAATGTATTAGTGCTGGTCATAATATACATAGCTTCCCTTTCTTGATAATGTTTTGCAAGTAGTGACTTCAATCCAATCACCGTTCAGTCTTCTCTGCTCCAAAGAAAACAACCCAAGCCTACCCAACCTCTCTTTATAACGTAATTGTTCCATCCCAGGCAACATCATGGTGAATCTCCTCTGCACCTTTCCACTGCATTCATGTCCTTCTGAAAACATGTCAGCCGGAACTGCACATAATGCTCACCAAAGTTCTATACAACTCCATCATGATTTCTCTGCTTTTGAAATCTATATCTTGATTGATAAAGGCAAGTGATACATATTCCTTTTTCACCACTCTATTTACCTGCCTTTTCATCTTCAGAGATCTGTGGCCCAACATGCCAAGGTCCCTTTGTTCTTTGGAACTTCCTAACGTCAGACCGTTCATAGTATATTTCCTTGTCAAGTTACTCCTTCTGAAGAGTATCGCCTCGTACTTTTCAGAGTTAAATTCCATCTGCCTTTTATCTGCCCATTTAACCACCTTGTCTATATCTTTCTGTAATCCAAGACACTCAACCTCACTCCAGCCAATCTTTGTGTCATTGGAAAACTTACTAATCCTACCCTGACATAGTTATCTATGTCATTTATATAAATGATGGACAATAGGAGTCTCAGCACAAGTCTCTGAGGTATGCCACTAGCCACTGGTTTCCAGTCACTAAAGCACTCATCCCTCTTTCTCCTACCACTAAAACCAATTATGAATCCATCTTATCAGATCACTCTACCCCATGTGCATTTGCCTCCTTAATAAGTTTCCCATTTGGGACTTTGTCAAAGGCTTTGCTGAAATACATTTAATTACATCAACTGCCCTACCCTCATCCACACATTTGGATTCCTTATTTTTATTTAACTGACTGATCTCAACATGATTCTTTGTTTTTTGTTTATTCTTTCATGGGACGAGAGTGTCACTGGCTAGCCCAGCATTTTTAATGCCCAATTAATGCCTAATTGCCAATGAGAAGAAGCCCTATTCGTGAACCATTGCAGTCTGTAGTGTAAGTGCATCCTTAGTGTTCTTTGAAGAGTGTTCCTGGATTGTCAGTAACAGTGAAGGAACAACAATTTAGTTCCAAGTCAGGATGGTTAGTGGCTTAGAGGAGAACTTCCAGGTAGTGGTGCTCTCATGCATCTGATGCCCTTGATCTTGTAGGCCGTAGTGTTGCTTGGTGAGTTGCTGCACTGCATATATAGGATATTTTATTTTATCCCTGTAATCCTTACATTTAGATATTATAGGATATTGTCATTTCCTTCTAGTACAAATTTAAGCTCTGGGTAAAATACTCTAATTTGTTAAATCAAAGAATTAAAACATAACTGACTACATGTGGTGCATTTGAAACCCAAATTGATGATAACTCATATGCAAAGGATTCTTCATCAAGAACCTCCAAGCCTGTTATCTTGACTGCTTACCTAGCCTCAGAAAACGAGGTCATAGCCCCCAAGGAGCTTCAGTGTGTTGCAACTTTTTAAATTTTGATTATATATAACAAATCAGGGCACAAAATGCCATTATGCTCATATATATGACATTTACATGTAAGTTTACTGACACATTGAATGTACAGCCTGGTAACAGGCATCCTGATATCTGTTCAGTCACTATACTGGAAAGGGTATATGTGGACACAAAATGTACTGTCTTTCACAGTTGAATGGCCCATCACATAAAGATAGACTACTTGGGCAATATGTCAAAAGGTCCCTGACCCTTCTGGGAACAAAATAGAATAATGTAGGAAAATAGATGGTTTTTTAAATTAATAATAGAAGACATCGATGTTTTGCAGGCAAAAGTGAGATTGACGAACTAATAGCGAAGCTAATGAAGAGATGGGCAAAGCTGGCAGAAAATCCGAAAACTACGATTCTAACAATCATCTGCCTTGTTAAATTAGAGAATCTATGAACACAAGCATTGCGTTCAATTGAAACATTAACTCTTCTAATATGGAAACATTAAATTAAGATAAATGAACAAGAAAGGAATTGGAAGAGTTGTAGGTTTTACCTACTAATCTGCTTCTCTTTTGCATCAAATCCCAGTGAAAGGGAGGATGAAGTTTTCACAAGAACAATTTGAGCTAAGGGCCAAAAAGTGGCAGGTGGAGTTTAACTCTGATAAATGCGAAATGATTCATTTTGGTAGGACAAACCTGAATGTGAATTATAGGGTCAATGGCATGGTTCTGAGGAATGTGGAGGAACAGAGAGATATTGGGGTTCATGTCCACAGATCTCTGAAGGTTGCCACTCAAGTGGATAGAGCCATGAAGAAGAATCGAGGTGTTATGCTTTAATTATGCAGGACCTTGGTGAGACCACATTCAGAATATTGTGTTCAGTTCTGGTCACCTCACTATAAGAAGGATGTGGAAGCATTGGAGAGAATGCAGAGGAGTTTTACCAGGATGCTGTCTGGTTTGGAGGATAGGTCTTATGAAGAAAGGTTGAGGGAGCTGGGGCTTTTCTCTTCAGAGAGGAGAAGGATGAAAGGCAACTTAATAGACGTTTATAAGATGATGAGGGTTGTAGATAGAGGGGACGTGCAGAGACTATTTTCTTGGGTGGATGTAGCTGGAAGTAGGGAGCATAACTATAAGGTTCATGATGAGAGATATAGAAGGGACGTCCAAGGTAGATTCTTTACTCGGAATGGTTGGGGTGTGGAATGCACTGTGCTGTAATAGTGGAGTTGGACACTTTAGGAACTTTCAAGCAGTTATTGAATAGGCACATGGAGCACACCAGAATTATAGGGAGTAGGGTAGCTTGATCTTGGGTTCGGACATAGGTCAGCATAACATTAAGGGCCAATGGATCTGTACTGTGCTGTACTGTTCTATGTTCTATGAAAGGAAAAGCAGTGGATAGACAATGGCAGACATTTAAAGAACGAATAGGTGAACTCCAGAAGCTATTTATTCCTGTTTGGCGCAAAGTGATAAGGAAAGAAGAGCAGGGAGGATATACAAAGGCAGTTCAGGGAGTTGGGGGGTAGGCTGAAGAGCAGAGCCTCCAGGGTGGCGATCTCAGGGCTGCTACCAGGGCCAGGTAACAGCAGGGCCAGGAGGAATGAGATCCTACATCTGAATGCATGGCTGAAGGACTGGTGTAGGGCAGAGGGTTTCATATTTGTGTATAACTGGGAAGTATTTGTGAAAGAAGGGCACCTGTACAGAAGGGACGGGGAACACTTAAATGGGAAGGGCGTGAATATCTTAGCTGGGAGGTTAGCTGGGGTGTTTCGGCAGGATTTAAACTAATATAGAGCGGGGGAGGGGACCGATAGCTGGGTAGAGAGCGAGATGGGAGATAGAGTAAGCTGGATGAGAAGAAATACACTAAGAAGGAGGTTCCAAGTGGGTTTGGAGGTCTGGAGTGTGTCTGTTTCAATGTGAGGAGCGTAACAGGAAAAACGGATGAACAGAGGGCCTTAATGTTTGCGAGGAACTTAGATGTGGTTGCGGTGATGGAGACATGGTTAAAGGAAGGAGAGCAGTGGCAGCTGAATATTCCTGGGTGTAAGTGTTTCAGGCATGACAGAGGAGGATCCAGAAGAGGTGGGGAGTGGCGTTGTTAGTTAGGGAGAGCATCACAGCGGTGCAGAGAGAGGACAATACAGAGGAGTTAGGACTGGAGTTGCTGTGGGTGGAGTTGAGGAATAGGAAGAGGACCATTACTATTCTAGGGGTGTATTATAGGCCATCCAACAGCCCGTGGGTAGTTGAAGAAGGCATATGTAAAAACATTTTGGATAGGTGCAGAAAGAATAGAGTCATTATAATGAGAGATTTTAACCTCCCTAAGGTGGATTGGAAGGTACCTAGAGCTGGGGGTTTGGACAAGGAGGAATTTGTAAAATGTGTACTGGAACGATCGTTGGAGCAGTATGTGGCTAGCCTGACTAGAGAGGGAGCTATATTGGATTTAGTTCTGAGTAATGAGCCAGGGCAGGTGGTTGATGTTGTAGTAGGGGAACATGTGGCTAACAGTGACCACAGTTCTGTCTACTTTAGGATACAGATGGAAAAGGATGCTTGTTGCCCTAGGAGCAGGGTGCTGAATTGGGGGAAGGCCAACTATGGTTGGATTAGGCAGGAACTTACGGAAACTGATTGGGAACGGTTGTTCGAGGGTAAAACGAACAAAGAGCAACACAGCACGGGAAACAGACCCTTCGGCCCAACGAGCCCGCGCCGCCGTCCTAACGTCTTAATGACATATCCATGACTAGGCTATGCCTATTGTGGAAGATTCCCATATAGGGACCAATATAGGGACAATTAGTTACCCAATCAGCCTAAGAGCACATTTTTGGGATGTGGGAGGAAACCGGAGCACCCGGAGAAAACCCACGCAACCACGGGGAGAACACGCAAACTCCCGCAGACACAGGCCCAAATCTATGTGTCTGCACAGCAACAGCGATAGTCTCTGAGCTGTCATGTTGCCCATCAGATGGTCCAGTTTAAGCATACACTAACGACTTGAAGAACTAGGCCACTCCTGAAGCAACATCCAAGAGCAGCCCTCGCACGACCTGCCGAATGCATGCACCTTGTTGGTCAACAAGGTGGACCGAATTGCCTATGGAAACAAATAAGATACTTAGACAGTCCTGCTATATCCCTCTATCTGCAGACCGCTCATGTGGCCGTCCAAAAGACCCTTAAACAACCCTAGCGTGCCTGCTCCCACCACCTTACTCAGCAGTGCATCCCACACCCCCACTACCCTTTGTGTGAAAAACTGCCCTCTAATATTCGTCTTATACATAGCCCCCCTCACCCTAAGGCCATGACCCCTCGTTCTATCCATTTCTAATGGTGGAAAAAGCTTACCATCATTTACTCTATCTATACCCCTTATAATCTTATATACCTCTAATAGATCCCCTCTCAGCCAACGTCTTTCAAGGGAAAACAACCCCAGTGCGTTCAATCTTTCCTTGTAAGACAGCCTTTCCATACCAGGCAGCATCCTGGTAAATCTCCTCTGCACTCTCTCCAAGGCCTCCACATCCTTCCGGTAGTACGGCGATCAGAACTGGACACAGTACTCCAAGTGAGGCCTAACTAACGTTCTATACACTTGCAACATTAGACTCCTACTCTTGTATTCTATACCTCTTCCTATGAAGGCTAACATACCATATGCTTTCTTTATCACTTTTTCCACCTGTACTGACACCTTCAGAGACTTGTGAACCTGCACCCCCAGGTCTCTCGGATAGTTTTACTTTTTATCCTATAACTCCCCTCTACATTATTCGGGCCAAAATGCATCACCTTGCATTTATCCAGATTAAATTCCATTTGCCATCTATCTGCCCAATCTACCAGCCTATCTATGTCCTGTTGTATTGCCTGGCACTGCTCCTCAGTACCCGCCAATCCAAGCATCTTAGTGTCATCAGCAAATTTGCTGATCACACCACCTACCCCCTCTTCCAAGTCATTTATGTAAACCACAAATAGAAGAGGTCCTAGTACTGAGCCCTGTGGCACACCACTAGTGACAGACCTCCAGTTGGAAAAAGAGCCTTTCACTACTACCCGCTGTCTCCTCCTCCCAAGCCAGTTCTCAACCCATCTACATACCTGGCCCTGTATCCCATGCGCCTTCACCTTTTCTATCAGCCTCCCATGAGGAACCTTGTCAAACGCCTTACTGAAATCCATGTAGACGACATCAACGGCTTGTCCTTCATCAACCGTTTTTGTCAGCTCTTCAAAAAATTCCACTAGATTCGTAAGGCATGACTTCCCCTTAATGAAGCCATGCTGCATATCCCTGATCAGATCGCAGCGCTCCAGATGTTCATACATCCTGTCCCTGAGGATCCTCTCTATTAGCTTACCTATAACTGAAGTCAAGCTCACCGGCCTATAGTTCCCTGGGTTATCCCTCTGACCCTTTTTAAACAACGGTACTACATTTGCTATCCTCCAGTCCTCTGGGACCTCACCTGTGCCCAAAGAAGAGACAAAGATTTGCGTCAGAGGCCCAGCAAGGTCATCTCTCACCTCCCTTAGCAGTCTGGGGTAAATACCATCAGGCCCCGGAGCTTTATAAGTCTTTATGCTACCTAAAAGCCCCAACACCTCTTCCCTCGTAATGATTATTTCCTTTAACGGGTCCTCAAATTTCTCAAAGCTGGCACCAGACATCAGGCCCCTCTCCCGCGTGAATACCGACGCAAAGTATTCATTCAGGATCTCCCCCGTTCCCTCAGGCTCTAAGCATAGTTCCCCTCCTCTGTCCCTGAGAGGTCCAATCTTCCCTCTAACCATCCTTTTGCTTCTTACATAGGAGTAAAATGCCTTAGGATTTTCCTTAATCCTACCTGCCAAAGCCATTTCGTGGCTCCTTTTTGCCTTTCTGACACCCCTTTTAAGATCCCGTCTACATTCTCTATATTCTTCCAGCGCTGTCTCTGTCCCCAGTTGCCTAGATCTAACGTACACCTCCCGCTTCTTCCTGACCAAGTCCTCAATATCCCTAGTAACCCACAGTTCTCTAATCCTACCTTTCCCATCCTTCCTCCTTACCGGCACGTGTCTTTCCTGCAAAGGTTTTAGTTTTCCCTTGAAAGACTCCCACGTGTACAGCGTCGACCTACCCTCGAAGAGCTTATCCCAGTCGGTATCCTTAAGATCCTGCCTAATCTGGCTGTATCTAGCCCTCCCCCAGTTTAACACCCTCCCCTTAAGGCAGACTTCATCTTTTTCCATTAATATCCTAAAGCAGACAGAGTTGTGGTCACTATTTGACACATGCTCTCCTACTACAACGTCAACCACCTGCCCTGGCTCATTCCCCAGAAGCAAATCCAGTATAGCCCCCTCTGTAGTCGGGCTATCCACATACTTCTCCAAGAACCCTTCCAAAACACACTGTACAAATTCCTCCCCGTCCACACCTTCCGCTCTGGGCACCTTCCAATCTACCCCAGGGAAATTGAAATCTCCCACTACAACCACCCTATTCTTCCTACACTTATCTAAAATGTCCCTACATATCCCTTCTTCCACAGCCCGCGGGCTGTTGGGCGGTTTGTAGTACACACCCAACATAGTAACCTCTCCCTTCCTATTCCTCAACTCCACCCATAGCGACTCAAATCCTAAGTCATCCATACCACCCTCCCTCTGCACTGCTATGATGTGATCCTTAACTAATAACGCCACTCCCCCTCCTCTCTTCAAACCACCTCTGTCATGCTTAAAACACTTATACCCTGGAATATTCAATTGCCAGTCCTGCCCCTCCTTTAACCACGTCTCAGTCACCGCCACCACTTCTAACTTCCTTGTGAACATTATTACCTTCAGTTCATCTGTTTTGCCAGTCACACTCCTCGCATTAAAACACATGCACTGAAGACCCTCAGGCCCTCTCTGATCCTCCTTCCTACCCTCTGGACTTACCCTGTCACCCATCTCTCTCCCACTCCCAGTTCCCTCTGTCTCCCCACACCCCCCTCCATATTAGTTTAAACCCTGCCGAAACACTCCAGCTAACCTCCCAGCTAAAATATGGGTACCCTTCCCAGACAACTGTTCCCCGTCCCTCTTGTATAGATGCCCCTCCCTCATGAAGACTTCCCAACGGTCTATGAATCTGAAACCCTCTGCCCAACACCAATCCCTCAACCACGCATTTAGTGGAGCACCTCATTATTCCTAACCCTATCAGTCCCGGGCATCGGCAGCAGCCCAGAGAATGCCACCCTGGAGGCCCTACACTTCAGCCGAGCCCCCAACTCCCTGAACTGCCTACGTATGTCCCCCCTGCACTTGGTTCCTACATCCTTCTCTCCTACGTGAACTATTACATCAGCCTTAGACCCTCCACTCTTCAAAATTCCCTCTACTCTCTCTGAAACATCCTGGACCCCTGCTCCAGGGAGGCAGACTACCATCCTGGAGTCCCGCATTTGCCCACAGAATTGCCTGTCGATCCCTTTGACCTTCCCATCCCCCACCACTATCTCACATCCCGCTTTCCTGCCGTCCTCCGGGGCATTCTGATCCCCCTCTCTACCTCAGCTTTTGCCCTACCCTTGATATTCTGGGATGCCTCCTCTGAGGTGATCTTAATGCCGTGACTCCTTTTCTTTTTCCACTTCCTATCTGTAACCCACCCATCCCTCCTCCTAGGCCCTGGGGTCCCCTCAGGACAATGGTCCCTATTCATTATCCCCTCATTCTCTCTGACTAAAAACATATCTTCCAATCTCAGCTCCAGCTGCCTCACCCGAGCCCTCAAACGTTGCAACTCTAAACACTTTGTGCATATGTGGGCTTTCGGGAGACGTGCTGCATCCAAGAATGTCCACATATGGCAACGAACACGCTAGGCATATGGGAGTCTTTCAAGGGAATACTGAAAATGTTGCAAGGAAAATATGTGCCTGCTAAGAGGGAAGATGGGAAAGGTAGGATTAGAGAGCCGTGGATTACTAGGGATATCGAGGACTTGGTTAGGAAGAAAAGAGAGGCGTATGATAGGTCAAAGCAGCTGGGAACGGAGCCAGCATTGGAGGAATATAGAGAGAGTAGGAGGGAGCTCAAACGGGGAGTTAGAAGGGCAAAAAGGGGGCATGAAATGGTTTTGGCGGATAGGATTAAGGAAAATCCAAAAGCTTTTTACTCCTATGTTAGGAATAAAAGGGTGGTTAGATTCTCCCTAATTTGTCTCAAATTTGGTTTCAATCCATAGATCTATAAACATTGACAGGGATCACGGGTAGAGATGGGAACATCGGGGCGGCAGCATGGGCTCATTGGGCCAAAGGACCTGTTTCCCATGCTGTTTCATTCTTTGTTCTTTGAAATTGTGGCCAAACCGTGGCTTTCAAGGGAAATTAGAGATAATATCAGATTAAGGAACAAGCATACAAATTGGCAAGAGAAGGCAAAGGCATGAGGATTGAGAGCAGTTTAAAATTCAGCAAAAGAGGGCCAAGAGATTGATTAAGAAGGAATAATGGAGGATGAAAGTAAGAAAGCGATGCATATAAAAACTGACTGTAAAAACATCTATAGATACAATACAGAGAAAAAAATTGACAAAAATGAATGTAGGTCTCTTATAGTCAGAAATGGAAGAATTCATTGAGGGGAATAAAGAAATGCCTGAGGAATTAAATTTGTACTTTGCTTCCATCTTCACAAAGGAAAATATGAATAATATACCAGAAGTGCTGAGAGAAACATGTTTTAATGAGAGGCTGAAGGAAATCAGCATTAGCAGAGAAATGGTTTTGGGGAAATTGATGGGATTGAAGTCGGATAAATCTCCAGGTTCTGATAAGTCCACCATTGAAAAAGGTAGGTAAAGAGAAAACAGGGAACTATGTATAGACCAGTGAGCCTAAAATTGGTATTGGGGAAGTTGCTAGAGTCTATTATTAAGGATTTCATAACTGTGCATTTGGAAGGTAGTGGTATAAATCAGACAAAGTCAGCATGGATTTACAAAAACATGCTTGATGAATCTATTGGAATTATTTGAGGATATAACTAGTACAGTTGAGAACCAAGGAGAACCAATAGATGTGGTTTAGGCTTTCAGGAGGCTTTTGACAAGTTTCACATAATAGACTACTATATAAAGTTAAAGCACATTGGATTGCAGGTAATGTCTTGAGATGGATAGAGAGCTGGTTCACGGATAGGATGCAGAGTTGGCCTAAATGGGTCTTTTTCTGTTTGGCAATCGGTGACTAGTGGGGTTCCACAGAGATTTGTGGTAGGACCCCAACTGTTCACATTATATATTAATGTTTTGGCAGACGGAACTGAATGTTTTATCTCCAAATTTACAAATGATACAAAGTTGTGTGCAAGGGTGAGCTGTGAGGAGGATGCAGAAATGCTTCAGTGTGATTTGGGCAGGCTGAGTGTGTGGGCATCTGCATGCAAGATGCAGTATAATGTGGATAAATGTGAGGTTTCTACTTCCATAGCAATAATGGAAAGATAGATTATTACTTGAATGGGTGTAAATTGAGAAAGTTGGATATTCAATGAGATCTTGAATTCCTCATGCTGAAAGTAAACATTTAGGTGCAGCAGGCAGTAAAAGAGGCAGATGGTAGCAAGAGGATTTGACTATAGAGATAAAGATGTTTTGCTACAAATGTACAGGACATTGGTAAGATCACATTTGGAATATTGTGTGCAGTTTTGATGCCCTTATCTGAGGGAGGATGTCCTTACTATAGACAGAGTACAGCAAAGGCTTTCTAGGCTGATTTCTGGGATGCAGTCCACGGAGAGACTAAGTCAGTTAGGATTATACTCACTGGAATTTAGTAGAGTGAGAGGAGATCTCATTGAAACTTGTAAAATTCTAACAAGGATAGACAGGGTAGATTCAGAAAGAATGTTCCCAATGGTGGAAGAGGCCAAAACTCAAGGTCATAGTTTGAGGATAAGGGCTAAGCTTTTTAGAACTGAGGTGAAGAGAAATTTCTTCAGCCAGAAGGTGATAAGTGTGTAGAATTCAGTATCACAGAATGTAGTTGATGCCAAAACATTGTGTCATTTCAGGAAAAAAAAATTGGACATAGTTCTTGGGGATAAAGGAATCAAGGGATATGGGGGAAAGGAGGAGGTGGTGGAAGCAGGCACTTTAGCAACATTTAAGAGGCAACTGGATGGTTACATGAATAGGGAGAGAATAGAGGGATATGGACTGAGTAAGGGCAGAATGTTTGTTTTAGTTTAGTTAGGGTATCATGATCAGCACAGGCTTGCAGGGCCAAAAGGCCAGTTTTTGTGTTGTACTTCGTTCTTTGAGTTTGTTCCGCCATTCAATTATGCCTGATAAGTTTCTCAACCCCATTCTCCTGTTCTTTCTGCTATAATCTTTGCTCCCTTTACCAATTGAGAGCCAATCACTCTTTGTCTTAAATATACTTAATAAAGGCCTCCACAGCCTTCTGTGGCAATGAATTCTACAGGTTCACCACTCTCTGGCTTAAGAAATTCTTCCTGATCTCAATTTGAAAGGAAATAATTTACATTTGATTTGATTTTGATTTGATTTATTATTGTCACATATATTAGTATACAGTGAAAAATATTATTTCTTGAATGCTATACAGACAAGGCATGGAATTCATAGAGAAGGAAAGACATGCAGAATGTAGTGTTATGGTCACAGCTAAAGTGTAAAGAAAGATCAACTTAATGCAAAGTAGGTCCATTAAAAAGTCCGATAGCAACAGGGAAGAAACTGTTCTGGTTGGTACATGCCATCAGACTTCTGTATTTTTCCCTGATGGAAGAAGGTGGAAAAGAATATGTCCAGGGTGCATGGGGTCCTTGAATCCGAGGCAGCAGGAAGTGTAGTCAGAGTCAATGGATGGGAGGTTGGTTTGCATGACAGGCTGGATTTTATACAAAGAACAAAGAAAAGTAGAGCACAGGAAAAGGCCCTGCAAGCCTGTGCCAATCGTGGTGCCTGCCTAAACTAAAACCATATGCGCTTATCGTCTATATCATTCCATTTCCATTTTATTCATGTGTTTGTCTAGTTGCCTCTTAAATACAGCTATCATACTTGTTCCCATCATCTCCCCAGGCAGTGTGTTCCCCACATTCACCACACTGTAAAAAAAACCTTGCAAAACAAAGAACAAAGATCAAAACAGCACAGGAAACAGGCCCTTCGACCCAACGAACCCACGCCGCCACCCCGATGTTCCCACCTCTACCCACGATCCCTGTCCATGTTTATAGATCTATGGATTAAAAACCAAATTTGAGACAATTTAGGGAGAATTTGTTCTGTCAATTAGCCTAAGAGCACATTTTTGGGATATGGGAGGAAACCGGAGCACCCAGAGAAAATCCACGCAAGCACGGGGAGAATGCGCAAACTCCCACAGACACAGGCCCAAATCCATGTATCTGCATAGTACAGCGATAGTCACTGAGCTGTTGTGTTGCCCATCAAATGGTCCAGGTCAAGCGTACACTAACAACATGAAGCACTAGGATACTCTCAAAAGAAATCCAAGAGCAGTCCTCTCACGACCCATCGCGTGTATGCCCCTTGTTAGACAATAAGGTGGACCAAAGTAACTTTACTAATATTGATTGGAATAGCTATAGTTCTAGCTCGTTAGAGGGATCAGTTTTTGTACAAAGTGTGCAGGAAGGTTTTTTGACTCAGTATGTAGATAGGCCAACTAGAGGTGAGGCTACATTGGATTTGGTGCTGGGCAATGAGCCAGACCAGGTGTTAGACTTGGAAGTTGGCGAACATTTTGGTGATAGTGACCACAATTCGGTTACGTTCACCTTAGTGATGGATAGGGATAGGCATGAAGCTGGGGGCAGTAGTTAGAGCTGGGGGAATGGTAATTATGAGGCCATAAGGAGGGAATTAGGGTGCATAGGTTGGACTAGGAAACTACAGGGACTGGGAACATCTGGAATGTGGAGCTTATTCAAGGAGCAGCTGCTGCGTGTCCTTGATAAGTTTGTCCCTGTCAGGCAAGGAGGAAATGGTCAAATAAGGGAACCATGTTGTACTAGAAAAGTTAATTCGCTGGTTAAAAGGAAAAAGGAGGCTTATGTCAGGATGAGGCTTGAAGGCTCAGTTAGTGCACTGGATAGCTATAGATTAGCCAGGAGGGAACTAAAGAGTGAGTTCAGGAGAGCTAAAAGGGGACACGAGAAGACTTTGGCTGATAGGATCAAGGAGAATTCTAAAGCTTTCTTTAGATATGTTAAGAATAGAAGATTGGTTAGGGCAAGATTAGGGCCAGTCAGAGACAGCAGTGGGAAGTTGTGCGTGGAGCATGAAGAGATTGGAGAGGCACTGAACAAATATTTCTCTTCGGTATTCACGCAGGGAGATGTAAATGTAGTTGTAGAGAACACTGGGATACAGGGTTGCAAACTGGAAAGTATTGAAGTAGATAAGGAGGATGTGCTAGATATTCTTGAGGGTTTGAAGTTAGATAAGTCCCCTGGGCCGGACGGGATTTACCCTAGGATTCTCTGGGAGGCGAGAGAGGCGATTGCAGAGCCTCTGGCTCTGATCTTCAGGTTGTCGTTGGTTACGGGTACAGTGTCGGAAGGACTGGAGGAAAGCAAATGTGGTCCCATTGTTCAAGAAGGGGTATAGAGACTTTCCGGGGAATTATAGGCCGGTGAGTCTTACTTCTGTTGTGGGCAAAGTATTGGAAAGAATTATTAGGGATAGGATTTATAGTTATTTAGAGAGAAATGAATTGATTGGGGATAGTCAGCATGGTTTTGTGAAGGATAGGTCGTGCCTTACTAACCTTTTGAGTTTTTTGAAAAAGTGACCAAAGAGGTGGATGGGGGTAAGGCAGTTGATGTGGTATATATGGACTTTAGTAAGGCGTTCGATAAGGTGGCCCATGGAAGGCTTCTGCAGAAAATGCAGATGTATGGGATTGAGGGTGATTTAGCTAATTGGATTAGGAATTGGCTAGCTGATAGAAGACAGAGGGTGGTGGTTGATGGAAGTTATTCATCGTGGAGTTCGGTTACAAGTGGTGTACCTCAGGGATCTGTTTTGGGCCCCTGCTGTTTGTAATTTTTATAAATGATCTGGATGAGGGTATTGAAGGATGGATTAGTAAATTTGCAGATGACACTAAAGTTGGAGGAGTGGTAGATAGTGAAGAGGGGTGTTATAGTTTGCAGAGAGACTTGGACAAGTTGCAGAGCTGGGCCGAGAGGTGGCAAATGGAGTTTAATGCGGGAAAGTGTGAGGTAATTCACTTTGGCAGGAATAACAAATGTGTACAGTTTAGGGCTAATGGTAGGACTCTTAATAGTGTTGAAGAACAGAGGGATCTTGGTGTATATGTGCATAGATCCCTGAAAGTTGGCAATCAAGTCGATAAGGTAGTTAAGAAGGCATATGGAGTCTTAGCTTTTATTGGTACGGGGATTGAATTTCGGAGCCGCAACGTCATGTTGCAACTGTACAAAACTCTAGTGCGGCCGCAATCCAGGCAACATCCTTGTAAATCTCCTCTGCACCCTTTCAATAGCTTCCACGTTCTTCCTATAGTGAGGCGACCAGAACTGCGCACAGTACTCCAAGTGTGGTCTGACAACGGTCCTATAAAGCTGCAGCATTACCTCCTGACTCCTGAACTCAATCCCTCGATGAATGAAGGCCAGTACACCGTAAGCTTTCTTAACCACATCCGCCACCTGGGAGGCCGATTTGAGAGTCTTATGGACCCGGACCCCAAGATCCCTCTGCTCTTCCACATAGCTAAGACTCCTACCTTTGATAGTGTACTCATTCATCCCGTTGGATCTGCCAAAATGGACCACTACACATTTATCCGCGTTGAAGTCCATCTGCCACTTCTCCGCCCAGTCTTGCATCCTGTCGATGTCCTGCTGCAACTTTTGACATCCCTCCAAACCATCCACAACACCACCGACCTTCGTGTCATCGGCGAACTTACTCACCCATCCTTCCACTTCCTCATCCAGGTCATTTATGAAAATGACAAACAGCAAGGGTCCTAGAACAGATCCCTGGGGCACTCCACTGGTGACCGACCTCCATGCAGAAAAAGAGCCATCCTCTGCCTTTTGCAGGCAAGCCAGATCTGGATCCACAAGGCCAACAATCCAGAAGATTGTTGGGTGCAGACTCGATAGGCTGAATGGCCTCCTTCTGCACTGTGGAGATTCTATGATCTGCGCTCGCACATCCTGTTCCTTTCTACTTCCACAGCCTTTAGTCTGATCCAGAGTTAGCCCTCTTTGCTAGAATTTTGCTAGTATTTTCACTTTGGTGGTGCTTTTATGAATACGAATTAGGCTACAAGTTCGAATACTTCAGATTACTATATGCATCAACACTAAAAATGGTCACAAAGATTTTCCCCATTTCGAATGAAATTAAGCAAAAACTATGAATTTATTACTCTTCATTTAGACAGAAGGAAAAAGGGAAGATTCATGTGAAGCTGCAAAGGCATTGATGAAGTGAAGGAAACTTTGGAAAGAGTAAATAACAAGTTTCCAGTAATTGTGATGTGCAAGGAGGGCGAGAAATAGGTTAATGGAGCAGGAGGGTCTCAGGAAAATGTGGCCGGAGGAGCTCAGGAAGGTAGGGAATGGTGAGACCATGAATAGATGAAGTCAAGAATTGTAGTAGATTCTCTGGGTGCATGAAATAACACTACTTTGTGGCAATCAGGATAATGAATAGAGACTGCAATGTTCTAGATAATTTGCTGTTGATGGGAAAGTGGAAGGGATGAACTCAGCAAGTGACAACTGTTGGAAACAAAGTAGTATTTTGGAGTATTGATGATCACATTTGTAGAGCTGAGGTTGATAAGATTGATAGTGAATGCCAATGACCATTATGCATTTGTGGAAATAAAAACTGAATTCTCAGACAGCAGGTGGGGATAATGGAAAATGACTGTACAAGAACTAGTGGAGGTTTTGAACTGGTAATTGAGTAGGAATCCCCTTTCAGTACATGACCAACCAGGTGCTCCTTATTCCTGGTATGGCTTGTTCCCCCTTCTGTCATATTTATGGACTAGAAAAATAAGTGCACTTGTCCTTATGTAATAACTATAACACAGTAAAATGTTCAAGACACTAAAAAGGGATGTTAAAAAAATTGGACACTGTTACATTAGGGCAGATGATCAAGTTTTGGTCTAGCAGATAGATTTTAAGGAATGACTTAATTACATAGAGATTTACAACATAGAAACAGGCCTTTCAATCCAACTTGTCCATGCCGCCCTCTTTTTTAACCATCGAGTTAGTCCCAATTGCCCACATTCCTCTATACCCATGTAACTGTCTAATTGCTTTTGAAAAGACAAAATTATATCCACCTCTATTACAATTTCTGCAGCTTGCTCCAGACACTCTCAGCCCTCTATGTGAAAGAATTGCCCCTCTGGACCCTTCTCTATCTCTCTCCCTCACACCTTAAATCTGTGCCCTCTAATTTTAGTCTCCTCCATCTTAGGCAAAAAATGTTAACTATCTAACTGATGAGCTATATCCCTCATTATTTTTATAACCTTCTATAAGATCATCGCCAGGTCTGCTATGCTCCAGGGAAGAGATCCCAGTTTATCCAGGCTCTGCTCACAACTCAAATCATCAAATCCCAGTAGCATCCTAATAAATCTTTCCTGCATTCTTTTCAGTTTAATCATATCTTTTCTAAAATAGGTGACCAGAACTGAAGACAGGAATTCAAATGCAATGGACCAGTGCTTTACCAGGCAATATGAAGGCTCCAGCAACAAGTGTGTCACTTGAGGTTGTAATTGGAAGGCTTTCAGAAAGGTTTGGAGGTAATTGCAGAGAAAGGGAAGAGTGAGGTCATATAGGGTTTTGAAAATGAGAATTTTAAAGATATATTAATTACAAGGAAATCTTTGTAGGTCAATGCATATATCTCAAGTTAGATGGTCAACTTGAAAAGTAATGGAAAGCATGACTGGATGCAATAATGAGGTTTCAACTGCAACTGAGTGAAAATGTGAAGGACTTGGGCAATGTTATATAGGGTGAAATAGATCACGTTAGAAATGGCACAGATTTAAGCTTAGAAACTTATCTTGGATCAAATATGACACCAAGGTTGGGAACATTCTGGGTCAGCTGGCAGTGAGACGGATGGGGGTCAATGGTTGGGGAATGAAGTTTGTGGCAGAAACTGGAAATGAGAGATTAAAAGAGGTGGAGGTAGCTTACAAGGGTGTAAGTACTTGGGGTGAGGCAGGAGAGAAACCAGATGATATTATTTCAGAGCTAAAGTCGGAGGGAAACATCAAGGAAGTTTTACCCAGGAGGGCTGGTTGAAGAGAGGGGAGAAGCAGATAATCTGATTATCTCATCCAATGACAAAAACATCAATGAGCTTCCTGCAGAGCAAAGCTACCAGAGGCTATCTTTGTAGTTCAGCAAATGACAACAGGATATGTTGTATGTGATATGTGATCCAGCCAGATATGCTAATCCAACTGAATACTATTCAAGTCTGTGTCCCTTGGATGTCGTGGCGATGAGGGTCATATTGGAGAAATTGGTAAGAGGAATCATGGCTTTAATGAAGATTAAAATGAAATATAGTTATGTAGTAGCTGCAGAAATAGAGGATGCAGAGCTAGACTGAGATTTTCAAAGTGCAATTGTAAGTGAATTTTTCCTAGAGTGGGCAAGGAAAGGGGTTATGGATAGAAAGCGAAACAAGGAAGAGTTCAGACATGGTCTTATCTAGAATTGATGTACTAAGAGGAGCAAAACCGAGCGAATAAGGTCAAGTGGGCTAGCTGTGATGAGATTTCATGAAGGGGATTTTAAGGAAGGATAAGAAGGCAGTTAACTCAGATGGGAGAGAGCATGGAAAATGGAAGTTGTAGAATTAATTCAGCAAAGTTGCTCAGTGTGGACACTGAGGGAGGAAAGAAATCCTCAGATGAGTGGTAGAGAATAAAGATTTTAAATGAGAGAGCAGATGAAGATACTCAAACGAAGAAGAAATGATCAGATAGTCCAAGGTGTGATTTTACGATAAGGACGTCAGTTGCTATGGTAGTTTAGAATCATAGAAACCCTACAGTGCAGAAAGACGCCATTTGGCCTATTGAGTCTGCACCAACCACAATTCCACCGTGGCCCTATCCCCATATCCCAACATATTTACCTGCTAATCCCCCTAACCTATGCATCTCAAGACACTAAGGGGCAATGTTAGCATAGCCAACCTAACTGCCACATCTTTGGACTGTGGGAGGAAACCCTGAGGAAACCCACACAGACATAAGGAGAACGTGCAAACTCCACACAGTGACCCAAGCCGGGAATCGAACCCAGGTCCGTGAAGCAGCAGTGCTAACCACTGTGCTACCGTACCACCCTAGTTTGGTTGGGACAAGTGGTGGGGAAGCTTCATTTTGGGGAAAGTCATCACTGCATGTATTTTTTGGATCAATAAAGGTACCAGGCAAGTGGGGCATATTTGGTATCATAATGACATGCTGGCATATTATCCAAAACTAAAATCAATAAAATTTTACAAAAGTCACTGGTTAAAAGTTTTTTTATTTCCTCAGATAAGTTTTCTGTTCACAGTGTTTTGATTTCACCAAAGTGAAAGTCTCAGTAGAACACTCCTTAAGCAACCTGACAATATGTGAAGTGAAAGGAATTCAAAATCCTATGTTTTGCACCAGAGGTAAAAAATATAATCATGTTTAATATGGGGCCTCAGCAGAGACACTTAGATTATGTAACTTGGGGACATAATTTTGTCATAGGAATAGATTGCTAATGTGGATTAGCTGGCTTATTACTATTACCACTAAATTTGCACTTGTTTGTTTTCATTAAAAAATGAAACTTACATTGTTTAACAGCCAATCTACAATGCCAATTTTTCTCATGGTTGGGCAAATTTGAAAATAACCCAGATACTTTTTGAATCCAATGATGTACAACTAGGCAAAACAGATGAGAAAAGAACTTGCACTGTATTATGCCTAACATGAGTTCAGGTGGTCCCAAAGCACTTTGCAACCAATGTAGTATTTTTGAAGTGTACTCACAGTTGTAGAAAATATGGAAACCAATTTGTGCACAAGCTCCCACAAACAGGAATAATAGATTATCTGATCATTATATTTAAAAATGGTGGTTGGTTGAGGGATGAATATCGTCCAGGACACCATAGAGAACTTCCCTGAAGTGTCATGGGGATTTTTTACACCCACTCAAGAGGGCAAATGAGGACCCCAGTTTAACATCTCATCCAAAAGACAATACTGCATTACAGTATCAGCCTAGATTTTACAATCAGATCCATGAAGTAGATCTTCAACCTACAACTTCTGGTCAGAGGCCAATTGACCTATAGGCACCATGTCAAAGAAATAAAGATCTGGATTTATATCGTACCTTTCTAAACTTTAGAATCCCAGAGCCCTTCATAATCAAAGGAGGGAATTTTATGCACCTGAGGCAAGCTCATACAGTAACTCTCCAACTCAGTGCTCCTATCCGAAACATGCTAATCACACATGATATTTTAAACAAATTGTTTAAAAAAATAAGTGAAGCTAAAACCTGCAATTTAGATTGCCATGATATTTACAAATAACTAAAAAAATCCTGCAGGTATCGATGTACAAATAATGTTGATCTCCTCAATGTGAAAATTTACTGACCAACACAAACTCAGTGTGGTTTGTAAATAAGAAAATAAGATTTTAACAATCAACATGCTAAATTACAAATAAATTGGCCTACCAAAACTTACTGTACACAATCATTTTGCAGATTTTTAAATAACTCCAAATGATCTGTGATTGGAATGAAATTGCAGAAATTACAAGAGCAATTCATTTAGTTTCAATAAGCTAGCTTGGTCCTAGAGACTTAAGGTTAAGGAGCACATGTATAAAAATCATGACTTGCAGTAATTGAAAAAGGCAGATTATTAGCTTGGTCAAAAACATGCAAAAATAAGCACAAAAAATTTTGAACACAAAATTTCTGTGCACTCATTACCTTTTTAAAATCTGCAAAATCCAAGATTTGAGAGTTTACAGAAGTAGGGTTGAAATAATTGTCTTTTTAAAATGTTTTATATTGTTATATTAAAGATTCAAGATTACAAAATCAGGATTTATTTCAGGGGAATGCTCAATCAAGATGGAGTAATTCAGCCGTGGAGCCAGTCTCTTCCTAAAGCAGTCCATGGTAAATACGCCGAACCCCTCTCACACTTGTTATATATCTTTGGTGAAGGACAACATGGAAATTTGTTCAATTTTAAATGGCAGCTAACAAAGCTAAATTATTGCAATGGAAAAAAGAATTTATACAAAAAGTAGTACATTTATACATCATGCTCAAGGAACTAGACCATCTTGACTGTATCATAACATAGTATGCGGACAATCATTTGAAAACACTGATTTTATTGCCAATATCAAGGCAGTCTGCAATGGGTGACGTGCATTAGATTACAGAGACATTTACATCACAATAAAGCAGAACAATTTAACAATTTAGGTGAGTGCTTCTCCAGTTCTGTGGAAGTTGGTTCAAGGGGCTGAAGCATCCTCAGCGAACATAGGCTCAGTTCTCTTCAGATCTGAAATAGTATCTCACAGGAGGACCTGGCAGGTCTTCATCACCATCGGATTCAGGTGCAAATGACACTGTCAAATCAACATATTTTCTCTCTGACGCCGGTTTCACTAACTTCTGCATTCTGCAGTGGAAAAGCAAATACTTTAATGTAAAATTTTGAATAGTTGAAGTTTAATCAAAGATTTGGATACCACCCACCCCTTTCCTAGCTCAGCCAAAAGATACAAAAGATCACAAGTGTTCTACAAGTGCACCCTGTAGATTGGGAATGACTGATTGATAAAAATTGGACAGGATGCTGGGAAAATACCTCTAGCATTCTCCAACTTGTACTGTGAGATTTCTCGTAGTCATCTAAAGGGATCAAATGGGGCATTGGCTAAACTCATCTAGAAAATGGCATCTTCAACTTTGTAAAACTCTTCCAGATTTGTACTAGAGTGCAGAACTTAAAGTTGGCTGACATTTTCCACTTTCGTGCTCGTCAACCCATAATTAAAACAAACAAGCATAAGGTCATAGATTGCCTTGTGCAGAAGTGGAAACCTTGGGACATTCTGTTCCAGTGAAAATTCTCAAAACACAACGATCGTCCTCTGTGACAGGCCTGATATGGGGTGTCTAAATGGAGACAAAACTAAATTTCCATCAGACCTCTAAGTAACTAACTTGTACTGAATTTTCACTTTCCATTCATCTCTCAGAACCAGTGATGGCACAATCAAATCCATTTTTGCATAAAAATCATACTCCTGATTTGACTCTCAACAGTTTGAGAAGAAAACTAGATATTGGAAAAGATGATTAACGAAATGTTTACAGCTATATATACATGTCATGAATTTAGTCCATTTGAATCAGATAAAGCTGGAGAGAGTGCAGAGGAGGTTTACCAGAATGCTGTCTGGTATGGAAGGTCTGAGTTACGAGGAGAGGTTAGGCAAATTGGGGCTCTTTTCCTTAGAAAGACATAGACTTAGAGGAGATCTAATAGAGGTGTACAAGATTATGAGGGGTATAGATAGAGTAAACAGGATTAAGCTTTTTCCTAGGATGGACTCAAATAGCACAAGGGGTCACGGACTTAGGGTGAGGGAGGTAAGGTATAATTTGGATGCTAGAGAGAGTTTTATCACACAGAGGGTGGTGGGGGTATGGAATGCACTGCCAAGTAAAGTGGTGGAGGCAGGTACTCTGGAGTTATTTAAGAAATACTTAGATGGGCACATGAACAGAATGGTAATGGAGGGGTATAGAAAACTGATTTAAAATAGGGATCATGAGCCTTGGGAGTTCCCTGGGAAGTGTGTAAATTGTCGATGATATTGATGTATTTGTTTTATCCTACAGGTACTTCGGTCTGCCTTGTTGTCTAACAAGGGGTGTACACGCAATGGGTCATGAGAGGGCTGCTCTTGGATTTTTGAGAGTATCCTAGTGCTTCACGTCGTTAGTATACACTTGACCTGGACCATTTGATGGGCAACACGACATCTCAGTGACTATTGCTGTGCTGTGCAGATACATGGATTTGGGCCTATGTCTGTGGGAGTTTGCGCATTCTCCCCATGTTTGCGTGGGTTTTCTCCGGGTGCTCCGGTTTCCTCCCACATCCCAAAGATGTGCTCTTAGGCTGATTGGCAGAACAAATTCTCCCTAAACTGTCTCAAATTTGGTTTCAATGCATAGATCTATAAACATAGACAAGGATCACAGGTAGAAGTGGGAACATCGAGGTGGCGGCGCAGGCTCGTTGGGCTGAAGGGCCTGTTTCCCATGCTGTTTTGTTCTTTGTTCTTTTACTCTTTTTGAACATATATTCCCCAGGTCACAAATAATCAGATTGAATAAATTTCCCTCTAACACAGCCAAACATTGTGCCTTACCTCCAATATCAGAATAGCAACCCAGCTGCAACGGTTATTTCTATTTCTCTCGTGGTCATTCTGCACCATTTCTAAACGAGATTGTTCAGTGATGCTGATTTGTGTTGTGTGCGAACTATCCTAGATTGTTTCATCCCACATCCACAAGAGCAAAAACTGTGGGAAAATTTCACCCTATCACTTTGTCTGGTTTACAAACTAGGATATGGATGTGGTAGCTGCCTTCAGCCTGTGGCAGCCCAGTGACTAATACATTGTAGTACTTATTCAACAACTACTCTATTAACTATTTTACTAAATCAATTCCACCTTATTATTTGCAATTTACTTACGTTAGTTTCAGTCGCTTCACGTGTCCTGGCATGACTGGTACATACAACATCTTTACTCCATGAACCACCATAGTGGGCTCAATACTGTACCTCTCCTGTAATGAAGGGAAGTAATCTCCATTATAATATAAACAAATCTGAAATCAATAATTAAACCTTTGCTCCCAGCATTTCACCCAAATTTAATCTGATTTGGTGTTAGCTGTAGTTCAGTGACAGAATTCTTGCCTTTGAGTCAGAATTATGTAGACACAACTCCAACTTCAGAGACTTGAAGGCGTAATTTGGACTGACATTTCAATGCATTACTGAGCGAGAGATGTTTAATGCAAGCAAATGTGGCCTCACTTTAAGAAGGCAGTAACTTCCCAAGGCAATCTTCAAAGAGAAATAGGGTAGTCCTCCTTAGTGTTTTGGTCAATATTTACCCCTCAACCAAACCTAAAACAGATGATTTCTTTCATTCAAAGATAAAATACTCTAGCTGCTGGAAATAAAACAGAGAATGTTGGAAATAATCAGCATATGAGAGAGAGAAAAACAGTTAACTTATTAGATCTGTGAACTTCACTGAAAAAGATTAGAAATTCTCATAGCCTATTAAAATAAGACTCAAGTTGGATCATTTGGAATTAATAGTGAAAAGGTTAATCAGTCAGAACTCCAAAACTCTGACAAAAAAAGTGGAAAGTTGTGACAAAAAAAGTGAGAATCTGTAGAAAGGAGAATTAAGTATTAATTTTAATGATGAAGTTCTTGATGAAATGGAAGAAGTGAGATTTTAAAAGGCAGATTGTAGGTGCACAGCAGCATGAAATGGACAAATAAGATTCTGTGATTCAAATATAAAAGGCATGAATCACAAACTAACACAGCTGAAGTACTGTGCTTGATTTCGACACCCTATTACTTTGAAACAATAGAACAGTAATAGTAAGAATTGGCGGCATGGTTAGCTGCCTCACAGCACCAGGCACCTGAGTTTAATTCCCACCTTGGGTCACAGAAAGTGACCCAATGCACATTGTCCCCATTTCTTTCTTTCTCCAGGTGCTCCAGTTTCCCCTCTCAGTCCAAAGATATGCAGGTTAGATTGATTGGCCATACTAAATTGACTCTAGTGTCAGGATTAGCAGCATAAATGTATTGCAGGAACAGGGCCTGCTGGGATTGTGGTTGATGCAAACTTGATGGGCTGAATGGCTGTCTCCCACATTGTGGAGATTCTATGATGAAAATGCTTATTTTTGATCGAAGTGGTGTTTGAGAAATGACGAAACCAATCACACCATGTTTGAGATTCTGCAAATCCAGCCAAACTACAACAGACATCCATTCTGTTTGTCCAAAATGAAGTACACATTCTCACCACAGAAAAATAAATTCCAAAAATCTAGGCACTGGTTGGCAAAGTCAAGACTAAAAATTTCACAAGTGAACACAGGATACTGCTGGAATTTAACCAGCTAATGGCAAGCAGTTTACGAGTCAGATATGTTGGTAAGCATCTGCTGCTTCACTAGAAGAAAACCAGCTTGCAGGATGTTTGGGAGCCAAGTGGAAAGAATTGCAAACCTGAGTGATTGGTCTACTTCTCCAGATACCCACACTCTTCCAAATCAAGATATTCCACAATGTTTTAATAATCTTTGCTACCTCATGTTTTCAACACAGCAAGAAGTTTGATCACTGGCTTCAGCTGGAGTGGTGTATTCAATTCAAGGCATCACACCTTTAGAGGCATATCAAGGCCTTGGAGCAGATGCAGAGGAGAATTACTAGAATATCAGCAAGAAGAACTTCAGTTATGTGGTGAAACTAGAGAATTTCTCCTTAGACTGGATAAAAATGGTTCAATTTTATGAGCCGTCTTGATATAGTAAACAAAGAGAAAGTTTCCAATGGCAGGAATGGGTGAAACAAAGAAACTCATTTAAGATGTAGAAGAACCAAAGGCATGGAGGAGGATTTATTTTTATGTATAGTGGGCAGCGTGGTGGCACAATAATTAGCACTGTTCCCTCACAGCACAAAGGACTTGGGTTCAATTCAGGCTGTGGATCACTGTATATGCCGAATTTGCACATTCTCTTCGTTTCTGCATGAGCTTCCTCCGGGTACACCAGTTTCTCCCATATTTCAAAGATGTGCAGGTTACGGGGACTGACCATGCTAAATTGCCCCTTAGTATCCAAACATGTGTAGAGTAGGTGGATTAGCAATAGTAAATGCGCAGGGTTAACATGGAAGGGAAGGCCTGGGTGTGATACTCTTTTGGAATGTCAGTGCAGACTCAATGAGCCAAATGACCTCTTCTGCACTGTAAGGATTTATGGACTTCTGAGTTATGATGATCTTGTTTGCACTGCCTGGAAGAATGATGGAAACAGATTTAATACTGCCTTTAAAAACGAATGTATATATACTTGAAAGGGAAGTACAAATTGAGTTATGGGAGAGGAACTGTCAAATGGGGCTAACTGGTTAGCTGTTCCAGTGGCAATGAAATTCCAGATTATCAGGTTTCAAGGAGAGTTCAAAGGCACATTTACATAATTACTTTTTTAACTTGAGAGAAGTACTAAAGTCACAGTGTTTCTCCATAGGCTGTATCTAATCTACCTTCAGTGTGCACCTGCATGAGGCTCTTTTGGAAAATCCGCTCCAGCCTACTGGATTTGATATCATGGCAGTTGCCAAGTACAGTATTGCTGTGCAATGTTCTCTGCAATTATGCACATTACTACTAAATAGTTTACAAAGTATTCACTTGGAAGGATAGAATGGAAACAAAGGAGGCCATTTGGCCCGTCATGCCACATCAAATGTGAAATTAAAAGCATTTGGATAAAGTTGGTTTCTTACTCGTACGGCATTTATGAAATTTAATAGTGTGAAATCCTCTCTTCCAAAAATGGTCCATCTATCCCAGATTGTAAATGATATTTCATTCCTATTTGAAAAGAAAGTTAGATTTTAGAACAATATTATTAAACTAGTTGTCCATTCTTACGCAATGTTGGCGTGCTGAGATGGAGAAGGCATACCAATCAGTTTGGTTCAGTGATATATTAGAGGTCTGTGAATTGCACACTCTCTGAAAAAAGATACAGCTTCCTCTACTGGCATCTTGATCTAGCTGAGTTTATGCCTTAAATCCCTTTAATGCTGAATGATTGAGGATTAAAAGTTAATTTTTAAAAAAGATTTATATTTTGTTTGGTGATTTGTACAGTATAGACCAAAGGTGTGTTAGTGTGAGTTCAATGGAACAACTTTATGGCTGATTAATTCCAACTAGACATTGAGAACGTATTCTAGTAACTTACTGCTTTGAACCAAGCTCAGAGCTCTAGGCCGCAGTTAGTAACCATTAAGAAAAAATGCTTATAATCTCCTCTTTCTGCTGGAGCAAAAATGCTTCTAAAAAAGTAAGGCTGCACTCTAGACACTCTTGCTGCTAACTGTACTAGTAAAGTTTAGATATTGGTAGTTTTCCATATAGTTTCTTCTTTATTTTACAATTTAAGAAATTATATTATCCTTTTCCAATATAATTTATTGAATTCAATCACTACTATATTCTGCCCTTTCTCCCATCATCTTTCAGAGAAGAATGTGCAAATTCCACATAGTCCCTGAGCCCTTGGTGCTGTGAGGCAGAAGTGCTAACTGCTGTGCCACTTTTTCCTTAACTTCCTTTCCACTTCAAGTATTTCAAAATGTTTTAACCATGCTCATCTCCTTTCAAATTTCTCCCTCACTGCTTATAATGCAAGAGCAATTTTACCCTGTAAAGGGCTGAAAAGTACTTTCCTTATATGACAATTTTAACCTCTGACTTGGCAATCTTAACTGTCCATAAGTGCGCCATGATATAAAATACAGACATGTTAGTAACTCAAAAATAATTTGGGGATTGATATTGCACCTACCAATCAAATCAAAGCAGCCAAGAGAAACTGCACACCGGACACAACACTATCTATTCCTATCTTTCATTTATGTAACTTAGCAGGAAGCATGTCTTGGATGCAGCGTTATTTTTTTGGAAGCATTTTTGCTCCAGCTCTTAAGCATAAATTTGATACAGCTGACCAGATTTAGTTGAACATTGCATACAGAATCCTGTACTTCAAAATCATACCAACCTTTTGCCCCTTTGGATTTTTTTAATATGTTAAAGGCATTTTTTCTTCATGGTTGCTAACTGTGGCCTAGGCTCTGAGCTTGGTTTAAAGCAGCAAGTTACTAGAGTACATTTTCAATGTCTAGCTGGAATTAATCAGCCATAAATGTTTCACTGAACCCACACTAACACACCTTTGGTCTATATTGTACAAATCACCAAACAAAATATAAATCTTTTTTAAAGATTAACTTTTAATCCTTCAATCATTCAACAGATGGAGTGAAGAATAAAGAACAGTATAGTACAGGGCCTTCAGCTTTCCAAGTCTGTGCTGATCACATTTACCTATCTAACCACTTATATCCCTCTATTCCCCATTTGTTCATACGCCTATCAAGACAAGTCTTAAATGTGGCTAATGTAACTGTCTCACTTGCCAGTGCATTCCAGGACCCCAACACCTTCTCCGTTGGAACTTTCCCCCCAGCCCACCCTTATTTTGAACTTGTACCCCCTTGTCATTTTTGCCCTGGGAAAAAGCTTCCAATTGTTCACCCTATCTATATCTTTCATAATTTTACAAATTTCTATCAGGTTGCCCTCAGCCTCCAGGGAGAACAGTTTATTCAATCTCTTCTCATAGTTAATATCCTCCATACCAGGCAGCATCCTGGTAAACCTTTTTTGCACTCTCTCCAAAGCCTCCATATCCTTCTGATAGTATGGTGAACAGAATGGGACACAGTATTTCAAAAGTGGCCTAACCAACATATTATACAACTTTTAGACTCGATGCCCTAGCCAATTAAGGCAAGCATGCCATATGCTTTTTTCACCACCTTTTCCTTCGCCTATGAATATTAAAACACAAATTTGCTTTTGAATACAGTAAAAAGTTTGCTGTTTTAACATTTTGTATGATATACAGAGAGCCCTGTATTGTTGGTTGCTTTCCTGAAAATCGCAATTCATAGGTTTTCATAAAAACCAATGTTAAATTCCTTCAGACATTTCTCATCTGGAAAAAAACAATATATAAGTTGAAATACTGTACTTATTTGTATGCAGCATTTTTAGCTGAAC
Organism: Sphyrna mokarran; assembly: GCA_024679065.1. Lineage (NCBI taxonomy): Eukaryota > Metazoa > Chordata > Chondrichthyes > Carcharhiniformes > Carcharhinidae > Sphyrna > Sphyrna mokarran. The sequence goes on from JAGIQG010000006.1 coordinate 101,939,498, forward strand.
TAACTTGCAAAATAAAATACTTTACTAAACAGAAAGTAAATATACTTTGTAAAATTACTTTTAGACTGGCCAGGCTCCACCTAGTGACAGAAGTTGGGTCAAATGCAATTGAAGTCCCAGGACTATCTGCACTGACTGACTTCTGCCATTAGATGGCTCTCTTTAGTGCAATTTCAGAGCAGGAACTAGCAGCCAGGAGCCAAACAAGGACCATGGAAACAAATCCTGGAGACTAAGGTAAGAATAGGGTGGGAGTGCATGAGGCAAAGCTGGAGGGAAGCAATGCTGGGAGGCAAGACTGCGAGCAAGGAGAAAAAGGACTGAGGGCATGAGTGTTCGTACTGCATGAAACGTTATGTGAACAAATAGGCCACAGATGAAGAAGTCTACAGCAAATAACATTAAAGAGAAACTGACAGTATTAAATGGATATTTGATAATATTAATGATATAAATAGGGAAAAGTTTAGAGACGTGTGAGGCAAGTTTTTTAACATAGAAGATGGTGAGTGTCTGGAATGCGCTGCCCGGGGAAGTGATTGGAACAGGTACGATAGCAGTATTTAGACGAATACACGAATAGGATGGGAATGGAAGGATATGGATTCCGTAAGCGCATACGGTTTTAGTTTGGACAGGCATCATGGTTGGCGCAGGCTTGAAGCACCGAAGGGTCTGTTCCAGTACTGTAATGTTCTTTGATAATATTGATACCACTTTATTAATGACATTAATGTGAAATGTCATTAATTTCAGGGATAATGTCATTATCCCTGAAAGTAGGCAGTCAAGTGGATAAAGTTGTTAAGAAGGCTTATGGAGTCTTAGCTTTTATTGGTAGGGGGATTGAATTTAGGAGCCGCAGCATCATGTTGCAGCTGTACAAAACTCTAGTGCGGCCGCACTTGGAGTATTGTGTGCATTTCTGGTCGCCACATTATAAGAAAGATGTGGAGGCATTGGAGAGGGTACAGAGGAGGTTTACTAGGATGTTGCCTGGTATGGATGGCAGGTCCTATGAAGAGAGGTTGAAGGATTTGAGGTTGTTTTCGTTAGAAAGGAGGCGGCTAAGGGGGGATCTTATTGAAACATATAAGATGATTAGAGGTTTGGATAGGTTGGACAGTGATAGCCTTTTTCCTAGGATGGAAAAAGCTAGCACGAGGGGACACAACTTTAAATTAAGGGGTATGAGTTATAGGACGGATATCAGAGGTAGGTTCTTTACTCAAAGAGTGATTAGGGAGTGGAATTCCCTGCCTGCAGCTGTTGTAGATGCGCCAAGTTTGGTGGCGTTTAAGAGGTTAATTGATAAATATATGGAAGAGAAGGGAATGGTTTAGTTAGGAGGGGCATTGCTTTTTATTTTGGTCGGCACAACATCGAAGGCCGAAGGGCCTGTTCTGTGCTGTATTGTTCTATGTTCTATGTTCTATGTTCTATGAAACAACATTTGGTGAGTAAATGTTAAACTGGGACTTACTGTATTTAAAAGATAAATTCTTAACATAACAATTCTGTTTACATCAGACATCAGTTTCTTTTACCTTATTTGTGTTTTCTTAACTGGAGCTGGTTCAGTAAATACAATAACAGGAATAGCCAGGTTAAAGAAACAATTTCTGTATGCTTCGAAGGAATGACCTTCAACGATCTTAATTAATTCTACAGCAACCTGGAGAGAAAACAAATACTGACTTTAAATGGGAACATGCTTTGAGCATACTGGGATAGAGTAACAACATCACTTTCATTTTCAGAAATAGATCGATGAAAGACTCTTGCTCTCAAAGGCGTTGAGGGATTCAAGCTAAATCAGCTTACAATCAGAAAATATTACAGCGGGAGGAAGAGGAGGAGGCATTTGGCCCACTGTGTCTGCACCAACCACAATCCCACCTAGGCCCAGTCCCCATAACACCCACGCATTTATCCTGACACTAAGGGGCAATTTAGCATGGCCAACCAACCAACCTAACCCATACATCTTTCGACTGTGGGAGGAAACCCACACAGACATAGGGAGAATGTGCAAACTCCACAAAGACAGTGACCCAAGCTGGAAATCAATTGCAGGTCCCTGTGCTGTGAGGCAGCAGTGCTAACCACTGTGTTGCTCTTAAACGTGATATAGTTTGAGCTATATCATCTGTTATTGGCGTGAACAAAGAAACTAGCATCCTTACTCAGGAAAGAATGAACAAAGAACAAAACAGCACGGGAAACAGGCCCTTCGGCCCAACGAACCCGTGCCGCCACCCCAATGTTCCCACCTCTACCCGTGATCCCTGACTATGTTTATAGATCTACGGATTAAAAACCAAATTTGAGACAATTTAAGGAGAATTTGTTTCGCCAATTAGCCTAAGAGCACATTTTTGGAATGTGGGAGGAAACCGGAGCATCTGGAGAAAACCCACGCCAGCACGGGGAGAACGCGCAAACTCCCACAGACACAGGCCCAATTCCATGTATCTGCACAGCACAGCGATAGTCACTGATCTGTCGTGTTGCCCATCAAATGGTCCAGGTCAAACATACACTAACGATGTGAAGCAGTCAGATACTCTCAAAAAAATCCAAGAGCAGCCCTCTTACGACCCATCGTGTGTCCTATTTTAAATCAGTTTTCTATACCCCTCCATTCCCATTCTGTTCATGTCCCCATCTAAGTTTTTCTATTTTTCACTCAGAGGGTGGTGAGTGAATGGAATCGGCTGCCGTCGGAGGTGGTAGAGGCAAACTCGCTGGGGTCTTTTAAAAGACTTCTGGATGAGTATATGGGAACGAATGGGATCGGGGGTTATAGATAGATCTGTGGATTGGTAGATATAGATGTGATCGGCGCAACTCGTGGGCCGAAGGGCCTGTTTGTGCTGTAGTGTTCTAAGTATTTCTTAAATAACTGCAGAGTGCCTGCCTCCACCACTTTTACTTGGCAGCACATTCCATATCCCCACCACCCTGTGTGTGAAAACTCCCTCTAGCATCCAAATTATACCTTACTCCCCTCACCCTAAGCCCGTAACCCCTCGTGCTATTTGAGTCCATCCTAGGAAAAAGCTTAACCTGTTTACTCCATTTATACCCCTCATAATCTTGTACACCTATATTAGATCTCCTCTAAGTCTACATCTTTCTTAGGAAAACAGCCCCAATTTGCCTAACTTCTCCTCGTAACTCAGACCTTCCATACCAGGCAGCATCCTGGTAAACCTCCTTTGCACTCTCTCCAGAGTCTCCACGTCCTTCCGGTAGTAAGGCGACCAGAACTGGACGCAGAATTCCAAATGAGGTCTAACCAACGTTTTATACAACTGCAACATTAAAGGCCAGCTCTTGTACTCTATACCCCTTCCTATAAAAGCTAACATACCATATGCTTTCTTCACAACCTTCTCCACCTGCTCTGCCACCTTCAGAGAATTGTTCACCTGCACCCCCAGGTCCCTCTGCGTTTCTATACTCTTAATAGCACCCATCATATACCTCCCCACTACATTCTTTCTCCCAAAATGCATCATCTTGCATTTATCAGGATTGAATTCCATCTGCCATCTATCTGCCCAAGCTACCAGCCTATGTCCTGCTGCATCGCCTGACAATGCTCCTCACTATCCGCAAGTCCAGCCATCTTCGTATCATCTGCAAACTTGCTGGTCACTCCACTTACTCCCTCTTCCAAGTCATTTATATATATTACAAATAGAAGAGGTCCCAGTATCGAGCCCTTCGGCACACCACTTGTGACCGACCTCCAGCTAGAAAAACAGCCTTCCACTATTACTCTCTATCTCCTATTACCAAGCCAGTTACTTATCCATCTAGCTACCTGTCCTTGTATCTCGTGTCCCAACTTCATCTGGAATGCTTTGAAATTGGGTGCAAGCTCTTTTTTCTTGGGATGTTAATAGTCAATCTATTGGCTATACTGCTACAATACCACTGCTTGTGTCATGCTTCGAGTCAGAAGCAGTGTTACATCACTGTGAAGAGGAAATGACTTAATTTCCACATATAATCAACCCACTCTATTTCTAACTCACTGTAATCAATCAAAAGACATCTCCTATTTGAAAAATTAAATTTCTTAGAACAGTACAGCACAGTACAGGCCCTTTGGTCCTCGATGTGCCAAGCTATGTCCAAGTCAAGATCAAGCTATCCCACTCCCTATCATTCTGGTGTGCTCCATATGCCTATCAATAACTACTTGAAATTTCTTAAAGTGTCCGACTCCACTATAACAGTAGGCAGTGCATTCCACACCCCAGCCACTCTCTGAGTAAAGAAGTTACCTTGGACATCCCTCCTTTATCTCCCACTACGAACCTTACAGTTATGCCCCCTAGTAACAGCTACATCCACCCAAAGAAAGCGTCTCTGCACGTCCACTCTATCTATCCCCCTCATCATCTTATAAACCTTTATTAAGTCTCCTCTCATCCTCTCTGCTCTAAAGCCCCAGCTCCCTCACCCTTTCCTCATAAGCCCTATCCTCCAAACCAGGTAGCATCCTGGTATTTTCTCCAATGCTTCCACATCCTTCTTATAATGAGGTGACCAGAACTGCACACTATATTCCAAATGTGGTCTCACCATGGTTATGTATAATTGCAGCATAACCCCACAACTCAAACTCAAACTCCTGTAAATAAACGCTAACACACTACAAGCCTTCTTCACGGTTCTATCCACTTGAGTGGCAATCTTCAGAGATCTGTGGACATGAACTTCAAGATCTCTCTGTTCCTCCACATTCCTCAGAACCCTGCCATTGATCCTGTAATTCGCATTCAAGTGAATTACCAAAATGAATCACCTTGCACTCATCAGGGTTAAACTCCATCTGCCACTTTTCTGCTCAGCTCTGCATCCTACCAGTATCTTTTTGCAGCTACAAAAGCCTCCATCTCATCACTACTCCACCAATCTTGGTGTCATCAGCAAAATTTACTAACCCACTCTTCAGCCTCTTCCAAGTCAAAGTCACAAATAGCAGAGGACCCAGCACTGATCCTTATGGTACACTGCTGGTAACTGGCTTCCAGTCTGAAAATTTTCCCTCTGTCTTCTATGAAACAGCCTGTTACTTATTCAATCAGCCAAATTTCCTTCAATCCCACATCTCCTTACTTTCTTATGAGCCTACCATGGGGAACCTTATCAAATGCCTTACTAAAATCCATGTATACAACATCAACTGCTCTATCTTCATCTACACACTTAGTTATCTCCTCTAAGAATTCAATTAAATTTAGAGGCAAGACTTACCCCTCACAAAACTGTACTGACTATCCTAGATTAAACTGCATCTTTTCAAATGGTCATAAATCTTATCTCTCAGGACCCTTTCCATTAACTTACCAACCACCAATTTGATTAAGCTAATAATTAATCTAACAGGTGCTGAGGAAAACAGCAACTGGAAGATTTGGTTTGAAAGTTGCACGTTGCTAGTTGATGTGTGGACACCAGACCTACATGGATAACTGGAAGATAGATCAGTGACTAGGAAACCAGAGTGAAGATTTGTGGCCAGAAATCTCAGTGGCAGCTGGCAAACAAAGAGAGATGGATATTAGATTCCCAAGCATTCACTGTCTCATTCACTGTACTTACTGTTTAGTTGGAATCAATATGGGAGAATTAAACAGTTTGTATCAATGTACAGCAATGATAGTTCTACTTCATGATTCAAGCTTTCTTTCCATTACATGGTGAAACATAACATCAACTTAGAATTTGTCTCAAATAAGAGCGCTTTCTTTTTCTTCTTAAAGTGTTAGTGATGGCGGCAAGGCAGTATTTACTGCTTATTCTTGGTTTGCCTAAGGGCACAAAGAACCAAATATTTAATGAAGGGCTGAAAAGCCATTCTGGTAGGGGCTGTAGCAACTTCATTTGGAAATCAATTTTTTTTTTACACATTAGCCCACTAAAGCCGTTTTCTACTTCCATCTCATGCTTTATTTAATTTATTGAATTCAATTTTATTAAGATTTGAGTTCTTTACATCTGGGCTGCTAACCTCACACTATTATTTCACTTCTGCCACATTAATTGATTAGAATCCAAACCTTAACACAAACCTTAATGTCCATTAAGGGACATTCTTACCAGCCCTGATACTGCTGCAGTCGCAGTTGCTATGGCAGGAATGATCCGTCCAGCGATCCTCTTCGTCTTTAACCTGTCAGCCGTATTGATGCTGTACATCTTTGCTCGTATGTTGGAAGCAGCTGTTATGAAGTCAATGTGCCCATTGCTGTCATTATCTTTTTCAAAGGAGACTGGCATCATGCGAAGGCGATCTACCATGCAATGGCCAAGACATATTGTTATTCAGTTCCATTTTGCATTTGTAAGATCTGCATATTGCATTGAGCGCTTTCCTTGTTTTCTTACTCCTCTCTCCCAATAAATTTTGTCTCCTACCAAAGGGGATTACTTGTTCCAGACTCTGGGCAGGAGCTCTCTAGCAGGTCACCCAGATGGCTAGTCTGTGTTACGTAAACCTAGAATACTAGATGACTACTTAGAATGGTGGGTGAGGGATGGGATATCACCACAGTCAAGCCTGCACTTGTCTTTAACTTGTCCTTATGTGACTCCTGCATAACCAAATGGCATTGTATTGACCCTGCTCTCTCTCAGCTTCAAAAAACCAATGAGGTTTACCTTGACTGGTTTATTATTTCTCTGTAGACTTCAGAGACCCATCAAGATTTGTGGTGGAGTTGAGGGGAGGGGAAGCCAGAGGTTAGCTTCAAAACAATTATGCAACATAATTAAAAATCAATATCACTGCTATCCAGACTCTGTTCAAATTTGATCATCTCACCATCTATTGGGGATATTGAGTCTCTAGGAAGTAATAGAGCAATGCCACTCAAATGGGGCTTTTAATTTTGGAGAACTGTAGACTTCAAGAGGACGTGACTGAGTCTAAGATAATGAAATGGTTAGATTCTGCATATGTGCATTTGTCATTCAGCCTGTGAGTCACTTCATATCACTCTCAAAGCAGCAACTAGGAACATGTCCACATAATACGGTACTCACTTTCTGTTGCCATTCCAGTTCTTGTGGCTTTGTTCAACAGGTCAATGGCCACTCGTTCCTCTTCACTGCTTACTGCTAGTTTTGCCTGGTCAGATTTCTTTACATTTTCATCAGTTTCTATTTGCTATAGAAAAGGCAGGCAGAGTTTTCATGTATTGTGGTTCTCATGCTACAAATCAAACAACAGTGTAAACAAATGCAACTCTATTTAAAAAGTTTGGATTAAATTCTTCTTCTGTCAATGAGACCAGATTTTTTTATTTATGGAAAATGCATTGAAATGAACATAATTGTTTTCATGTCCTCTACAGACTTCTGTTTTTAACTCTAAAATCAGCAATTACTAAAACAAGATAAACTGACCCCTCCAAAAACAGGGATCAATTTTTAAGCCAAATATAAAATGAACTGCTGACATGGGTATGGACAGTTGCCATTTTGAAATGTCATCAGCATCCGGAATGAGCATGTCTTAATCTCCCACATATCTTCACAACACAATCTGTATGCTTACTTCATCCTGTGCACCTAGTTATAAAGTACCATTAACTACAACATGCAAAAATAATAAAAACTGAGGCAGACTACTAATAAAATACAGGAAATTATGACTAAAAGATTTGGTTGGACAGGAGGCAGGAAAAGATTGCCTTATAAGCAGAATACATTCAAAAACATGATTTTTGGGGCTACGAAGTTGAACATGGAACATTACAGCGCAGTACAGGCCCTTTGGCCCTCGATGTTGCGCCGACCAGTAGAACTAATCAAATGACTCTTTAATCTAAGCTATTCCAATGTTATCCATATGCCTATCCACTGACCATTTGAATGTCCTCAAAGTTGGCAAGTCCACAACTGCTGCAGGCAGGGCATTCTACGCCCTTACTACCCTCTGAGTAAAGAACCTCTGACATCCATCCTATAACTACCACCCTTTAATTTAAAGCTATGTCCCCTTGTGTTACCATCACTATCCGAGGAAAAAGGCTCTCACTGTCCACCCTATCTAACCCTCTGATCATCTTGTATGCCTTAATTAGGTCACCTCTTAACTTTCTTCTCTCTAATGAAAATAACCTCAAGTCCTTCAGCCTTTCCTCATAAGATCTTCCCACCATACCAGGCAACATCCTGGCATACGGAGTCTTAGCTTTTATTGGTAGGGAGATTGAATTTTGGAGCCGCAATGTCATGTTGCAACCGTACAAAACTCTAGTGCGGCCGCACTTGGAGTATTGTGTACAGTTCTGGTCCCCACATTATAAGAAAGATGTGGAGGCATTGGAGAGGATACAGAGGAGGTTTGCCTGGTATGGAGGGCAGGATGTTGCCTGGTATGGAGGGCAGGTCTTATGAAGAGAGGCTGAGGGATTTGAGGTTGTTTTCGTTAAAAAGAAGGCGGCTAAGAGAAGACCTTATTGAAACATATAAGATGATTAGAGGTTTAGATAGGGTGGATAGTGATAGCCTTTTTCCTAGCATGGAGAAAGCTAGCACGAGGGGACATAGCTTTAAATTAAGGGGTGGTAGTTATAGGACGGATGTCAGAGGTAGGTTCTTTACCCAGAGGGTGGTAAGGGTATGGAATGCCCTGCCTGCATCAGTTGTAGATGCGCCAAGTTTGGGGGTGTTTAAGAGGTTAGTAGAAAGTTTATGGATGAAAAGGGAATGGTTTAGGTTAGAGGGTCATTGCTTTTTCTTAATTGGTCGGTGCAACATCGAAGGCCGAAGGGCCTGTTCTGCGCTGTAATGTTCTATGTTCTAAACCTCCTCTACATCCTTTCCAATGCTCCACATCTTTCTTATAATGCGGCAACCAGAACTGTATGCAATACTCCAAGTGCAGCTGCACCAGAGTTTTGTGTAGTTGTAATATGACCTCATGGCTCCGAAATTCAATCCCTCTACCAATAAAAGCTAACATACTGTATGCCTTCTTATTCACCTTATCAACCTGGGTGCCAACTTTCAGGGAGCTATACACATGTACAACGAGATCTCTTTGCTCGTCGACACTACTAAGAGTGCTTCCGTTAGCCCTATATTCTGTACTCCTGTTACTCTTACCAAAGTGAATCACTTCACACTTTTCCATATTAAACTCCATTTGCCACCCCTCGGCCCAGCTCTGCAGCTTATCCACGTCCCTCTCCAAACTGTAACCTCCATCCTCACTGTCTACAACTCCTCCAACTTTGGATTAGTAAATTTGCTGATGACATCGTTCTTCTACACCCTCATCTAGGTCATTTATAAAAATGACAAACAGCAATGGCCCCAAAACAGGGGCCTGTTTTGGCCCTGTTGGCATACCACTTGTAACTGAACTCAAGGTTGAATATTTCCCATCAACCACCACCCTCTATCTTCTATCAGCTAGCCAATTCCTGATCCAAACTGCTAAATCACCCTCAATCCCATGCATCTGCATTTTCTGCAGTAGCCTACCATGGGGAAGCTTATCAAATGAATTGTTCATTATGCAGAATCTACTTTTACATTAGAATGAAACATTTTATACACTTCAAATAAAGATTCTTTACTGATAATGCTCCAAAGAGAAGCTGTAATACATAAAAGTGGTTATCAATTCAACTCTTTCTAACTTATGTGAGTGGGAGACAGTCTGAGTGAGGAAGCCAGAGTGGGACTGGAACTTGAACATTTGGAGCAGTGTGGTAATTAAAGAGGGAGAGAACCAGAGAACATCCTAAGAAGGTAAGTGATATAAAGACCTACTTGATAAGTGAAGGTAAGAGTTTAATGAATTTTCTTGAATAATTTCATTGGTGAAATGTCAGTCAGTGGGGTTAAGTGCTGCACTTGAGATGTGGGAGATAAATGGTGTGTCCAGTGTCTTACATGACTATATCTGCAGAAAATGCACCCAATTACAACTCCTCACAGACCGTATGGATAGGTTGGAGCAGCAGTTGGATGCACTTAGGGGCATGAAAGTGGTGGAAAGCAGCAGACAAAGGTTTTAGTGACAGTGATACGCAAGGTGTAGGTAGATAAATGGGTGACCACTAGAAAAGGCAGGCAGGCAGTCAGTGCAGGAATTCCTGTGGTTGTCCTGCTCTCTAACAAGTATACTGTTGCAGGGATGGCCTATCAGGGAATAACAGCAGCAGCAGACAGAGCAGTAGTACCACAGCTAGCTCCATTGTTAAACATAGAGGGACAAACATAGAGCAATAGTTATAGGGGACTCAACAGTTAGGGATACAGATAGCGTTTCTGTGAACATGAAAGGAACTCCAGGATGGACACCTCCCTGGTATCAGGGTCCAGAATGACTCTGAACAGGGAGAAAGCTTTCCGAAGGGAGAGGGTGAACCACCAGAGGTCATGGTACATACTGGTACTAATGACATAACTAAAAAGAGTGATGAGGTCCTGCAGGAGCAGTTTAGGGAGTTAGGTAGAAAGTTAAAAAGCAGGACCTCTAGGGTTGCAGTCTCAGGATTACTGCCTGTGCCATGTGCCAATGAGGCGACAAGTAGGAAGACAGTACAGCTTGTGGCTAAATAGCTAGTGTTGGAGGGATGGTTTCAGATCTCTCTTCTGGGCCAGATGGGACCTGTACAAGGAGGCCAGATTGCATCTAAACTGGAGGGGTATAAATATTCTGGCCAGGAGCTGTCAGTGCAGATTCAGTGGGCTGAATGACGTTCTTTTGCACTGTAGGGTTTCTAAGATTTCTTTCTATGATAATACCACTAAGTCAATTCGTGGTAGTGTTGATGATTAGGAGGATAGTCTTAGGCTACAGATTGATATTGATCAGTTGGTAAGTTGGATAGAGCAATGCCAGATGTAATTTAACATTGTAAGTATGCGGTGAAGCATTTTGGGAAGTCTAATAAGGATAAGCTATGCACAATGAACTGCACCGAGGGAATATTGAGGAATAAAGAAACTTTGTGTACAAATCCACAGATTCCTGAAGCTGGCAACACAAGTAGATAGGATGGTAAAGAAGGCATAGCAATGCTTGCCTTGATTAGGCGGGACATAGAATATAGGAGCAGGGACATCTTGGTACAATTCAATAAAACATTGGTTAGGCCATAGATTGAGTATTGTGTGCAGTTCTAGTTGCCATACTATCAAAAGAAACTATCACTAGAAACCCTGCAGAGGAGATTCGCCAGGATGTTGCTTGTGATGGAAGCTTTCAGCTATGAAGAAAAACTAGATAGCTGGGTTTTTTTTCATTAGAGCAGAGGAAGTTGAGGGGGGTCTCTTAGAGGTGTACAAAATTATGAGGGGCATAAATAGGATAGATCATAAGGATTTTTCTGCATGGCACAGGTGTCCAAGACCAGAGGACAAAATTTAAGATGAAGCGTAAGTGGTTTAGTGAGGAAAGAAATGTTCATACCGCGGATGGTGGAAATATGGAACATGCTGAGAGGGTGGTAGAGGCAGCTACTCTCACAACATTCAAGAAACATCTGATCGAGAACTTAAATCGCCAAAGAATTGCTTGGCTATGGTCCAGATGCTGATGAATGGAATTAGTACAGATTGGTATTTGATGATTGGCAAAGACATGGTGGATCGAAGGACCTGTTTCTGTGCTGTATGACTCTATGCTACCCTAAATTTTAACAGATTACATGCAAGTCTTTTAACCGTATATAGATATAATTTACCACAGCATAGAAGGCAATTTTGCATGCTGGATTTCCAAACTAATAATATATATAATTTGGTTGCATTCTGGAAATAGGAATGCCACAAATGTTTCACGTTTCAATGAATGTTAGACTGTTTAAAAAAAACAAGAATTACAGACCAATAAAGTGATAGGACAGAATTTGTTTAAAATCAATTGTCACAATAGAAACAAAAAGCTCCTCAATCGTGCTCCATGGTTTATTGTGCTGAAATACATCAACATACCATATGTAAACATCGCTTAAAAAAATCCCTTTGCCAAACACAGCTCTACCCTGTTATTCAATACTTACTTTTGCAGAAGGTGTGAATTTTGGAATCTCAACCTTGGATAGTAGTTGGGAAACAGTTTCTTTCGATATATCCTGTAACAAGTTAAATAGAGTTATACTTTCCCAAAAATTGTGGTTTTTTTTTTCCTTTTTCTTTATATTTTTTTTTTACTTTATTTCTAAATCAATTATTATGTTTTTTTTTTTTAACGTTTCCCTCTTCACTATCTTTGACTTGAAATTGTCAGCTCTTTTCTTTTTTTAAACATGCTGCCACACCTGCTAAGATTTTCCAGCATTTTCTCTTTTAGTCGCAAGAGTATGTGCCATGTACTTGGCGGATGATGTTTTCATGTGAGATGGTGGCATCCATGTCGATGATTCAGCACACCTTGTAGAAGTTGCTGTGGCAGGGTTGTGTGGTGTTGTGGTCACTGTTCTCCTGAAGGTTGGGTAACGGTCTGAGGTTGTGAGGTTGTTAGGATGCAAGAAGTGCGGGTGCGGGGATGGCCTTGGAGAGATGTTCGTCTTCATCGATGACATGTTGAAGGCTCTGGAGAAGATGTTATAGCTTCTCCGCTTTGGGGAAGTACTGGTTGATGAAAGGTACCCTGTCCATTATGTCCCATGTTTGTCTTCTGAGGAGGTCAGTGTGGTTTTTCACTGTGGCTGTTGGACTATCGATTGATGAGTCAAGCACCATGTCCTGTTCTTATGAGGGTGTCTTTCAGCTGCTGTAGGTGTCCACTGCAATCCCCCTCATCTAAGCAGATCCTGTGTATACAGAGGACTTGTCTGTAGAGGATGGCTTCTTTAATGTGTTTAGAATGGAAATGGAGAAGGGGAGCATCATCAGATTATCCGCGCGCTTGCCGTACAGTGAGGTGCTAAGGTGACTGTCATTGATGGAGATGCGTGTGTCCAAGAATGCAACCAATTCTGGAGAATAACCCGTGGTGAGTCTGATGGTGAATGGAACTTGTCATCGTATAGTTTCAGTGACTGTTTGCTATGAGTCAAAAGGAAGAAAATGTAGTGAATGTATCCAGTGTATAACATCAGTTGAAGGTGAAGAGGTCTTATTCAAACCTATACATGGAGATGTTGGCATATTGAGGCACGAATTTGGTCCCCATGTTTGTTCTATGTGTCTGAATGAAGAACTGGTCGTTGAAGGTGAAGGCATTGTGTTGCTACGACAAAGCCAGGCAGGAGTGTTCTCTTCCTGTTGGGGAACACTTCAGCAATCAAGGGCATTCAGTATCTGAACTTCGGGTCAATGTTCTCCAAGGCGGTCTTCAAGATGTACGAGAATGCAGAATTACTGAGCAGAAGTTGATAGCTAAGTTTTGCACACATGAGAATGGCCTCAACCGGGATCTTTTGTTTATGTCACATTGTCTGTAACGCCCCATGACTTGCCTGGGCTGCAAAATCTAATGAATTGTCATGGCTTGAGACAATTCACACCTCTTTAACCTGTGCCTAGCCCTCTCTCCACTCGCATTGACTGCACCTGTAAAGATTTGATTATCTGTTGAGACTCTCATTCCAACTGTTATCCTGTAATTGAGTTTGTGTCTATATATGCCCTACTTGTGAACACAACACTTCATTCACCTGATGAAAGGACAGTGTTCCAAACACTCATACCACCAAAACAAACCTGTTGAACTTGAACCTGGTGTTGTGAGACTTCTTATTGTTACACAATAGCTGCAGGGGATGGGAGGCAAGGAGTTAGTGCTGTGCCTTTCAGAAAGGCTTTCAGTGTGATGCTGGATGAAGTGGAGCAGGGTTGGGATACACTCTACCCCAACTCCAGGAGACAGCAAAGTCACCACCCTCAAATGGGATGCAGTGGCAGCCATGGTCAATTCAACCACACTCCAAAAAAGGATGGGTCAGCAGTGTCAGAAGATGATGAATGCTGTTC